>MU383923.1:0-173545 GCA_022495065.1 Xylaria telfairii
TAATAATAATAATAATAATAATAATAATAATAATAATAATAATAATAATAATAATAATAATAATAATAATAATAATAATAATAATAATAATAATATTATTATTAAAAAATAATAAAAAAAATAATAAAAAAAATAATAAAAAAATAATAAAAAAAATAATAAAAAAAATAATAAAAAAAATAATTAGTAAGGTTTACTAAGGGTAGTTGTGGTAAGTCCGTATATTAAAGATGAGGAAAGAAGGAAAAAGGACTGCCAAGTCTCCAAGCCGCAGGCTTAGAGACTTAGGCAGTCTCTTTCCTGACCTTCCTTATCTAATCTACGGAGTGGGGCACAAGTGGCCTGCGGCCACCACCCCCTACCTAAGTGTAGCAATAATAAAAAAAACTATTTATTTTTAAATAAACAAGTATAAAAATTATATAATAATATAACTTTATTGATATAAACTAACAAGGGGGGTTTGTAGGACCTATTTAGTAGATAGTGTAGATAAGCCTTGTGGTTTAAAGATAAAGCAGTCGCCACAGGCGTTTACCACCTTGATCTACTCCTTTAAATCTACATCACACTTTTATAGACTTAATTAGCCTCACTGCTATAGCTTTTTATGTTATTTATAAATTAAAGTATTTTTTAAAAATATTAAAAAAACTATTAATTTTTCTTTATTTAATATTATAAATAAAATTAATAAACAAATTAAAAAAAAATATAATTATTAAAAAGTTGTTTTTATAATATATTAAGTTTTATAATAAAAGTTTTTTTTTTTAATATAACGTGGTTTATAAGCGAGCGACACATTTAAGCGAGCGACACACTTTAAATCCATATAAAAAAAGTCCGTGCGTACTTTACTAACTCTATTAATAAAATAGCTAAAAATATAAAAAAATAAGATTTAAATAGCCCTTTAAATAAAGAATCCAAAGATAATATTTTCAATTTTACTAGACTTTTTTAAGTAGGGCAAATCTAGCTTTAAAAATATATGTTAAAAATACCCTTATAAATATTTTATTATTAAAATATTTATATTAAAAATAAATATTTAAAATTAAAAAAAAATTATATTTAAATATTTTAATTATTTATAATTATATTTAAATTAACCGCTTATTTTTTTTAATTTTACTTAATTAAAAAACTAGGGGGTAAATTATATAAGTTATATTTTTATATATTAATATTTTTACCCCTTGTTAAATAATTTAATAAAAATCGGAAAAATATGCTTTTTTAATTCTTTGGAATAGAATTAATTAAAGGATCGAAAAAGATTTTTTCCGATTTTTTTAACCCGTAGCGCGTGTTATAGCGATTAATTATATAAAATAACAGGGGTAATTATAAAAGTTGTTTTAGCTTTTAGCTTTAAAGCTATATTTGCCCCACTTAGAAAAATCAGGTAAAATTAAAAAAATATATATAGATTTTTTAGTTAAAGGGCTATTTAAATCTTATTTTTTTATATTTTTAGCTATTTTATTAATAGAGTTATTTTATAACCTTTATATACTTCTTTTATAATTTTATATAAGGGGTACTTTTTAACAAGTGCGTTGTTTGCTTAAATATGTTGCTCGCTTGTAAACCACGTTATATAGTTTATAATATAGTGTTTTATTTATAAAATGTTATTTTTATATGTAAATTAAATGGTTTAGCAACTACAGGTTAATTTTTAATTATAGGTTAGTTCTGATTTTTAACTCCTACTTTATGCTAATAAAGGGGGGTCTCCAAGGGTGGATCCACTAGTATATAATTCAGCGTTATGAATTTATCTACCGCTACTGCTATGCGCCACCTAGAAACAGGGTAAAGGTTTGGGTTCCCTTGTACTTTACTAAGCCCTCAGTAAATATGACGAGTTGGTGTTGCATTGTAAACTAGCACTCGCTTTTTTGAGAACTTATGTCATCTATTGAAAGTATCAGAACTAAGCGTCCCAACTATAATACCTACAAGGCGATGAAACTCTCCAATCCAACCATTTGTTTTATCCTCCGGGAGGGCTTATAAGTATGCTCTCCTATTATTCCGTATACATCACGAAAAGTCATGTTTCTCATCTCAGGACTACTCCATGACGGATGCCAGGGGATAGACGACAATCCATCGAAAGTATAGGTATTTCTCAAGTGGTGAGAAATACGTCAAGTAGTGTGTCCTTGTGCGTCCACATCCATATCTTCCATGTCTTCCTCGCGCTCGACGCTCTTACTCTCCGTAGTCGGGGCAACCTCCGTTGTGTCGGGTGCTGCCGGGTAATTCAGGTGTTTCCAATCCTCGAGCTCCTCAGTGACAGACCGTAGACGATCGCGAATACTCTCGATAGCATAGCTCCCTAGTACTAGACGCAACGGGGGATACGAGCAATGCGCTAGCTGCCAGACCAGCTCAGCGCACTTCACGGCGCTCGTTGGCTGGCGGTCGCCGAGCCACTGCACCATGCGCTTTGCGTGCAGCGCCGGCGAGGTGGCGTGAGCGTAGGCCTCGCTGGCGGGCTTTATCAGAAAATGGCCCCATGTCGGCAGGGGGTTCGTCACCGAGTCCGGCTCGTCGCGACGCACGAGACCGGGTTCGACGAGCGTTGCTTTCACATTGAATGAATCAATCTCATACGACATCGCCTCTATTAGGCCTTCGACGGCATATTTGGTCGCACAATAAGGCCCCAGTCCGGGAACACCAAGAGCACCGCTCGTGGAGCTGAATATGAGATAGCGACCAGCGCCCTGGGAGCGGAAGTACGGAAGCGAAGCCTGAATGATATGTAACGTGCCCATGAAGTTCGTCTCGAATTGGTTCCGGATCTCGTGCTCATCCTGGTCCTCGCACGCCCCGATCACGCCGTACCCGCTGCAATTCGCAATGACGTCGATGCGCCCGAAGCGCTCGAGCGTCTTATCCATAACGTTTGCTACGCTCTGCCGCGCGCGCACGTCACATAGCATACCTAGATAGTTCTCGGTCCCCCTCTCCATAGCTGCTGGGCTCGTCTCGAACGTGCGACCTACGTCGGTCACGAGATCGTTGCGAGCGAGCGCACACTTCACGAGCGACCGGCCCATATGGCCCGTACCCCCAAAGACCTAGCTTCACGGTCAGCGAGCTTGCAATAGATAGATTTGGGGTCTGGGAGACGTTACAATCCATACGAGTTGCTTCCGCGGTGAATTTGGGAGTGGTGGTTCACAACTTGCGGGCAGAACAAGCTTGCCTCTCGGAGTATTGGCACTGGCGGGAGATGCCGCGGCGACCTCAGACGCTGATTTAGAGTCCATACCACCCTGCTATAGAATAATCATGTTGATAGGCGAGTTGGTTTTCCATCGAGCCAGCATCGTTATGTCATAAGGTAGCTAGTAAGGCAACAGATATGCTTGAGATGGTGAAGTGTCACAGCAACTTGGCAGCTGTAGTTGGAGCAGACGGCGCAACAGCGCAGCAGGTGTGGGGACCCCGCAATGTGATCCGGTTCCAAGGTTAAGGGGCAGGGGTCTGTCCGAGGACGCATAATTACCGACGGCTAGACTAAGTACAATGGGAAATCAGGGATTCGCGACCCAACTACTAATCTGGTGGCCATAGGAATTGGACCTAGAAGCCTAATCATTCGCATAGTGCTGTTATTGCAGTTGAAATCTGCTCTTCAATACGTTGTCAAAAATGTGGAATCCGATCACATTGGAAGAGACTCGGAGTATGCCAAGTACCACTTACTCTAAACTGAATTCCGTTTACGTTGCTATTCAGAGTCATACCTTCCCTAGTAAAGCACGTAGCTATCCTTCTGAAAATAGTATTCTTTCCGGCGCCAGTACTCTTGTCACCTTAGGCTAGTTGATAATCATCTTGTTAATACCTAGGTAGGAATTCATGTTCCGTAGAGCTTGCCATCATGTCTTGCAACTAAGAGATTGATCCTGTCTCATGACCGCCAACCGTATCAATGAATGAATGATACCTTCATAGTGCCCAATCCCGTTCTTTCCTCTCGCTGGCTCACGACGATGCCTGATTCGTCTGATCCACGTTACTGGGCAACAAACTGGGCAACGTATGCCTTGCGGTACTCATTCCCATCTAAGTCACCAGATCGGTTGAGCGGTGTCCACTTGGGCTCCTCTTTGAACAGCCGCATTGCTTGGATGTACTAGGAGCATGATGCATATAGTTAGCAGAGAGTTTGTGCTGTGGTTTGATACAATAGACGTGGGTGGAAGTAGGACTCACGTTGTCTTCATCTGTTGTGAACCTGTGATAGATACCAGCTGGCAGGATGATTAGGTCGTCCTACACACAAAGTTAGCTCTATATGGACCGTTGATAGGAAGTATCCAAGGCCAGCGATCTCATGAATGATCGTTCTATGTCCATTTCCATAACACGTGCAATATTCGATACAACTCGCTCCTCTGAAGCTGGGGCATCTTCCCTATGTACGTCAGACTAGTTTAGGGCACTCACCTTCTCAAGTTGAATGCGCACCCACTCGTCGCCCTTGGAGCGCACGTCGAAGTACCCCTTCCCATCGCGGATGTAGCGGATCTCCTCGTCCTCGTGGAGGTGCTCGTCGAAGAACATGCGGACCTTGCTCTCGTAGACATCACCCATCTTCTCGGGCGAGACGGTGATCTCGTCGCGGTTCTTGTAGTCGCGCTCACGGGCTAGCGCGTCTACACCCTCCAGTTCTGGGATGCGGTAGTATAGCACGCCGATATTCTTCAGTTCCTCCACGTCGACGTCCCTGCCAGAGTCATGTGGTAGGCGCTGATCGCCCTGTTCACGATAATCAGTTTGGATAACTGCGATAGTCGGTCGGCATCAAACCGAGAAGGGCGATGTTGTATAATGTTTTGAGCAAGGTACATGGCTGTGAGGGGCTCCGGCTCTTCGATGCGCTCATCAGCCTCAGATAACACTTACCGCAACATTGTCAAACCAATACGCTCTCATTTTTATGTAGGATGGGTTCTAGGCTGCCTAAGGCAGTAGTTTTAGTCGTAAAACTTCGAAATATATGTTACAGAGTTTCTTATGGAGGTTGGGATCAGTGTGGGAAATCCTTTTCTTTTTTCAGCGACTTTTCCCCAAGGCTGTCAGGCCGGAATTTATCTAGCATACTTCGTACGCCTATCTAAGATTGATGTCGCGGGGTTTTTAGAATAGTGGGGGTTTGGATTGCACCATCCCGAGGTCCCTCGCCGTTCAGCACGTCGTAATCGACCGTTCGTGGACACGGCATTGGTCAGTCAGCACAGAGCACGTTGACGATACCAGGTACCCAGGTAGTAGTTAGTGGCCTGACTATAATTAACTACAGTAGTCTAAAATCCAGCCTAGTCATGCAAAGTCGTGTGTTGATCGTGCTGATCTAGCAAAACTCAAGTTTTTCCTGTATGACGGATCCTCGTCTTTCCGACAAGACATGTGCGACTGGCGCAATTGCTTCACAGTATGAGTCGAGGCATAGTCGAGTTGCAATTTTTGTTTATCTCAACCCAATGCCGAACTTGCAAAAATTGTCCCTAGTTACATTTTCGCCCAATGTAGTTCCATAACGCCGTAGTCTCGTGCCAATGCATGCGGCATGCTCGGAAAGCCTGTCCCGATATCGTAGCCGCCTGTTCCAACGCCTTAAAATGAGGATATGTATGAGTATCATCCAGAATGTTAATGTTTACGCACTCAGACACGTATTATCGTCGTACGTCGGCTGGCGCAAGCTCGGGCCCTCCAGCCACTGCGAACTCATTGTTGATAACATCAGCCGTATCTTCCCTCCGCCGTCTCTCAAAGAGTCGGCGCCACCACATGGGCGGATCTAGCGGGCGAGAACCGTTGTGCATAGGAGGGTACACATCGGTAAAGAAGTACCAGATATGGCCAATGACAACGCCCATGATCTCGTCTTTAGGTACGGACCCATGCATAATAAGGCTGAAACCCATCAGCACCCAGGGTAGGTAGGGCGCCGTGAAGACGAGCAACCCAAGGAAGCTGAGCCTGGTATCGGGGTTTCGTCGCGACCATATGTATACCAGAGTAGATGATAGCGGGTGGCCTAGGAATGGCATCGAGACAAGGGGCGACAGGAGGATCAAGAAGGCCATCGAGTAGACTAGCAACCAGGAGAAATGGGCGGGAGACCGGCCGGACGACTCCTCGAGGAGACGGGCATAGCGCTGGAGGAAGTATACGTGGAAGAGGAGATCGAGGGAGAAGGGACCGAAGTAGAGGAATGTCGTTAACAACCGCCAGTACTGTTTGCGCCCCGAGAGGGCTAGGTCAGCGTAGGTTCGGAAGGCGTTACAACATAGACGTACCTCTCCCTTGTGGAAAACGGTTCGGACGCTGTAGAACAGCTGGAAGGGCGTGACCATCTGGCACTGGACGAGAGCGCTCGTGAGCACTGTGGCGGTGGTCCACCAACGTGTGCAAATGGGCATCTCCCAGAACCAGGCCTCGAGCGGGTTGCGGCCGCCATCCCCAATCATCTGGTCCATGGCTATGGTTATAGTTATTTGTGTATGCTAGGGTGTAGGGATTAAATTGCGTAAACTGAAGTAATCAATCGAAGGACATGCAAATAGACGAGGGAGAGTCAGTCTGTGTCTGCGTCTGCGTCGACGTCGACGTCTGCGTTTGCGAAGAGGTATAAGCGATCAAGTAAAAGAAGGCGAACGAGGCGAACGAGCAGGCGAACATACCTAGGTGCTAACAGTACTTACGTACCAACCTGCTACCTATGTAGGTAGGTACGGTACCTACTAATGACCTAAATGACACCTTACCCCACACTGTGTAGCTTTAGATCTGGCCTTATCGCACTAGCCTAACCCGAGCCGGAAACAACTGATCTGGCATCAACTTCAATTCGCCGACAGAGGGATCCAATGGTTTTCATATGAAGCTTATACATCTAAATGCCCATGCTCGTATCTCTTTACTCGTCTGAACCGAACATTTCATGTACAGTAGCGAAAGCCAAAACTAAAAAGTGCAAGACCTCCTCCGCTAACGGGAACTTCTCAAAAATGGTTTCAGCTGGTTGATATCTCCAGCCACTAACACCAGTTGACTTGTCGCGGGGTAGCGGTGGTCAAGGTGACAAAAGCAATCAATACTGGACAGAGGAACCCCTATGGTCAGGCTAAGGTTCAGTACATACCTAGGTGCTTACCTACACAGCAGCTAAAGGCATTAAGCCACTAAACTGGCCACATGGCCCGTGGCTCGTGCCTCTTTGGCGGACCCCTCCAGCCAAGGGTCTCGGAGTGGAGACTGGGGCAGATGACATCAACCACAGAAGCTCCAGCTCGCTACAAGTAACTATCTATGCGTGCGTGCATTGGTTAAATTTTTAAAAAAAAAGGCATATCCAACCCTCCTCACTCTCTACCCACCAGGTGGAACATTGGCCCTTGTTTCTACTCGCCGTAGTCAACCAGAATGCCATTTCTCCTGTAATTCCCCTACTATACCCCTATTGTTCATTCTGGCCCGGGCTTCTTCCCAACTTGCCCAAAACTCCTTCTCGGCGCCTCCCCATCGAACAGAGATAGTGCAGTCTACACAATGCTGCCATATATCAATAAACGTACGAACCGTCGCATTCCTCGCCACGCAACTTGAGCTGACTTGATTTTAGCCTTCGAGTTGTTATCTGGAGTCGTCGGTGCTTCTCCAGATGAGCGTATGTGCTGGCCCGCATCCCTCGATTTTCATGGCTCTTGCTGATCACTCTCAACACCCGCCGCAGTCAAGCTCATTTTCTCCTTTCTTCTCTCCTACCCGCTCGCGGGCCTCCTCAAACGAATTCCAGATAGTCGTCCGGACTACAAGAATTTATTTATAATTAGGTATGGCGAAAACCCAGAGCCCACAAGCAACAGGGGCGGCGCTGACTAGGTTTCGTCGTAGTGGTGGTCTTTTCTACCTTGTTGGACTCTACTCGTTATGGACAGGCATTCGAACGCTCTTTGTATCCGCTGCTGTTACTTATGGTCTGGCCTACTACCAACGAACGTCGCCGTATATGCCATGGATGGCTTTTGTCTTTCTGATGGGCCATATGGCTGTTAATCAACTAACTCGCCAATTCGCCAATGACCCCGCCGTCGTTGATATCACCGGGGCACAAATGGTCATGGTAATGAAGCTGTCCGCATTTGCGTGGAACGTGTTTGATGGCACTCTGCCCGAGGACCAACTTAGTGACCATCAAAAGGACCGGAGAATCGTTAGCCTGCCTGGATTCTTGGATTATGCAGGTTATGTGTTGTTCTTCCCCTCCCTTTTTGCCGGTCCGGCCTTCGATTACAACGAATACCGGGGATGGATCGATTGCTCTATGTTTAACGTCCCTGCAACAGTCGATCCAGCGAAGAAACCTCCCACACGAAAGAAGCGCAAGATTCCAAGGAGCGGTACTCCGGCTACGTGGAAGATGATGAGCGGGCTGCTGTGGATCTTTGCATTCTTGAATTTTAGCAAATGGTATGATCCGTCGGTCCTCTTTACCGACCGCTACATGACATATAACTTCCTTCGTCGCGTATTCATCCTGCATATGGTTGGTTTCACAGCACGAATGAAATATTATGGCGTCTGGTTTCTCGCAGAGGGCTCATGCATCCTTGCTGGATTGGGATTTAATGGCATTGATCCCGCTACAGGGAGGGTATCTTGGAATCGCCTACAGAATATCAACCCTTGGGGGGTGGAGGGCGCTCAAAACAGCCGGGCTTATCTCGAAAACTGGAACATGAACACGAACAAGTGGCTCCGGTATTACATATATCTTCGTGTTACGCCGAGGAACAGGAAGCCTGGTTTCCGCGCAAGTATGGCTACATTTGTCACTAGCGCTTTCTGGCATGGCTTCTATCCTGGATACTATCTTGCGTTCGTCCTTGCAAGCTTTGTCCAAACCGCCGCGAAACGTAAGTAGAGTATATTATTACATGAACTAGCATGATGCTAACGATGCTCTAGATTATCGTCGCAACGTCCGCCCTTTCTTTCTTGACCCCCTGACGCAGAAGCCCCTTTCAAACAAAAAATACTACGATTTGGCCTCCTGGGTAGCAACCCAGGCCACTTTTTCGTTCGCTGCTGCACCGTTCATTATCCTCGGTTTCAAGGAATCTCTCCAAGTGTGGTCCCGTGTGAACTACTACTCCATATTCGCTACCTTTGCTACTCTAGCTTTCTTTGATTCTCCTGCCAAGGGATACCTGCGCAAGCTTCTCGAGCAGAAGTCGCGCGAAGCTGGCGGGCACCTAAGCCGCACGACGAGCTCAGAAAATCTGAAAGAGCCCGTCCTCGGCGTCAGCGCCGACCCTGGCAAAGATATCAATGAGGCTATCCAGGAGATTCAAGAGGAAGTCGAAAAGGCGAGAAAGGATCTTGATAAGAAAGGTTTCCAGAAGAAAAAGGAGTTGTAGAGCATACTTGAACTCAGCACGGTTTTTCTTAGGCAATGATAGATGGTAATAATGTTGAACGTTTTTTGCGCGGCGCTTTAGAGGTTGTTCTTGGGGATATGCCAGACGAGTAATAGTTCACGAAGTCTTTAGATGAGACCGTGATAGATCTAGACATGATAACAGCTTGTGACTTATGTCAATGCATTCCTGCTCGTGTTATGCATCATGACTTCAAATGTAATCGGGAAGCGAAATTACGACGTTGATGAGCATTTATCTAGACTCCCTCTTAACCCTAAATACCGTACCATGATGCTTACTACTTGGATACTATGATATGGTCGCATGATCATAACTCCAAAGGCAGGCGCCAGCTGCAGGTTTCCTATGCCAACAAGATTAGAGGGGATCTACACATATGTAGACGACTATATCACTGCAACTTATCTCTTAGATAGCAAATAAAGCGGACAGGATATATCTAGTATCAAGGAGCGAACCTAGAACACCATCTAACTATCAAGTCCCATACAAATGTACTTAGGATCACGAAATGAAGGGCTACAAGCATCAATCGAAATGCACGTGGGCAAAATTATCACCAATTCATCGTAGTTGTGTGAGAAATTGTTGAACAGAAAGGAGCCAGAGAAATCATCTGGTTCCCGATCTGATCCCAATATATTGTTTTGGTATGATGTTTTTAATTCCCGTATATATCAGATTCCACCATCCCGGAATCATATTCAAAATCGCCAAATCCGAACCATACAACCGCTATCCGCTGGCTGCCAAGCTTTCCAGATATTTTCCAAACCGAGGCATTATTTCCTCCCTCCTTATCCCGAAACGGAGCAGCATAAAAAATGCATAGAGTCAATGTAGGACGGGTATCGTGTGTCTCGTTGATGCATGCGTTGTCTATCCGTCGCTTATGCAGGAAGAATCAAAATAAAAATAAAAAATCGAACCGAAAACGCCGGATTGCTTTTTGGGAATCGTGTTCCATATGCTTTGCTGTGGCTTTCGTGAATGCCCGTGCCGCGTCGTTTTGACTGTCTAATTGGTACAAGAGGGTCGAAGCAGATGACAAATATACAAAGATGTAAATGTTTTGAAATCCCAGGGGGAAAGGCATGCGTTGATGCATGGCAGAGGTCGTGAAGTTCATAGAATACAATCGTTCGTTTCGAAAAGGCCGGATACGGAAAACAAGTAAAATAATATCCGTCAAATAAAGCAAAAAACCACAGTCCACATTTCAAGAAGAATGGGCAGGACTTGAGTAACATCGGTTTATGTTTGATATGCGATGCGTCGTTTAGCAAGAAAAGCGTGAAATAGCGTAGAGCGTAAGTCGTAGTGAATTCTTCGTGTTAGATCCAAAAGGATCGAGTCCGCTAGAAGTCGCAACGGCATTTCTCATGAATATCAGTCATTAATTATCATAGTCGTATAAAGGCGGTGGTCGATTGCTCCTTGAGTTTTCGGTTTGGAGGCGTGATTCGTTAAAAGTTGCATGTTGTTGAGTGAATGTGAGAAGTCGGAGTCCTTCGAGGAGCATCAGAACGACGGTTATTTCGAGTTTATTTTCCCCAACCCTGTTTGAGACCAACTACTGTTAGTGCAGCGACGGCACCTAAGATCAATAAGCCGAGTATTGACATATAACGGTTGAGATTTCTCCACCAGCGTGCACTCTGATAACGCGAATCATCAATCGGTGCAACTCGTCCATAAAGCAGTTCGGCTCTTGAATCCTCACGGTTACGAAACTGAACGGGGCTCTTGCTCCTCTCCTGCATATCGAATTGGGGTTTGGGGGGCAATGGCAACACGGAGGCAATCATCCAGGCTATTGTAATATAGCAAGTCAGCTATTGATAAAGCAGTGCGGGTCATTCTTATGCGACTTACCAAACGGGAAAATGAAACCTAGAACAAATAGTACCAGTTGAATATTACGCCGTCCAAGTATACGGTTCTCGGCAGACCAAGTTGCTGATGGTGGTTGCCATATGCTATAACGGCTAGTCCTAATATCTGGTCGGAGATGAGGTGACCAGATACTGGAGGTCTTCTTCTTTGGACCCCTGCGGATATCTCCAATACCGGGCGGTGCTATCTCGGGCGAAGATGGCCGAGGGTCGGTATTTTGCGTCTCTCTCGGTCGCCGGCGCGGGTTGTGTATGTTTTGGACAAATTGTTCCGGTGGGGGAGAGCCGCCTGGAACCCATGCACTCGACGGGGGGCTGTCACCACCTTCAGATATTATTGGTGAGGCGAGCCAGCGTCTCTCGCCGCTTCCATAATAAAGCCTGGCCCAGGTTGGAATGGAACCGCCTGAGAAACTACCCGTTCGGGAGCTTGCTGTAGAGCGCGAGCTTCTATCAGACGAGTGTCGAGAAAGGAATCCGAGTCGAGTCCGTGAAGATTTGCTTTGAAGCTGATGCATCTGTTGTAAATCAGCTAACCCATCACCGTGTTCATCATGATCTCTGACTGTGCGAACTGGTTGGTTGGGAAGCTCCCTTGCGCCTCGCATGAAGATTGCACCTGGCTGCTCAAGAGAGCCTGATCGAGAATGCGTTTGCGGTATCGCCTGGGTTGGCTCCAGATTGTCGAACAGGGAAGATGAAATACTCTGAATATTCCTACTCCCCCGTTCGCCAAATGAACCAAGTGAGGTTATACGAGAGGTACGGTCGCTACCCTCGTATTCGGACAGTACGGTAGAAAGTTGTGAGCTCCATTGATGCACGTCCATCCGGGATTTTGGTGGCGCAGTACTTCGGCCTGCCCATAGAGCTTGCCGTAGTGACGAGGAGGCGGAAGGTGTGTGTGCCAGGCGAGGGACGTTCGGCCCAGTATCTTGTGTTAGAACGCTGGATATCGACGAATAGGAATTCGACCGTCCGTGCACAGTTTCTCTAGAGGTTCGATTCGCGTACAAATTCTCCGATGATGATCTTTTATGCGTCCGCAGCGGTGGTATGACGAGGCTTTCTTGCGAATACTTCCCACCAATCTCTTGCCCGAAGCTGTCGTACGAAGCCTGGCTCCGGGGGGCTCGAGGAAGAGGATAAACTAAAGATGATGGAGTGACGTTACTATGCACGATAAAGTTCCGGCTTCCTGGGGTTTCAAGCACGGCTTGCGATGATGCGGCGTACGGACTATCGTGTGTGATGAAGTTTTTACTGCCTGGCGTGTCCAGTACGACTTGTCCACGTGCGGGGGATGAAGCGAATGACTGGGGATCAGACGATTGTCCAAATAGTCGATAGTTCGAACTGCTCGATGATGGTGGTCCGTCGATGCTATCGGAATCCGGCAGAGGAGGCGAGCTACGGCCAATAACCTTGTAATTGGTGGCGTCGTCCGAGGTAGAGTCGCTATGTTCAGTGATAAAAGAGGGCTTTAGCGTGAGAGGAGATGAAGATTCCGACACTCTTGCCCCGGCTCTTGTCTCTGGTAGTATCGGCAGTGGTTCGGTCAAAATCTCTTTTCCCTTTCCTTTGGTTTTCGAATCTGGAGTTTTCGGTACCTTGCGCAACCCACCAGTCATGCGATAATTCCAAGGAGACGAAGAAGCAATATGATCTTCTTGTAATTTCGAGGGTGTAGAAGTACCTGGCGACTCGGGCGAAAGACTACGCTCGGGTAATGAGCTGAACAAAGAACTGGGGTGTTCGTCGGTATGTGCATCAAACGATGTTTCCTCATGCGAACTGAAGGCGGAGGTATTTGAGTGAGAGTAAGATTTGGCTGTGGACTCCGAGCCTGTCGAGATCCTGGTCTTTGGCGATTTTACCAACGAGAACGTTTTGTCCGAATGAATGTTGATCGACCTATCTCGTCGAGATGCGGATTTCGTGTTGGTGGACGGTAAAACTGGCACATTATCGCGTTGGTCATACAACTGCTGGGTTGGCGCATTAACAAGTCTAATAAAACTGCCATGGGATGTCCGAAGAACCGCACGGGCTGGTGGGGCAGGAGGCTCAGTGCCAGACAAGTCGGAAACGAGTCTCGATTCTGAAACGCCTTTGCCTTTAACCCATGTCGAAGAGGTGACAGGCGACGAAGACGAGGCGGGCGACGATAACGCAGACCCTATAAATCTCTCCCTCCCGAACAGTGTCGAGGTACTGCCAGTACGGTCCTTGGTTGAGTAGAAGGCCGTCTTGTTTGTTGGAGTTTCTGGTTCCGGAACACGTGACCCGGATTCTTCGGCTTCAATCTTCGGAGGAGTATAAGGGACTAGGCGAATTTGCAATTTATTATTTTCGGAGTTGGTCCTCTCGTGCAGCGGTGTCCTCTGCGAGTGAGACGAAGAGGACGTTGATGATGACATGGTCAGCAACAGACCAGAACCTGATATGCAGTAGTCGGTCTTAGCAGTCGAAATATTAGTGTGATAAAAATCGAATTCCCATTATAGCTATACCACCTCATGCGAATGTCCAAACGGCTGATAATGAATGTGTTGAAAGTTGTTGATCCTGTCCGGGCAATAGGTATCCTAACCAGTGATGTGGAGTCAATAATGTGAAAATCTTGTATCAATCCTAGCGTCGGTCGTAACGAATTCGTTTCGTGATATTAAAATAAAGATGATTAAATTCGAGGTCGTGAGAACAAAAGGGGTGCTATATCGAGATAGAGAGCGACAGAAGTGTGATAAGGAAACTTCTAAGGATGGGAATTAAAGGTGGCTCGATGTTGGACCCGGAGGAAGAAAACAGACCAGACAATTGAAGTGTGACGGTTCGCATGAAAAATATGTGTTTGGTGAGGCAAAAGTTGGATATTGGCGGGAGGACCCGATTAGAGAGAGTTGGATAAAGTCGACCACACCTATATTCTCATGCTAAGGCCACACGCCCAGACGGTTCCAAAAGGGAATAAATGAGTGTATAGAGGGCAGAGAGGGACGTCAGACAACAGATAGGAGGGTAGGAATGACTTCTTGAATTAACGCAACGGAGTGACCAGCGATCGATTGGCTTGGGCCATCGGATTTTGGCTGCTGGCTGGCTAGCGGGCCATGCGACCCAAAAGGAGTGGCAGTTTGCAGCACGAGCAGGGGATTGCAGTATACTACAGTATACTGTGCTGTATGTATCTCGTTCCATAGAAAGAAGGAGCGGCTAGGCCAGACCAGGAATGGATCCCAGCGACGAGAGGCTGACAAAGTGCCAGGGTTGAGCTAAACTAGGAAGCGAATGACAAAGTTGAGTCGGCCGTGTGGTATCGTGATATTGCTCGCGACTAGGGCCAAGATGTGCCAATGGCAGGTGCCACAGCGAATGAGACATTGAACCAAAACAACCGACTAAACGCCAATAGTAGTACGCCAGAAGATCCACGTAGCTGCTGCTGTTGCTATACTTCTTTGATTTTATTCTCTGTTGTTTGAAACGATTTGCGAGGACCGAGGTCGACCAAGCGGCAGACCCCGTCGGCCTGCAGTAGGGCCATGCAGTTCTACTGCGGACTGGAAATGAGAGCGAGAACGTACCAGTGCTGTACTTACCTATTCCGCAATGGGGTGTCGAAGGCCAGGGTCGGTACCAGGTCAGTACCAGGTCAGTACTGCTGGGACTGGGTACGCTTAGTGTTTCCTTCTTGGCAGAGAAAATCCTCTAACCTCTAGACACTGGACGAACCGTTATGACCGATTTGACTGGCTATATCGGTTGGTAGTACTGCAGGACGATAACGTCGCTCTCCTGAAGGATGCGATAAACATGTCACTTACTCCTTTTTAAGATGCTGACAAGGTCGTGATAGAAGTACGTGACGCTCTCACCACTCTTCTTTTTCACACATAACATATGCCCTAGGATAATTCGTATTATCATGATAAAAGGGAAGGCTGGTAAATTTTCTTCTTGTACTGTGTTAAGTATCAGGTTATAGGTATTCTGGCTATGGGCAGGGGATTCACCTCGTGGTGACTCCACAGTCCAAGATCGTCGGCCCACACGCCGTCCAACGAACCCAAACATCATCCAAGCTCCGTCAGGGCTCGTTGGAGCAACCGCGGGTAGGACCCGCGAGTTAGCTTGGCTGAACGGACGGAGATGAACGACGTGGACAGTCCTTGACATGTTTCACCATAATTTTTTTTTTAATCTGATATGGATTCTAATTAATTCAACTAAATAAGAGGAACTGGATAGATATCTTAAATCTGGCAAGCTAGGGCTATCCGCCCTTCGCGCTGAGAGCTTGGTTCGGAGCTTGTCGTTAGGACAAAGAATCGGTGAAGAAAGCGAGATTGCGAGCTGAACGTGCAGACACCATTGGCCGGTTTGGGGGAGCGGGTCGGACTAGCGCCCCCAGAACCGGCACCTTACCGAATATTCCGCGAGTTGTTGGAGTCCAGTGCGTACGTACACTATGCTAACTGTACCTACCTACCCTTAACCTGTGCTATCTACCAGCCTAGAAGCGATAAAAACCCCCTGAAGTTGGGGGGATTCCTGGTCGGTTCCCCAGCCTCACAGCAAATGATGTTCAGCATGTGCGTCGCATGCTGTACTGGGCACAGACTGCTGTATGTACGTGGACCACAGTTATTCGCTCCTGGTTCCTTGATTGAGCGCGTACACTACAGGCGTAGGCCAACCACGTTTTTACACAGCTTCGTCAACGCGGATTGTAATCGAACCACGACGCGTTCATTTCGCGTACATGGCGATATGATATTCTTGATATCCAGAAGCCGTGTTCCAAGAAGGAGCACGCTTCGGGGTATGTGTGGCTTATACAGCATCCACATCACTTCAGGCTATTGTACGGCAGTTCCCTGATGGTTGCCGTGCGATAGGAATATAGTAGGTAGGTCTATACTACAACCAATTCAGGTAGATGCCGAATAGAAAAGGAAGGAGATTTATATCTATCTTAGGTAGGTAGCTAGCTAGGTAGGTGTACTGTATGATAGTGGAAGCGTCAGGGATTCTCCAATCGACCATACACCTTCACCTACCTACCCAGGGTACTGAATAGGCTATTATACTATACTACTTCGTACTAGACCTACCAAACGACGTCAAAATCCCCCACGCCGAAGACCAAGATACGTATCTATATCAAACGGCCGTCTATAACATAGGTACTGGCCCCCATTGCCGCCGGCGTTTTGGAAAGGTCCACACCCATCAACACCTGAATAATCGACTTGATCTGATACAGGGCCTTGCGGTGAACTTGGCACAGGGGCATCCACACCCACGCGCTTATGCGCTCATGGCGCTTATTCTCGACTGCCAGCCAAGTCGTTAAGCGCCATCGATATGCAAGTCCACAATGTGTCGTGTCTTGAAACTGGCACGGCACGCCTCGGAGTCCGGCAGCTGGCTGGCGACACAACATTCATTTCATCCCTTGGAACTGTATCACTACTTAGAGCAAGCCACTGGATCAGGGGGAGGGTAATGCTATCTGACCTGTCCACCAAATCTCCTCACCGACCCCGTATAGAGACTCTCAGTCTCTCTCTATCTCTATCTCTACGCAAGCAAGCAAGCAAGCGTTGAAGTCCCGATTCGGCAGCAGCTTGCACGCGATACCGATTAACCCAGAACCGTTGAGACCAGCGCCAGAAGAAGATCGTTCCCGTCTCGAGGAAGGTCGAAGTCGGCATCTACCGACCGACCCCCGGGCAACTCACCACAGGCCCAGCATCATCCCAGGAGGTCGGGTCTGCCCGTTTCACGATGCCGGCAATCAAGAATTTCTTAAATCACTACTTCAACAAGGAACAACGCAAGTGCCGCGGGAAAGAAAACCTGCCCGCCCCCCATCCATCCCCCCCGAGTTTCGAAGCGTGACACTGACCGAACAAATGGTAGCCAAACCGCCGCCACCAATCAGCACCGCCAGCGCAGCCGCGCTTCTCGTGAGTACCAACCACCCAGATCCCGCATCTCCTATCTAACCGCGGGGTGGATAATGCCTTGTCCATCAAACGCGCTTGGCGAGAAAGAGTCGCTGGCTGATGACAACCCCCCTCTGACACAGGTGATTTACACCCTCTTCTACGTGGTGCCATTCTATCTGTCCGCCACCACGCGCCCGTCCAGGACCCTGTCGCGGGATGCGCCGTCCGTCATACGGGCCCGCGTCGCCTCCGTCTCCCTGACTTGCGTCGTCTGCTCCCTCATCACCTTCGTCATCCTCACGTCGCAAGGCCGCGCCACCAATGGCGAAGCCCTACATTCCATGGGCTACTGGCCTCTCGGCCTTGCTGAGGCTGGCAGGTCCCTACTCCTAACCGCCATCCTCTTCAGTGGTCCGTTGTACGAGACCTTGATCGTCGACGGCGAATGGAGGCGGTGGTTCAGCCTGCAGCCTGTTTCCGGTCTCTTCAGTGAATGGATACGCTGGCGTAACATCGTCGCTGTACGACTTATCTCGTCCTATTTTTCTTTGAGTGTTTTTTTATAGAATCGATATGTGGAACTGACGGGTAGATCTACTAGGGCCCGTTCACAGAGGAGGTGCTCTTCCGCTCGGCCTCGGTGCCCCTGATGCTCATCGCCCAGACATCCGTGGCACGGACGATCTTCCTGTCACCCGTGATTTTCGGCCTGGCGCACTTCCACCATTTCTACGAGTTCCGCGTGACGCACCCGCACGAACCCGTCGTGATGGGTTTGCTTCGCTCGTTGCTCCAGCTCAGCTACACTTCCCTGTTCGGCGCATACGCCACCTTCTTGTTCCTGCGCACCGGCAGCCTGCTGGCCATCTTCGTCGTGCATGCATTCTGCAATATTATGGGCCTGCCACGTTTCTGGGGCCGTGTCGAGCCTGAGTCTAATGATGAGGACGCTGGGGGTAATGACGATAGAGATGGCGGCAAGGCTGGTCTGAAGAGGCCTAAGGCGTCCATACTATGGTCTGTCATCTACTACGTGTTACTTGTTGGTGGTGCTGTTGGCTGGTGGAGAAAGTTGGCCGCTCTCACCACAAGTGACAATGCTCTGGTAACTATGAAAATATAATATGACGTTGTCTCATGTGACGACTAATGATGTACGTAGTCCTACACATCAAAACACATCATTGAAAACGTTAGGTATAAGTAGCATAAGCACATGAATGAGATCTACTTGCTTGCAGAGTAAAATTCATTAATTATTTTTTTTTTTTTTCATTCGCCTTGCAGGACTACAAGACAACCCTACTGTTGAAAAGCAATATCTGCTCTATGGTGTCTCTATGCTGTCTCTAGACTAGTGGTTTCAGAGCACGACGATCTCACTCTTGTCGTCTTTCAAGGTCATGTGTCCAGCCAATCTCTCGACTTGCATCCGATAGAGTTAGTACTCAGGCCTAATGCTAAAGCCACCAGGACGTCGTTGTTGACGTGAAACCTAACTCGCAGATGGATATCAAGCACTGTTTATACGAGCGCCAGCTTGGACGTCGAGTAAGCTACTTGGATAAATAGGTAACGCTTGAGCTCATGAATCGAACATCAAGTCTTATACCGAGTACCGAACCTGGTAGACCGAGCAACCTCTCAGCACCTTGATGTGCTTATAGGCATGCAGAGTTGCGTTTGGATAGTTTTCTCGAACCGTGGCGAAAAAGCAGTTTCATGTCTGCAAATTTAAGTCCATATCGGGTAAGCTACCTGGCATACTAAAAGAGTCGGCGGTTCCCGTGTCGTCTCGCCCTCTGGTCCGTCTATACCTCAGATTATCAATATTCAAATCCGGTCGTGCTTTCGCTCCAGCAGAAGCTGACTCGGCCTGAGGACCCTTCCGAGTTTCTTCACGGATATTGTTTGCGACGTCGCGACCTTTGCCCTTACCCATACTGGAGTTGGGAGTTGCCAGGCCATCTGGTCCCTCGTCGCCAGCAGCACGGGTATTCTTCATCCTCGGCCACATGCTTGGGAGCGCAATTTGCTGGAATCGAGGCTCGACGGCGCGTTCGTCAAACCAACGGTGCAAACGTGCCTCGACGAGCTGAGCAATTTTGGGTACGTCCTGCAAACGCGAACGGCTTCCTACAAGGCTGCGAATGGAGAAATCAAGCCGGTAGTCGTCGAGAAAGCTGAACGTCATCATTGTCGGTGTCGACTGTGAGGGATTTGAGGGTATAAATGAGATGCTCAACGTCCCACTGAATCGCTCAACACTAATGGCCAGCGCAACGGGTAACACAGCCGTCAACCGCTTCGGGTAGTTTAGCAGGAGCTTAGTCTCAAGTGCCAATGTGATCATATCGCTCAAGTCAACATCCATGCGCGCCTGAAGACGGGAGCCTTCTAACAGCTTTGCGCGAGCCCCAGCAGTGCCGCCCTGGGCCCCAAAGATACCGTTGCCGTTCCGGTTCTCTAGGCTCAGGCCATCCTCGTCTACGGGGATAATGCGACAGTTGCTGAATATGGGGAAGTCTTCGCCAAGCGTCAGTTCGGTGACCTTGATTTCATCGAGGAAGTCCGGGCGCGAGGTGCCGTTCAGTGCCTTAGTCAGCGAGTTGAGAATGGCGTCGTCATGTTGAGCATCGCTCCTAAATTGCGCAATGGTCTGGGCCACCAGCACGTTGAACCAGTCCAACGACTCGGGTTGGTGGCTGTCAACATTGTAGTATGTTTTGTTCAGTATAGATCCGATGGTAAGTGTCGGGGCGTTGCGTAGAACAGTCGGCTTCTTCTTGCTCAGCGTGGGCTGTATCTGTCTTGCATTGCGCGTGCGCAAGGTGAGGAGGGATTCCCGATGGGCAAGGGTGCGAGATCGACGCTCGGTAGCACGGATCGATGCCGTCACTTCGGGGGACGGAGGGTCGCCGAAGATGAAGAATTTAATGAAGGCTGCGATGAGAAGGATGACGGAGAGCTGGCCGACAACGAAGCCTTGGGTGAAGGACAGCCTGTACGAAGCCAGCGGTCAGCGACGAGTTGCGGATGAAGAGGTGCACATATGGAGGGTGGCCCACGTCGGCTCAGGCTTCGTGGGACATATATTGTCCGCAGCCATGGTTTGTGTTGTAGCCAGAATCAGGACATTGTACCCTGTCTGTGGTGAAGCGAAGCCCGTCTATTTCAATCAAGGTGCCCAAGGTAGAGAGGAGACAAGGTAGAGAAGGGAGAGGGAGCTTGGACGAGTGTTGACGCTTGAAGCTCAGAAGCTCAGATACTTTCTTTATCTTATCGCGATGACGTAGCTTGTACTCTCGTTCTGCAGGCCAATTGCTCTGCATTTGAGGTAGCGAGGACTTTGCTAGCATCATTTAGCGCAGGCCCTCTGTGCTGTACTGTACTGTACTGTACTATAGGTTACTGTCTGTCCGTGCTCCAGCTGTAGCCTGTGTCTTACCGGCATTCAGCCCCTGCAGACCCCTGTCCGGTGACGATGCATCATCCTCCCAGAGCCAACTCCAAGCCGCACTTATCACGATCTTGTACACCTCATTAGGTAAATCAAGCAAAACGAAGCCTGGTCTCTGCTGGTAGTTGCTGGTTCACGCGTAATGAACACCTCGATACCCTAAACATCTAGGCCGACGTAACAAACATTTGTAGTATACGTCCGGGTAGCGCAGGCACCTAAGATGGATATCGTCCAGGCCGTCTCCGGCTACATCTCCAAGATGGTGTCGGCCGGGGATAGCGCATTAGGGGGCGGGCCGTCTGCGAAAATGAAGATCCTGCTCCTGGATCGCGATACCGTGCCAATTGTGTCCACCGCCGTCACCCAGTCAGCCCTGCTCAACCATGAGGTCTATCTCACGGACCGCCTGGACAACCAGAACCGAGAGAAGATGCGACATCTGCGGTGTCTCTGCTTCGTTCGCCCATCGCCAGATTCCATCCAGTTCCTCATCGATGAGCTCAGGGATCCAAAGTACAGTGAATATTATCTCTACTTCAGCAATGTCGTCAAGAAGTCGTCCCTTGAGAGGCTAGCCGAGGCCGACGACCACGAAGTCGTCAAGTCCGTACAAGAGCACTTCGCCGACTTCATCGTCATTAACCCGGACCTTTTTTCTCTCGACATGTCTCTCCCTCAGCAAAGGATATGGAGTGGCAGCCCAGATATGTGGAACTCGGACTCGTTACAACGAGCCACCGAGGGCATTATCGCTGCCTTGCTGGCACTGAAGAAGAAGCCGCTAATCCGCTACGAGAAAAACAGTCTATTGGCCAAGAAGTTGGCATCCGAGGTGCGATATCAAATCACACAGGAGGAGCAGCTATTTGATTTCCGAAAAGTCGACACGCCACCAATATTGCTTATATTAGACCGGAGAGAAGACCCTGCAACTCCCTTGCTAAATCAGTGGACGTATCAGGCCATGGTGCACCAACTACTAGGCATCCATAACGGCCGAGTTGACCTAGGTGACTTACAAGACATCCGGCCAGAGCTTAAGGAGATAGTTCTGTCGCAAGACCAAGATCCTTTTTTTAAGAAGAACATGTACTTGAACTTTGGCGATCTTGGAGGAAACATAAAAGATTATGTGGAGCAGTACCAGTCAAAGACAAAGAATAATGCGAACATCGAGTCAATAGCAGACATGAAACGGTTCATCGAAGAGTATCCAGAGTTCCGCCAGCTCTCAGGGAACGTCAGCAAGCACGTTACTCTGGTCTCTGAGCTGAGCCGTAGAGTGGGTGCCGAAAATCTGCTGGAAGTCAGTGAGGTCGAACAAAGTCTAGCATGTAATGATAATCATGCAACAGAGCTAAAGGTCCGTCTATAATCTACTCTCTACACTATCACGGCTGGCTAACATCGTCAGAACGTACAAAAACTCATCCAACACCCATCAGTCACACCAGAGAACAAAGTCGGCCTAGTTGCGCTATACGCGCTACACTATGAGAAACACCCTTCGAATTCATTAGCTATGCTCGTTGACTTACTGACTGCGGCTGGTGGTGTCCCGGCTCGTCAAGCCGACTTAGTTGCCAAACTTCTCATATACCACAACTCTCTCCAGCAGTCCCAGGCAGCAGGCGGTATTGCGGACATATTTGAGTCGGGCGGTATCTTTTCGGGTGCCAGGGCCATCAAGGGGTTGAAAGGCGTAGAAAATGTTTATACCCAGCATTCCCCTCACTTAGAAGCGACGCTGCAAAACATGATCAAAGGCAAACTTCGTGATCAACAATATCCGTTCGTTGATGGGGGTGGGACGACACGAGACAAACCTCAAGATATCATCGTGTTCATGGTTGGAGGCGCGACATACGAGGAGGCTAAAACAGTAGCCGGCATAAATGCATCTTCTCCGGGGGTCAGAGTTGTGCTAGGAGGGACTACGGTTCATAATGGGGCTACGTTTTTAGAGGAAGTCGACGACGCTGTATCATCCTGGCCGGAACCACCTCCCAGCACAGTCGCTGGTCGGCTACGGAAGGAAATTGGTCGAAGATAGGTTAATACATAATTCCTTCCCAGCTTTAATTTCATTGTATGTCTTTTGCATGTGAAGTGAGTGAGAAGATGATGGTGGGGAATGGGCGAGAAACTAGGGCGGGAAGCCCTTACCAAGTGAAGCTCTCGCCCTATAGCAAATAACATATGGCCATTTCATATGGAGTGCCTAGTTTGGGATTCGAACTAATATCCTCTCGATTTTGTCTTACTACTGGAATTATTTCGCCCCTTTCTGCAATAAGGTAAATGCCAGTAGCCCCCCTGGACTCCCTCTGGAGCTCAACGTAACTGGGTACTCTCGTTCTAGCTATTGACTCCTACTGTACAGTAACATATCCCCCCTACTCTTGTTTTGTTCGATAATAGATCACCGGCTACTGACGCGTGCTATAAGCGTTCTTACAGTATACTACTACCGTTGAGTCATACCATCATGATCAAACTATAGCATGGCCGTTATGTTGGGCAAGGTTCTAGGTGCCGGTGATCGCATGCTCCTATCATCAGCCGGGGGAGGGGTGAATATTTGCAGATGCTTGCCTCCTACTATCTACCCCCTATACTTGCCAGCCCACCTTGGGGGTCCGCATAGAAATAAAACCCCAATAACAAAGGTACTCCTTCGGCTTCATTCTCCGGCTGACCGCGCAGCATGACGTGGACTTTCTCAATTGCTAGTTCATCTTGGTACTCACAAGCAGTAAATCAGCCGTACTACAAGCGGGAAGATACGGAGTACAGCCTGGACGATGAACAAGGAAGAAAGAAACGGGCTTGCGTTTATTTTTTCTATTTTTATCATAGGGCTTGGCACCGACAATAGCTGCATTGCTGCCTCAATCCCAACCGCCAAGAAACCTTCGAGGGGGCATTTTATTTTGTCTCCCGTACTTTTGCTCTGCTTTTTTTTTTTTTTTTCACACGTAGTTGAAGATGTATTACTTAGTGGTCCTAGAATACATCAGGCGTTGATAGATGTATCTATGAACGAAAAAAAGTGGTATACGGTACTTCCTTCGAATTTATTGTAGTCTAACCATATAACTGGTAGCTTCAGGAATATTATCTGTACTAGACTTTGTGGTGATATGATGGTCCCATTGCGAGGAACGTATAGTTCCAACCGTCAATCACCAACTTCCACAATAACCCGTAGCACGCACAGTTGGATAGTCATCCCCAGCATGTAATACTGCTCCTGCCAACTTCTTGTAGCCATGTTCCATGGTCTAGGATAGTACTTACGGAGACCAAGATTGAAGCTCGATCTCCCCATCGTCAAGGATCTTGGCACAAGAGAATTTTGATCGAATATTTTTACGTTTTCTGTGACTGCTGAGCATAATAGAAAGATCCTTTCTATGCATACCATGTATTTCTTCGGCAGGTCATAGTATGTGCATGGTGAGACCTGGCTGACGAAGGTTTTCGAATTTCGGCATTCGAGGATAACGATGTCCTTGTAATGTCCTTGTTATTGACTAGGTAAGAAGTCATAAAGCCTATTTTCTTCTGGTCGTCCCGAGGCGGTGCATATTCTCAACAACGCGATAGTTTCGGCCTATCGAAATTTCAATCCTAGATCCTGATTGCATTTTCCCACACTAGTGCAATTACAAGTTTAGGGGTGATTCACCAACCGTTTGTCGCCGGCAATTTACAAGAACCAAGTTAGTAAATATGGTCAGTGCTGCGGCATACCCATGCACAATGAGGGGGTTTGGTTGATAGGTATCTTGTTAGGTAGTTGATAAAATAGCCGGCAGAAACCTTCACCGCCTGTAGAAGATGCTTGCATTGGCACCGGGAGTCTTGTGAGGGGCACCCCGGTGTCTTGTGAAGGCACCCCGGTAGGGCTAGACCGCCTGCCATTTAGAGTCGTTATCGTTATCTTAGATCCTTGTCGAGAACTTTCGCCAGAACCACGACAGCAACTCTGCAATTACGCGTTATCCCGAACACGCCAAGACCGAGATGAAAACCATATGGCAACCGAAGACCCTAGGTCGATCTGCCCGCGCAGCCAGACGACGGCCCCTGGCGCTGTCCACCAAGCCCAGGAATTTTGCCACGGTCGCGCTGGAGGGAACAAGGTTGGCAGCCAGCGCTCTGCACGCATCCCTGCATCTCAGCCACGGAGGGCTAATTCGTGCATGACAGACCATTCGATGTTGTTGTTGTAGGTGGCGGCCATGCGGGCACTGAGGCCTGCGCCGCGGCTGCACGCTCCGGCGCACGAACGGCCCTCGTAACTCCCAAGATCGAAAACCTTGGCGTGTGCTCTTGTAACCCTAGCTTCGGTGGCATAGGTAAGGGGACCATACTGCGCGAGATCGATGCCTTGGACGGTGTTGCCGGCCGCATCATCGACAAATCTGCGTTGCAGTTCAAAACTTTAAACCGGACAAAGGGGCCGGCCGTCTGGGGGCCGCGAGCGCAGATCGACCGCGCTCTATACCAGAAGCATATGCGCGAGGAGCTGCAGGCATATCCGAACTTGTCTATCATCACCGGTAGCGTCTCGGACATCGTGGTAGATGAGAACCTGGCGGATCCGGACAGCACCGCCAAGAGCAGAATCACAGGCGTGCGGTTGGAGACGGGCGAAGTTCTCCCGACGACACAGGTCATCATCACGACCGGGACATTCCTGGGCGGCGAGATACACATAGGGTTAGAGGCGTACCCGGCCGGCCGCATGGGTGAAGAGGCGACATTTGGCTTGAGCAAGTCCTTACGCGAAGCTGGCTTCCAGCTGGGGCGCCTGAAGACCGGCACGCCACCGCGCATCGCAAAAGATAGCATCGACTACAGCGTGCTCGATGTACAGCATGGCGACGACCCGCCAGAGCCTTTTAGTTACCTCCACGACCGTGTGTCCGTGACCGACCAACTGCTCTGCTGGGCCACGTACACGAATGCTCGAACACACGACCTTGTGCGCGAGAACCTTGACAAGACAATCCACATTCGAGAGACTGTGAAGGGGCCTAGGTACTGCCCGTCACTCGAGTCAAAGATCATCAAATTCGGAGACAAGGAAAGGCACATCGTGTGGTTGGAGCCAGAGGGGTTCTCCAGCGATCTAATCTACCCGAATGGGCTCTCGATGACGGTTCCTGCAGAAGCGCAGGAGCAGCTCTTGCGCACCATCCCGGGACTCGAGAAGTCATACATGACGCAGGCTGGCTACGGCGTCGAGTACGATTACGTAGACCCGCGGAGTCTAAAGTCAACGCTCGAGACAAAAGCCATTTCCGGTCTGTTCCTCGCTGGTCAGATCAACGGGACGACGGGCTACGAGGAGGCCGCGGGCCAGGGCGTTATTGCGGGCATCAACGCCGGTCGTGCGGCGCAAGGGCTCGAGCCCGTCACAATTACCCGCGCAGATGGGTACATCGGCATCATGATCGACGACCTGATCACGAAGGGTGTGTCTGAGCCATACCGCATGTTTACGTCACGCAGCGAATATCGGATGTCGAGCCGCGCAGACAACGCCGACTTGCGCCTCACGAGCAAAGGCCGGACCTGGGGCGTGGTATCCGACAAGCGGTGGTCGGCCCACAACGACCTGAAGGCCCAAATTGACTCGCTGTACGCCGCGCTCGCCACGTACAACCTCAACACACAAGCATGGGCGCAAGCGGGCTTCCCCGTGCGTATTGACCCCAAGGGGCGGAGCGGCCTCGAGATACTCCGCATACAACAGGTCAGCATGCGCGACCTCGTCGAGAAGATCCCCGAGATCAGACAATACTCGGAGAAGATTCAGGCGCGCGTGACCATCGAGGCGCGCTACGCGCCGTACGTCGACCGACAGCGGGCCGATGCGGCGAAGGCCCTGCGCGACGAGGCCCTACGGCTCCCCACAGATCTCGACTACGACACCGTGGCCGGGCTGAGCTTCGTCGAGAAGACGATCCTGAATGCGACGCGACCCGAGAGCTTGGGCCAGGCGCGCCGCATCGAGGGCGTCACGCCTGCCGGGTGCGTCCGGCTGCTCGGCTTCGTGAGGAAACAGAGGCAGTCGCGCCAGTTCGACGACCTCCTCGCCGCTGATATGGCTCCTTTAGGTAAGGAGGTCGATACGCTAGATGCGGAGGCGCGGACGCGAGATCTATAACGTTAAGTTCTTATTTATATGTGCATAAGTGTATGACGTAGCATGACAGCCTTGATGTCAGTTGAGTTGGGCATTTGTACAAACACTCCATGGCCACTAGTAAAAGCATAGACTGATTTTAGTTGCATCGTGGAGTTTGGGGGCATAGGGCGCCAGCGGGACATTTAAGAATAAACATAGCATTACTGCTATTTATACATGGTTATATGCAGCAACGCTTCTTTGATGTACATATATCATTGACATCCAAGTGGCTTTCCTATCCACGATTTGAAGGTTGAAGATTTAAACCAATTGATTTTTCGACACTGTGACAGCGTATTTGCTTATCTTGAACCTACTCTTTTCAGGCAGAGGTTGTGAAGTAATAGTGAGTCTAGGGATCCTTGGACTTTTGCTCATTGTTCTCCGATAGGATCCTAACGGCATCCTTGCTGAACACGTAGCTCAGACCACTCCAAACCGTCGTGGTAGCGACGAGATATCTGCTCTAGGATTAGCGATTCATTTTCGTGACCCCCAGTCAAAAACATGATTGGAGTAGTTAGTCCCTTAAAAACCGGGCGGAAAAAGACTTACTGGAAGGCCGTCATGGCACTACTGACATCTACCGCTACGACGGGGGCAACCATCGTCGCGCCCATGAGGCCGAGCTGCAGAAACGTGTTGTACTTGCTGATGGTCGTGGGCCGCACCTCGGCCGAGGGCAGCGAGAAGTCCCAGTACCTCGTGAACGTCTTGGGCGGCGGCAGCGAGATCCAGCGGTAGTAGATGGCGGCGACGCCGAGGCCGACGTCGCGGCCGAGGATGACGGTTGCCAACCACACTATGAGGCCGAAAGAAGAAATCCTAAGCATTAGCCACGACAAGCTCGCTTTCCGGTTGTCCTTTTTTCTTCAGGACCAACAATGTTGACGTAATATGATCCCCGCCACGGAAATAGGATAGAAAAGTGACCGAGGGAGGGGCAAAAAAAAAAAAAAAAAAGGTGATCTCACCAGGGAGGGCCCCCTGCATGGCAAGGCATACTGTCAGCACAGTCATGAGGATCTTGTCAGCCATGGGGTCGACGACGCTTCCGACGACAGTCTGCAGCTTCCAGCGGCGGGCGATCCAACCGTCGAGGAGGTCCGAGACGCCGGCGTACGCGAAAAGGCCGAGCGCGAGGGCGTGGGCGTCGTGGAGGATGGCATAGCCGATGAAGGGCGCGGCCGCGAGGCGCGAGAACGTGAGGAGGTTCGGCACCGTGTAGATATTCTCATGGGGCGTCAGCGAGGGCAGGACCTTGCGGATGCCCTTCGGTTGTTCCGCCGGTCGTTGGGGCCCACGTGCTGCTCCCCGGCCCTCCTTCCCTTCTTCTTCAGCGAGCTGTTTTCTCGTGCTTGACGACAGGCATCTCAAGGCGCTTCTAGTCGGTGGCCTGACCCCGAATGCCCAAGCGCCCGCAATAAGTCGGGGGCTGTTCCTCCTCTCACACGTCGACCTGTTCTGTGGCGCACATAACGTCGTCGTCGCGAGCGCCCCGGGAGAGGAGTAGAAGTGCACGGCGCCGAAGTTAGGCAATGTAGTAGAGCTGCGCACGGGCTGCCGGTTAGAGTGCCGGATGGCGGCATGGACACCTCGTAGGAGTGTCCGGGCCGGCGTGTGCGTCAACATGACTACAGACAGGTATGTACGTGCTGGGGAGCGGCTATGGCCACACCACTACCTCACCTCCCTCACGCGACGCGCTCCCCGAAATGAGACGCTAAGCTATCAAGCAGCTCGGGTCACACAATGTCAGAGATCTGCCGGCCAAAGCACGTCCCCCGTCGGATTCTGGGGCCGAATCTGTCCGGTGTCCGGTGTCCGGTATCCCGTCTTCCCCTTCTCTCCCCTATCTATTTTGGTCTCCTATTTCGAGTTTAACGCAAGCAAGGCTAGGCTAGCACTGGTCTCAAGTCTCAATGAGAGAACGGAGAGCTCTGGGACAGCAGGCTTACGAGAAGAATACCCAAAGCAAAAAACAAGGCTACTAAATCGCGTGTCCAGATTCACAATCTTCAAAACCGAATCAGAATCCGAATAGGCAGCCTAAACCGTGGCGGAAGGAGTCAAAAAATGCCGGGCACGGCGACTTTGATCATGGCTGGGCTAAATTTTGGTACATATGATAGCAAGCATGCATCAGGTACCAGCATCATAGAGATAGAATAAAGGTACAGTAAGGTTGAGGGGGTCCATATTGTTGGTCCTTAGCCGTGCCAAGTCTTTTATTTAGGTACCTGAATAACCACGTACAGTGCATCTATGTACTTCATATACTGTACACCAGGTACTACGCACTCACGTTGCCCGATTAAGCCTATGTTACGAAGTACATAATAATATTATATTAGATAACTAAGGAATACCTAGGAGCTTCCCGCCCTTTCTTGCTCCTCCATACCTTTCCAGGTGTTACAGCACAACAACAATCTTTCGCCAACACCCTTCCTAGTCCATCTCCTCTTGTAGTCCAGTTCTCGTGAGAGCTCATCTCTTTCTCATAATATTTTCTCTCTTTCTCGTAATAGTCCATCTACAGCTCTTGCAACAGTATTTCTCCGATGTTCCTGACAGTCCGTCCAGAGCACTTATGACGGTCCGTCTCGGGTGGTTATGACCGTTTCTCTGTCGCAAGGCTGCCAGACAAAACCCTCCCAGTATTAGTCCACGCGATTGGACCTTTTTGCAACAATAAGTGTTTAACGCCAACCTGAAGTATAGAGTTCGTAACATCTTTTCCGTTGACTTTTGGTACAATGCCATCCACTTTATATGGCGCTTAAGCCATGGGTATAAATTCATAGTCGGAGCCTCGTGCTATCTCGATTCCATGGTTCCTGGCCAATTGATTCATAAGAACGATAAAAAAAATAATCGCCGCCGTTGCCGAATGAAGAAGGATCGTGCATGGTCTGATTTATCGAGTTGTATCCCCAATGATTTTTGCGCCCAAAGAAGCCACAGTGCCGCCTTTTACCATACCTGAACTCCATCCAAAAAGACATAGAAAAATAGGTTTATAAGAAATCAGTACGCAATATGGGCAAATCGAAGTGAAGTGAAGTAGTTCCAGTGACATCGGCACCGCCACACGTTGTTCAATCCATTAAGTTAACCGTCTTCCTCGTTGCTTATTACCATTGCTGGCTGTCTTTGGATACAGTCCTGTTCCATTCGATCTCATCCGGATTGTCTGGTATATCCGGCGATGGCAATCCAGCATTGCCCATAGTCACATGATCTAGACCCATTACAACAGCGTTTGGCGGTGTGTTTGGATTTGCAGGTCCATAGTTTTGGTTTCCAAAGTTATGCATCGTTGCTGGGTTCATGGGATTTTCAAATCCGCCTGATAGCCGCTCATCAAACTCGGATGGGCCATGTGGTATTGGAGTATTTATGCCATTGGTTCCACTGCCTTGATCTATTGTATCAGCGTTATCGTTACCATGGCTTGAATTCGTTATGGTGCCCTCTGCTGCAGCATTAGCGGCTGAGACGCCGAACATGCCGCCGTTCATATACGGACTACTAGCTATGGTATTCAAGCTGCTTCCATTTGTGAGCAGTGGGGGGGTGTAACCGAGCTGATTTGTTCCGTTGCTGCTCGGCACAACGGAATGTTGACGTGCTGGCTGCATCACGGAGCTAAAACCAGACGACCGGGACGATGCTGCAAAGCTCGTCTCGTAGGGATAGGGAGGCATAAGCTGCGTTCCGTAATGGGTAGTGGGTGTGTGTGGCATCTGTTGTATCTGTTGCATCTGTGCCTGCGGCATCTGTGGTAAGGTATAGCCTGGGCTATGTCCATACTGCGCTGGATTCCAGGCTTGGGGATGCACATATGGCTGCCCCGGTTGCATGGATATTGGCCTAACTTGGAGGTTCTGTAGGAGAGCATATTCCATGGGTGTACCTATAGGCAAGAGTTGTCTTGTGTCCATCACGTTGAAATCTGTGTCATCCACCGGTGCCCTAAAATTCCCGCGGTGGACCAGCGCGTAGCGAGGCGAGATCCCATGTAGCATGGGCTGGCTCCTCACTGTTTGGAGCCTACCGTTCTTGATGTCGTCAAGGCTGTAGTACGACACAAGATGATGATATACTCCATTGTGCTCTACGCTGATCGTCTTTTTAATCAGCCCGTTTTCCTTGAATTGGTACGAGTCGACGAGAGAGCCTATATAAGCTCTATCCGCGCCGGCCCCATTTGCACCAGAATTTGCTCCAGCTGTTGTCTGCGGGGCCGCGGTACCGGATGCGTACGAGCGCGTTTTGGGTTGGGATGTATGCTTCGAGACCCCGTCGGTTTTGTTGCGTTTCATAGCGCGCTTCTTCTCGCCGGGTTGGAAGGGCTTATCTAGTTCCCGATATATAAGAAAATTGCCAAGTATGCGGCTGGGGCTCCAAGCAACACCATCCGTCCAACGTTTTATACCAGAAGAGTGCTCTTCGTAGATAAATATGTTACCACTTCGGATAAGGTGGGGTCGCTCTCGGTCGTGAGGTCTTCGCGGGATATGTGCAAGCCTGCCGATAAGCGTGGCTTCGAAGAGGATCAGAGCATCCATTGTGCTGCAGATGAATCCCTGAAATGTTGGGCCTAGAGGATTCGCTGGTGGCGGCGCTGGTTGGGGTTGGGGTCGGGGTTTGGGTTTGGGTTTGGCTGGCATGACTATTGTAGCAGTGACAGCCGCAGCCGCCAGATGATTATGGCTGATTATGGTGTAGCTTAATGTCGACTTAGGCGCCGTCGAGGGTAAGGCAAGCTTCGTGCGCAGACTAGCCCCGTGATTTGTAGCCGCCTATCTTGCGGTCGACGATCAAATATCAATCAATACACAAACAGGTAGAGACAAAAGATGCGAGGCTGAGTATGATAGGCGGGTTAACACCCTGCGTTGGCGGCTGGGAAGGGGACGACGTAAAGGGTAGAGTGGATGTGAAGTATTGACAGACAGAAAGTGGCCCGAAACTCTAGTAAGCTAAGGCAGGCGAATGGCTGGAACTGGCTGTAGCAGGATAGTCCGAGCCTAAGCACTGAAGACTGTATGCGTAGATGTGGGCAGTCGATAGACAGCGGCAACCTTATTTTGGGGGAGGGACTTGTTAGCTGCTAGACTAATATGAAAAGCAGAGACAGGAAGGGCAGCGACTCGAGGGGGTATCGCTTCAGGCTAGAGAAATACAGCGCGCTGATGCTAGACTTACGATTGAGTTTTGGGCTTGCCGTTGTCTGGGCGGTAGCGGGCCTATATCTAGACGCAGAGGGAGGAGAACCTCGGACACGAGCCCTGGCTAGACACAATTTTAAGTTTGAAGCTTCAGGGATCCAGGATACGGAACACCGAGGAGCTTTTTCGACTCGATAAATTCACGATGTTTTGGTGAACGTTGGGCTTGATTAAGAACGTCACCAGATGGAGCGTGCGTGGCAACGTTGGATGGAGTTTATCGGTGAGAAGGGGAGGGAGGAGGGAGGAGGGAGGAGGGAGGAGGGAGGAGGGAGGAGGCAAAGGGGGTGTGTTATAGAGGCAACTGCCGTGGTCTGATGGTTTGGTGGTTTGGTAGTTGCGTGGGACGGGAGGAGAGATATGATGGATGGATAGTTGGATAGGTAGGATAGTAGTGATGAATTGGGAACAGATGGTTCGTCGACTATTTGTAACGGAAGGAATAAGGAATTTGAGAGGTAGGGAAGATTCAAAGGAAGGAGAGTTAACGAGGTAGGAGGACCCTTATATATATCATATTTTAGAATGCCGGAAGTAACAACCATTCGGGTCCCCGGACCGCAGGGGACAGGAACACGGAGGGCGCCCTACACTGCCTGCGTGGAATAATCTTGTATGGCGGCGTTGGTGACTTGCTCGCAAAGGAAAGTTCGAGCTGAAAATCCCCCCCCGCCAGAGGGAGAAACCATGTTCGCCTTGTCGGTAGACCAACTCTGACTGTCATTTACCCTTACCCTTGTTCTTTTTAAAATAGTCGAGATCGAGAGTTTCGGGAGCAGGAGGGAGATGCGAGATGCGAGCTGCGGACCGACAAGAGTAAAACAGGGAAGCAATAGCGAGACTGTCCTGTACACATCAACTGCATCGGCCGGCCATCAGCTATGGGCCTAGAGCCAGCCAACCTGCCTATTTTCTTGTTGAGCCGCAAGGCTGTGTCTGCGTCTGCGTCGGCTTCGTTGTGTCTGGCCCGGTTTCCTGGCCTCCTGGCTTCCGTCTGATACGATGCTTGTATAATATTATTCACACTATTATCAATAACCTTGAGTGGGCACTAAACTTGGTGTCGAGTGTGTCTGCGATCATGGGTATTTTGTTACCCTCCGGTATTAGCACATTTTGCTGTGCTGAATGAATTACTTCGTCCTTGCAGCAACAACACGCCCTGCACCTGCGAGACACGCTGCCACTGCACCGAGGTATGCCCAGGGCACCTGAGGTGTACGTCGCACATGTAGTATACACCTACTAGTATCCATGGTCTAATCCCAACCTAGCCGCTAACAAACAGCACTACTGCGGATGCCGGAGTGGCCCTCCTCCTTGGCCGGGTTTCCCCAGACTACTCTTCGGTCCTTTCCTCCCCCCCCCAGTGTTAAGACTAGCCCGCCGTATCCAACATTGGAATCCATTACTGCCCTGTGCAGGGGTCGCCCCGAAGCGCTAGCTTGGCTATAGCAGATCGTCTTCAGTCTTCGCCTATTATTTCTCAAATTTACTTGGTTTGTGACACTGCATGTCCTCGGCGTAAAGACACTCCATGGCAATATTCAAGGGGGGGGGGAGGGTCTAGGCCTATATTTCTAGGAGCCCATGCTCCTGCATCCCATGTTGAAACTCAAAATAATGTGAGTAACATTTCGTTGGGCCAACAGGTTTGCTGCGAACTTCGTAATCTGTATGAATTCGGTGAGCTGGATCGAAGGTCGATTGATGGCTGGAAATCGCCGCCTTCGCCCATGCAATTAACGTGCGTATCGAGACAATCCTTGAAGAGCTTGGACAATGGCGAGAAATCCTCCTTTCCTGCACAATTTCTTTTTAAGGTTTTGCCTGATAAAATGAATTAAGTACTGAAATTAATGATTTGTATTTTATTCTCTTGCGCGAGGCGCGGGCCGGAGCCACCCGCAACTTTCTATCTCATGACTCGAACTATCTGGCGAGAGAATAGAGTTAGAGATCATAGCTAGGGTGGTTAGAGACTCACACCGTGCTGCTTCAGAGAAAAAAAGTATTTCCTCAAAAGTCGTACCATTTCTCCCTTGTTGCTGGCTGCGGACAACTTTTACAACCTTGAGCCCCTGAAACTAACGTGAAGGTAGCTTTTTTGGAGGCGCAATCGGCGATAAGCCCAGCTATTGTCGTTAAGAGAGGGTGCGGTTATTGTGTTTAGAGTACTTGGCGAGTTTTCTAACCCTGTTTGTTCTCCTATCACTAGAATCTTTGCCATTAGGGGTGTCATGAAAGATCGATATACTACAGTACCCAACTGTTGAGCTATACTTCCAACATGATAGGTGGTCTTTTCTAGGATGCGACTTACAGGGCCCTCATTGCTTCAGTTCCTTGACAAAGAGGCCTACCAGTGAAGTTCTTGATGCCATTTTCTATATACGAGGCCTTCAATACAGAATATTAAAACAGAGATGGTTGCTAATAAGTTTACTAAGAATTTACTAAGAAACCTGGTTGACATAGACCTCTGACTTGAGTTTCTGGCATTTTGTGCTTACGTTGAGTTATGGGGGTGTGTCCTACGTAAGAGGGTAAAGATCTTGACGTCTTCTGGGCCTCAAAAGTTGTCTACATCCAAGCACTAAGTAGATGTATCCTGGTCATCGGCCTTTGGGCGAGGACTATCTTTCAAACAAGCGAGACCGTGGAAGGGGCTACACCTGTCACAAGGCATAGAGACAAAGGAACTTTTGTATATGTATCTAGGATAGTCTCACGTAGCCTTGAGACCCCCGTGCAACAACAAGAATCTATTGCCTACTGCACACTAGGGCTCGTGACAACATCTTTCGGAATCTAGGCGAACATCCCAGCGGCGAAAATAGTTTAGGGCGGACAAAGGCAGGGGCACTAACAGTATCGGCTACGAAAGGTGGATTACTCGGAGACGCCAAAAAAACCTTATCATGAACCTCGAGGCACATACTGTACTGGCCGACAGTGTCTGCTTAGGTACTATTTTCTAGGACTCCGCTTTTCCTCCTCGGAGCTGGTAGCCTATGATAGGTAAGGTGGGCCTTGAAGTTATACTCGTAATGGCTCACAAGCTGGTTTACAAAGTCGAATGGCGAGGCCCGTTGCAAATTTTTGATCCAACACAAAGGTAGGCGTAACTAGATGTTGGGCACCTCGGGTCGGTAATGACGACGACAGATCATGGATGATTCTGAGAAGTAGGGAAATTACTGGACCCGAAGGCAATTAATGACGTGTCACGATCCTTGATTGAGAACAAAGGGCATGTGTGTATATAGACCGATATTGCGTAGCCTCACCAGACTAGAACCCCTGCGCAACAATAGAAGTCGTTACATACCCCCTACCACAGAGATCCTGACACGACGTATTGGTGGAAAGTGCGGCGTCCCCTGAAGACGTAAATTTCAGCTGAGACCGGATGCTGCATGCTATCACGAACCCAGTATGCGGTAGGGTATAGACTCTTGTTTTTGCACGGGGGTGCCAAGGCTACGTAGGCTAACCTAGATACATATACAGAGGTCTCTGTCTATATGCCTTGTGACACATACGAAAGTAGGTACGGAGAGAGATACTGTAGTTAGCTACATAGCTAGGCTCGCATAGGTACCTAATTGGTATGTATTGGATACATAGGTATTGAACGAATGGTTAGAAACCTCACTAAGTACCTATTATTATGGATAGGCATTCAAGATCCTCCCTTACCCAACGCAACGCAGGCCTGATGAGAGGCACAGCCAGGGCTTAGGGTTCAAGAAAAAACCACGGCCTCTTCGAATTGGTTTTACCGTAAGCTTCACTGGGGACAACCATGGGGATGGGTATTATCTTTTCAAAAGCCCCCCAACCTGGTTTGACAGTCTCGCCCTCTACAGGGATGAGCACTCCACATTCCCAGTTACGACAATTAAGCTTGGGCTGCCCAGATGCTTTATCCCTTACGAGACGCCCCCTAACAAAGACTTGAGATCAGCCTGGCTCCATGTAGTTGGCACATATAGTCTTACCATGCACTCTCTGAGAGATTCGCACTTCCAAGATAGACCCATGATATTTGCGATTTGCTGCAAGACAAATGACGGGCAAAGAGGATTTTTGTATGCATTAGTACGCCAGGTCGGACGCTTTTACAATCATGTATTAATTCTCGGGGAAATGTGGCAGAATCCCACCATTTACTCTGAAGGCATATAGTACCGCCGCTCTGCATTATTTTATTAGGGCATAAACCTCTTCTTTGTTGTAATATGGTGGACTCACGTTCTTGCCGCCGCGACTTCGGCTGACTGTTTCATGAGAAGGGAAGTAGATGCGAAAATCATCAGGGTGATAGCTTAACTCGGTCTTTTGGGCAGTCTTCTTCCTTCCATTACTGGCGGCCCTTTTCTCGTACTCTTTCATTCCATTATCCCCTTAAAAAAGTAAGTATAATATTTTTTGGAAATCCAGAGTGTCTCCACTTACCTTGGGCGGCATTATATATTGTTGAGATTAGGTCGGTGTTGAGTGCACCCATCGAGGCCACCACAAAATCTAGCTGGACCTTGGATGTTGTTTCTAGACCCAATGACTTCACAGCTTGCCCAAGGCCGCAATATCCTATGGTTAAAATTAATGGTGAAGTCAAGTTAAGGGTTTTGTTGATTTTACCAGTCCGTCGCCATTCTTGTCCCACATGTGACTGTCCACTGTTACCTCGTTAGTCGTATAATAACTTCGTGGCTGTAGAGAACCCACATAGTATGAACAAATCTGTATTGATTGGTCTCCGAGAAATCGTACTTTGATAGACTGTTGACCAAGCTCTCATCTAGACCGGATGACTTTAAGAAATAGCAGAGTTCTTGACCGAACATAGTAAGTTGACTTCCTGGTTCTGTTGCCACGGGCAAGTCGATTAAAAAAACCATGTTCTCCATCACACCGGTTTCACCCCACCATACTTGTTGTTAGCACCATGACCATCGACAACAAAGGCGAGAAAGATACTCACATCATATGGTACTAAATTACCTGTAGGGATAACTACACGTAGATACTTGGGAAATTTGAGGAGCTGGAGCTTTGAATGCATACTGCCAGCTGGCATCATGGGCGGAAAGCAAAACCTAGCGACAAGTGTTAGAGATTGGTGTATTGGTTCGTCAAATGAAACAACCAAGTTCGTAGTAAAAGTAACTGCTATTTGGGAATGATTTCAAGACTAGGAAAGAAAAGACGCATACCGGATACGGTCTCTGGGGACGTTTGCTCTCATTTCTTCTTTTTGAGCTTCGCTTGATGCAAATGCAATACAGACCATCTTGGTTCTCTTGATATCGATTTTGGATAATAACCATTCATCATCCCACTGGAATGAGCTAAGGACTGCAAGCTCAAGCTGCTCCTTTTGCAGTATCTCTTCAATTCTGATGTCGTCTTGGCGCGGATATCCAGCAACCCACTACAGTCATCGTGGTTAGCCAACAACAAGCAATAAACCATAGCTAATGATCTGTAGGCACTTGCAGTTTTCTTCACGGCGCCTTTAGGATACGGCAACAAGGGGGGTTGGGCACTGGTAGACGCATGAGGCATTCTTAAGGGCGGCGTATTATCGGACTGGATGTTGGTTTTGGTACGCTGCGGACGAGGCTCGGCAATTTCATCGTCGTGAGGCGTTTTGCGCTTTGCAGCTCGTGCAAGTCGTTCCTCTTCCATCTTTTTTCTGTCGAGTCCAAGGGCTGCAAAACCGCTGGGTTGGACGCCCTGAGATGTAGGCGCCAACTGGGTGGATTTCTTTGGTGTAGGTGGACATTTCGGGCCACTTTCTAGGTCATCATCCTCACTTGCATCTGAGTCTAGTTTAACTGGCTTCTGGCTGGCCGAGGGGGGCATGGGTGTATTGTGGCCCTGGAGCGATAGCGCGATCGCGTAGCGTATTGCTGCCTCCTCATCGCCGTCGAATGGATCGTGATGAGGATCCATAGCCTGGGTTTCCGTGAAACGACTGAATGTGCCCAGCAAATCAGGGCTGAGCTGAACTGGGGTGGTTGAAGGGACTGGAAGTCAGGATTGCCTCTACGTTTTGGTTTGGGGAGTTGTCGATTGCTCCTTGTTGGTAGTCGCAAGTGCTGTTGCTGGCAAACGCGGATCGTGCACGAGCTCACGTGCAGTCGATGCGGTGCGACATTAAGCTGTGTTGCTCTGAGGCACCCTTGTCAAAAATAACAACTTTGGATAAAATGACGTCAGTGTTCAGGAACGCCCCAAGTCTATAATTCTGTCAAGCAAACATTAAGTTGAATTCCTTGGCGCCTGGTCAGAGCCATCCTACTGACTGCCTAATGTCTAAAAATAACCGATCGTTCTTTTCGAGATATCTTCACTTATCAAGAAGTAGATTGATGATGATATACCAGACTATTGAGTCTGTTCTATTAATTGCCTAAGGTCTGTAGTATGAGAGGGGAGACCAAGTGCTAAGATATATCACCCTAAAAAAAAAAAAAAAAAAAAGAAAGAAAATCACTCTTTCCTTTAGTTTTCTGTGTCGTTGTGTTGTGCCCACCACATTGCTAAAACAGGTCGAGCTCAAAGAAATCCGCCTCGTTAACACCAGAGGTTCCAGGTTCGTGGTTACGAGACACTGGGGCTTTGGCTATTGCAAACCCGAAACATCAGTGCTGTCACCTTAGAACACCAGAAGGATACTTCCATGCCAATTAAACCGTCCCCAAACCGAATGCAAGACCTGCCATCATTCCGTGGCATCTCGTTGGCTCATACCGGGAAATGCTGCTGATGAATATCTCACAGAGATCAAATCGAGTCGCTCTTAACCGCCGCTTCCATGCAACGCTTCCATGCAACACGAAACGCTCAACACCATGGCCCAAAAACCTGCGAACCTTAATACATTACTCAAGTTCAACTGAAACAAACAATAATTGGAACCCAGTATGCCTTCCCCTGCTAGAGGGGTATATGTCCGAAATGTGTTACCATAATCAGCCGATGAGTATTAGACCGATGAACTCCGTCCCTTGGAGAAAGCGTAGGTAGTTCAACAAGAAGTGAATAAGGAGAATAGGAAGTAGGTAAGGAAGCCGGGTTAAACCAGAAACACAATAATAGATACTGAAGACCAGATCATAAGACCGACGCCAAGAACACCATAGTGAAATCTAGACCCGTTTCTGCAGTTCAGATCAGACTAGCGCTGATAAATTTAACCCAGCGAGTCGAGCTTGAGCATCCGCCGGAGATCGCCTTCTAATGCAATAATACGCTCAGATCGGGGACTTGACTCGGGATTCAGACTGTCGCATGTAGCGGTCTGAGCCCGTGGTGCGTGACCGGCCAACACTGATGCTGGGAACATACCTCGTGGGAGGTTTGAGGAAGACTGATATATACCCTGGTGCCGGCCACCGGACGCATGTTGCTTCTGGGCAACCTGGCGTGTAGACTGCAACGATGGACTAGAATGAGGCGACAACTCTTGCGGCTCAGACCGGTCGAGCTGGCCAGTGAACAAATATCGTTTTAAAGCTTCAGATGAATTTGGATCCAAATTTCGACTGGCTGGCAGAGCCTGCTGTGCCGAATTTTGGCTTAAACGAGCCGCTCGAATTCGTTCTTGATATGGCGTTGCAAACGCAGGACCAACAGGCAATCTAGAACTGCTACCCAGTTCATCTGTAGATATACCAGGTGGAGTATCACCTTCCATAAACATGGGGCGCCGAAGAGAAGTGTGAGCTATGGTTTTAGGAAAAGTGTTGCATTCCTTGTGAGAGGAATTTCGGAGTGGTGAAGACGCTATAGTGGTAATAGCATCTGCATTTGCCGAGCTAGCTCGGCGAACGCGCGCCTTCTCAGCTCGATCGGCACGGAAGAAGAATTCTAAAGGAGACTCATCCCGTGGAATGGGGTCATCTCCCAGGCCGACCTCATCAGAGTCCGTCGAGGGAGATGATTCTAGAGCTGGTTCGGATAGTTTGACGCTGGCCGTCGGAGAGTCGGCGTTTGCAAGACCTAGAAACCTTGGGAGTGGCAGCGCCGATGGCGCTGGTGATGCGTGGAATGAAGAACCAGCGAAGGTGCGAGTCGACACCTCCTGGGATTGGAGAGGCGGGCTTCCACCATCCCGTCGGCGGCCAGGCGACGCGAAACCACTCTTGGCATTGCGGTTCTTGTGGCCGTTGTTCTTTTGTTTTTGATTTGTCGATTGAGGTTTCGAAGCGGCGGCGGCGGTACTAGCTATAGGCTTCTGGGGGGTGCATGGGGCTGCGATGTCGTTTTCTTTATACGACGGAAGATCATTCTCGGAGACGTAGGTCTTCTGGTAGCTACCCCGGTTCCGGCCCGAAGGACCGCGCCGTCGGTTAGGTGTGCTCTTTGGAGTCGGTTCGCACGGCATTCTCCTGTGGCGACATGTATCTCGGGTCACAAGGATGAGAAGGAGACTACCTAGGGAAACCAATAGCGAACGGTTCGTTGCGTGAACAGGCCGAGTGCCGCCAGCTGATGAAGGAGAAGAGGGATTTAGTGGGAGAGGACTGTTCAAGGGAGGCTGGGCTAGATCCGTTGGGCGGAGGAGTTGTCGATCCTTTGAAGGTGGAGATGCAGCTGCACGGCTGGACAGATGTAGTTCTCGAGTCAGCGGGTACAAAAGGACGGGGAGTGTCTCGGTGATTTATAGTGAAGGAAATGAGGGCCTCCAAATGTATGAATATTGCGTGACTGATGATGGGTAAGTAGTAAGTAATAAGTAATATTGAGGAGTGGTCGTGTGAGAGGAAGGAAGGTGGCGGTTGTTTGGTATCATGGGTCCTGCACAGGCATGGAGCCGCTGAGGCATCGAAACTCTTGATGTAGATTGGAGCGTCTGTCATCTGAGGTAGTACCTAGGTATACTTACTAGGTACCTGTAAGCTTGTACTGTAAGACGCTTAATAGAGCCATTTGGGTGAGCGGAGGATCCACTGTGGCGGGTAGGCAGAGGTACCTACAGTTAGATGACTCCAGGAGTTTATTCCCAAGAAGGTTTGGAATTGGTAACCTAGATTTGGGTATATTTAATTTTAACTTCGTTGAAATTACTAGATAAGTCCGTGTTTCTATAAGTTGACACTTCCAATAGGTAAGGTTCTATCTAGGTATTCACTTCTCTTTGTTTTCACGCAGGCACCTAAACGGCAGAAGGTCGAAGTGCGGAGGGAGTGGGCGTGAATATCTAAGGTACATAGGTATTAGGTAGGTACCTGCCTTTGGTCAGAGCTGACCTAATGATTCAGATCCGCAACGAGGGGCAACAGCCGTGGCAGCTACGGTACTGTACTTGGCCTACTACACCTTACAGGCAACCTGCATTTCTGCGGTTTGCAACCTTGAGGGCGTCTTATTGTCCTACCTAACAAAACAATATCATCTACAGCGCACCCCGTGTATGTGTGTGGGTGTGTGTGTGTGTGTGTGTGTGTTTCTATTCACTTTCTTCCCTGACGTTCAACCAACGAGCGACGAGGTACCTGTCCAACATCGAGAACTACACCAACAGCCTGCCTAGGTCCCTATCTCGGTCGTCGAGCCTTCTTCCTCCATACTTCAACACCTCAGAGCTACCACTGCCACACTACACACAGCATCATACCCGACCATACTACACGGATCTTCACCATGGCCGACGTAGACATGACGGACGCCCCAAACAATACCGTTGCTGCCCCCAAGCGCAAGGACGTTGACGCTGATACCAAGAACGATGGTAAAAAGAGGTTCGAAGTCAAGAAGGTCAGTATTGCCCTAGGCTACAGCATAGTATGGACGCGTGGATTTTGTGGGCGTGATATCACTAATACCTAGCCGTTAGTGGAATGCCGTCGCACTATGGGCCTGGGACATCGTCGTCGATAATTGCGCCATCTGTCGGAATCATATCATGGATCTGTGTATAGAGTGTCAAGCCAACCAAGCATCTGCCACCAGCGAAGAATGCACAGTTGCTTGGGGTATCTGCAATGTGAGCCGGAGCATTGTCAACACGTAAATGAAGAATTCTCGGCTGACTACAACTAGCACGCTTTTCACTTCCACTGCATCTCGAGGTGGTTGAAGGCCCGCCATGTGTGTCCGCTAGACAACCGAGATTGGGAGTTTCAGAAATACGGTCGATAATGACTTCGTTGCCGCTTCACGGGGAGAAGATACATGTAGAAAGGGATCTATGAGTACGACTACGGGTGAAGGCCATCACTGGTCCTGGGGACCCCACACTACGAATACCCATCATGACCGAAGATAGGAGCTTTGGCGTGGTATGATGACACGCATTAGTAGCACATAGAACAATGAAGTATATTCGCGGACACCGGCCTACTTAATTCTATAGCATGAACCTCGTAGGAAATCATCGTTCAGCCAGCATCTTTTCGTCTATGACTATGTTTTGGTGACTGCTTGAAATTGAAGATCCGCCGACGGGCAGCCATTTCACCGGGTGTTGGTTGAAAAAGGGCCACGGCGGCACGATGACCAGGAAGGTCAGCGCGGTACCGCCTAAACCGATCTTGAGGGCTAAGGCGATGTCTTGGAGGAAGAAGCCGACGAGGAACGAGACGACCTGTTGATGTGGTTAACACTGATACTACTTTAACACGCGGTAGACTGCCAGAAGGACGCGTACACCAACGATAGAGAGGAGAACAGTTGCCAAAATCTCGGCTAGTTTTTGGCCCTGGAAGTCCTGTGGGATTGTCATCAAGTTAACTGAAGCCCGTGGCAACGCTCAAATGCAAGTGGGTGAGCGGGCGGGACGCACGATCTGGCCATCAACGACATCTCGGACCTGCTCGAGCAACTGGTCTGCCATGGCCGCGTGGTTACTGCGATTTAGAGGCCGAATGTTTCTTGCTTGTCTTGCTTTTTTGCACAGAATCAATGAGACTGTGATCCCAGAGAGCAATGCTGCGACGTGGTCCTTTCACCAATTTGACAGCGCTGCAAGGCTAACCAACTACCTAACCAATGGACGCTAAACAAAACCAACGCAGGTGCATGGGCCCCCCACACATCCCTTAAGTAGGTAAGTACTGTACAGTATGTAACATGCTTACATAAGTAGTCCGTTCTAGATCTCCCCATTGCGGTAATTGTGACGTCGCATAAAACTTCTAGCCTCTCAAAAGGCACAAGTTACCTCAGATGCCTTAGACTATCTCTCTATTCTTGACAGCAGAAAAACTAGAGCGACAGTATAATAAGGTATGAATCCCCTTTTTTACTATTCATAGCCTATGTATAGCCGGATAAGTGAATGGCTAAGGTATTTTCTTGGATACATCTACGTAGTATGTATAGTACCACTTCCTACTTACTGTATACCTTGGGTAATGTACTTACTGTACCTGGGTACAAATGTACTACAAGGAATCGAAACTTATCTGTCTCGGCAGATACATCGACAGGTGTTCAATGTTGTTTTTAGATAGCATCCACACATATATATAGAATCGATAATCATCGATGGTATTAATGTTATATAGTGAATCAAGTTTGTAGTGGTGCTAACAGTGCTCTCGCTTTATCTACATTGCTGGCTCTGTGATTGGCTTACTTGCACCAGCTCCATACCTCTGTGCTACATACCTATCTGGGTATGTATTACTGCATATGCCCACTGTTAGTACCTGCCTGCCTACGATAACGGACGTACCTCGTACAGCGGCATTATCCCCTGAAGAGGAAGGCATTGGCCACTGGGTACGCGCTCCAACTTGAGGCCAAGGGAGGGAAAAAAAAACTGGCGCCGTCGCCACAACAGCCGGCCAAGCAGCATACCATCCAACTCCAACCCTTCTTTAACAATTTTGCTCATTGCCCTTTGCCCTTTGCCCTTGTCCCATCGCCAAGCGACAACACAAACCCCTTTCACTCGACAATCCGAATTGCTCTGCAGACATTTCCGTCCCTCGAGCACAGAGCTTTTCTTTCTCACTCCTGGCTTGTGAATTTATGAGAATTGCCAGGCCCTTCTTGACAAGCTGCCACTGCCACTATCGTTGCCAAGAGAGGTAATTATCTATCTTTGCTGCAGCACCACACCTGCAACTCACTGACCACGCCGGGGGCAGGTTCCCTCGTCAATTCCATCGCCCACCACCTGGCTAGGCTCTTGCGCACTCGATCACCCGTTCCTCCTGACTCAACCCTATTGTCCACCGAACAGGCGGGTTTGGCAGGCCTCCTTGGATCATTATCGCCCAAGGAAATCCCGAAATTACATATCCATAGGTCCTGACGGGAACGAGCCGCGTCATTTTCCGGCACGCTCTCGATCACTTCTTGCGGTGAATACACCGCGGCTTCTCAGAAACCACCAAGTTGGCGGGCCTCAACAGCGACAAGTTTTCATTCTCTCGACCGCTTTTGGGCCCCCTTTGCTGGGTCTACAGCGGTGTCGACACGAAGCCTCCCTAACTGGTCCGATACAGCCAGCCGTTTTGTCATAACCAACAGATTCTTCCTGTCGTCTACTCGTCCACTGCACCTATCCTCACATCGGTTAGATTTGGTCATCATCAGCATTGGACTGGTCCTGGCCTACAGCTCCTTTATTCTGCAGTCGGCGTGCTGCTACGCCTCTGCGACTCCGAATGTCGCTAGCCTAGAACTCAACCAGTATGCGCGCCTTCGTGTGAATAGCCCATCCAAGGCTCCCTCCCCTTGCCCCATTCCCTGTTTTGCGCCTACATCCATTGCGCCGCATCGTCTCTTTACATCCTCGCAATAGAAACTGCTGTCGCGTTCTTGAGTAAAATGTCAGATCACGAGGGAAGCAGCTCTGATAAAGTCTATGAGACTCCGGTTCCTGAGCTCGATGATCATCGCCACAATACTGCTTCAGCACAGAGGCTAGACCGTCCTCGCCGGGGAACAGTCGACACACTCTACGGCTCTCGTCAACATCTGGATCCCGAGGGCCCGTATTCCCCGACAGATATCAGAATTCGGGATTTTGAAGAAGCCATTCTTGATGAAGATGACGACAATGACGCCCCGACCAGCTTCCACCACGGCCGTCGTCCGACCTTCACTTCCACGAACGAGCGAACTGCGTCACCACCAAATTCCGTAAAAGCTTTTGCGGAAGCGCGTCGTCGCGAGCGTGCGTTCTCGGTTTCCGACGGCCGAGGTGTTAATCAGGATGAAGGCGAAGTGCTCCACCGCACTCAATCATCTATCAGCCGTAACAGCCAGCGATCTGGGCGTAGCAGACCCGTAACATTTGCTGCTGATGATTCGGCTTCTTTGGCGACGAATAAGACGGCCGAGGAAGATGTGTGTTTTCCTATGCAGGAGGATCATCGGCGAGATCAACTTTACATAGATTTCGACTATTTAGAGAATTTTGTCGCATCAGAGGATTTGGCGCGGAGACAGAGTCTTGAGGCACAAACAGCTCCAAGAGTGTTCCCAACTCTACGAGCTGAGCATAAAGCTGAGCACGGTGAACCAATGGTCACAACCGATGGAGATATTATCTATGTTCCTTCCACTACCTCCGACATTGATGAGAAGCCATCGAAACCAGCCGAGGGGGCAGGCCCGGACTCTGGTAATGGCCCCGTGGACAAGGAACATATGGATCCAAACCGGTTCAGCTTCTTCTCGTCCGCGTGGGAGTCGACGATCCATGCAGCTGAATTTGGAGATCTTGTGCTGCCTGGCGAAGATCTGCGAGGTCTATTTAGTTTCCCCCGTGACGAGCCTGATGGAGTATGGTGGCTTAATGTCAACAGACCAACCGAAGAGGAAGTTCGAACATTGTGCAAAGCCTTTGGAGTCCATCCCTTGACAATCGAAGATATCACTACTCAAGAAGCTCGCGAGAAGATCGAAATATTCCCTTCCTACTACTTTGCGTGTTTCCGATCCTTTAATGTGGTCCAAGATGAGGAAGGACCTGATTACGAACCATTTAACATCTATGTAATCGTTTGGCGAGAGGGAACTCTGAGCTTCAGCTTCCAACCAAACAGCCATGCTTCTCAAGTCAGAAAAAGAATTGCCAACTTGAAGGAGTACGTTTCGCTGAGTAGTGATTGGATATGTTATGCCTTGATGTAAGTTCCTCTCTGTTGGCTTAACAATCCTCCACCATTTCTAACTAATGATTATAGTGACAATATTGTCGATTCTTTTGCACCTGCCATCCATCGCATTGAATTGCTCACAGAAGGCATCGAGGATTCAGTCTTCGTAGCACGCTCTATCGACATGCACATGTTTCTCCGTAAACTTGGCGGTGTTCGCAAAAACACACTTGGTTTAATGCGAGTACTGGGTGGCAAAGCAGACGTCCTCAAAGGTTTTACTAAACGGTGCAATGAGAACTATAAGGTAACCCCGCGAATGGATATCGGCATGTACCTCGGCGATATTCAGGACCATGTTGTCACAATGATGACCAACTTAGCACATTTCGAAAAGATCCTATCTCGGGCGCAGAGCAACTACCTCGCTCAGCTCACCATTGACAGCATTTCGCAAGGGACGCAAACCAATGCTGTCCTTAGCAAAATCACATTTATCGCCACTGTCATTGTTCCACTGAATATTGTTACGGGACTTTTTGGCATGAATGTTAATGTACCTTGGGCTCATAACGAAAATCTCAATGCATTCTTCGGTATTCTTGGAAGTCTGGCGGGATTTGTCATTGTAGCGTTATTATTGGCTCGACGCTTGCGGCTTATCTAGTCATCTCCGACTTTGCTGGTTGCTGTCCTATGACGCTTGGCTATCATAGTGAAAGCTCGGGATCACAGGCTTTTCTTTTGTTGTAGTCGTCGCTAATAGCAAGCGTTAGTTCAGGCATTCCATAATAACATGAGAAGTCTCGTTTGGGCAACACCATAATCTGCTTTTTACCGATAAAGCTACACGAGCAATGCCAGCCTGCTCAAGCAGTCGAGATATCCAGTACGATGTGACATTCTAAAATAATTAATACTTTGCTAGAATGGCCATTGCCTGTTGTTAGTACGTTTTAACTTCGAGTCTTCTGGAGAGTTACCTAGGCACCGAAAAAGCTACATAGATACTAGCATCTTGCAGTCCTCTCTAAGTACATAGAATGTCGTTTTTAACATCTCAATGCGCTACCACAGTAGCTAACGATAAGTCACTATACTTCTTTCCTCTCGTCTTCTACATTCTCCCCAGTGTTCTTCCTTCCCGAGCCCGAACCATGCACCAGCTAGCATTTGTCAGGCTAGTTAGAGATTCGCTACGCAGCAACCTTGACAACAATACCCCAGGATGGAGATGTTAACATCCGAGGGCGTTTAGTAGGCCACCAACTTTGGCAACAAATATCTCAAATAAAATCTTTAAAGCTTATATACCTCTTATTTTAGCAAGACTTTTATTTGCGCGGTACTTACATTCCAAAGCTTTATATTAATAGCTTGACTATTCTTATATCTTCCAAGGTGTGATTAAACTACATGACATACGACACGGCCAGCCAAACCGAGAGTCACGACTCTACTAGAAATAAAGGTTCGTACGTGGGAGGTGTGCTGGATTGGGTTCTTTGAAATCAAGGTTGTCATTGCTATTGTTACACCTATCACCGGCATTTTTTCTTTCCTACTAGGCACAATGTCGACCTCTGTGGCAGGTTTCATCACTGATCGCCACTCCTACGTCGAGAGCTCAGTATTAGTACCAATCCGGATGAGAGTGTATTGAACCTTTTCATTGGACATACTGTATTCACCAAGCTAGATAACGGCTCCCAGTTGTCTCTGCCCCATGCTTAGAGTATAGAGACGAATTCCTAAACATTATAAACTTCTCACATATGAATTTTCCCTTAGTGAAGGGGATCAGAGCCTTGTTCTGGTTAGCGAAGTGGAAGATGACTTTGAACTCGCTGCTCGATTACCTTAACAAGTACAAGTTTGTCCTTGCCAAGATCTATCCACGGTTTCCTCCTGAGAGAATCGGGCTGGCATAGTTAACGACACTGTATCGGGCCTACGAACAATATCTTGACGACATAGCCGAAGACTTCGTATATGAAGTCCTGTCCGCGTCTAGCCGTGTCAGGAGGAGCTTCGACAGTCTGTGTCTAAACTGCATGTGTAAGTTCAAGATGGACGATGACGACAGCGACTACTCCGCATAGAACAGCCTGGCGACCACTGCCGCGTCCGACCGAATAGCCGACCCTGAATTCCTCGTCCATAGGTAGGAAAGAGCTCGTGTGAGCTACTAGGATAATCGGGCAGAAGAGCACAAGAGGCGAAATCGGGAGAGAGACGATGGACTCAGCGGATACGAGATGCACTTCCCGAGTGGCTAGGACGAACGTGAGATGCGGGGGTTTTGATAGCTAAAACAGACTGCTTTTCTCGCGCTGTCAGTCAAAACCACGTTGTTGAGAGGGTTTGACTCCTACCTCTAGATGGATGTGAACAGGGGCAAACGGCCAAGTGGGAAAGGGAGCCTAGGGCTTCATGGGAGAAAGAAGAGTGGTTAACGCAAAGTGGACGAGACGACACAAACCCACAAAACAGGATGAAGAGGCGAAAACGAAAAGCAGTACAACCGCGCCTTTCAGCTTCTCTACAAGTTATTCCTGTTTGGGCGTTAATATAAACCTTTCGTACGAGTGCCGAGCGATTGGAGAAAAGAGTAGATATGTTAAAAAAAGAGAAGCCTAGGATATCCGAACTCGAAGCACTCAACGGCCCGTCTGGTGGCTTCCCTTGACGTTACGTGATAGTACTTGGCGACCATTTACCAAGACTTGGGTGTAAGCATCCAACAACCCGGAACGGACTCGGCTACGACGATAGTAGATCCTAGCGAGTGTGCACACACACATTAGAGAAAGGAAGAAGGGAGCTGGTTAGGGGCTGTCGTTTGAGCTTCCAGTCTATACTCTCCTGTAACAAAATAGGAATGTCATCCCACCACCAGGGCAATTCATTCTCCCAAGGCGAAGCAAATCCCGAAACATATCCCGTCGCTGTTGTCATCGCCGGCGACCGTCTGCCGGCGAGGGGAGCTCGTACAGTCGCATCCGCCCCATCTCCTCCCCTTCGGCCCTGAACTAGCTGCACGACGACTGAAGTTGTCAACGTAGTTTGTATTACATGGAGTGATACACCACGCGCATGCCATCGTACGACGGTTAGGTTTGTCCAACCACCCTCCGATGCCGGAAAGTGAGCGCCGTAGGACCAGATGTTAAGAGGAATGAGAGTTTGCCGCTCGTGAAACACGGTATGAGTGGGCAAGAGGCGGGATATCCGCGTTTGTGTCACCTCTAATATATTACACTGGCCACTCGAATGTATTGTAAGACTTTTATCCAGGTGTCATCTATCTCAAGTGTAACTTCGTTGGCTGAGGGCTAATATCTAATGAAGAGACCGTATCGCGCGGTCTTGACACTCGGAAGGATCAGGCCCGCTAGATGGTGATGAGCCGCGTTTGCACCGCTACGTATGGATGACTATCGCCAATATTAAGGGGGATCGCGGGGTCAGCTCCCCAGGGACAAGTAATATGCAGATGCCTAATCGGCGGTGATGAGACTTTTTTACAGCAGGCTGTGATGCATGTTATTTTCGCCACAGACAATGAGACATGAGGTGACGTTGGTGGTAGCGAGGACGGATATCGAACGAATAGGGACGCTCTGGAGATACTATTGCGCCATACTCAAAGCCCAACAGACGAGCTTTGAAAAGAGCTTCATCCTATGTCAGGTTTGAATCTCAAATCTTTGGCATAAGAAGGTCTGGATACTACACCCCTATAACACGCATAATCCACTGCAGAGAGGAAGTGATTTGCTGGCCGTCGTCAGCCTAGCTACGATGCTGTGATGATTAATGTATAGAACCAGTTCCAATATAGGTAACAGCTCTTGATATAGAAGGTGTGACGATTATTCTCATCCAGCTAGAGACGAAATGCAGCCTAATACTCTTTATACAGCAGCAAGATGTGTAACTTCGTTGGTTTTAACAATGAACCTCTCCCGTGTAACAAGAGGTGGAGTGTTGCTTCTGCCATGATAGCCTGCATCACTTAAATAACCAATAATCTCTTCATAAGAGTGGTTCACCTAGGACTATATCACATAAGATGAAATCAGCCCTATCACGCCAGACAGGTGAGCAGCTAGAAAGTGGAGGGTAATAGAGTGCCTCGATTCCAAAAATAGTGTAATATCACATATTAATCACTTATATTAGTCAGTGGAATAATTATAGAACTGTTACATTTCTTGAGTCGCCTCAGCCTGAGGCGCCCCCCCTATTGCGAACCAGTCGCAAAGCCTCGTTGCCTAACATCTTTTCAACGCTGATTACCTAGAATGTAGATCTGTAATGTAGGCCTAGACGTTATTTAGGTGGGCTACACGAACGCCGATCTCATCAAGGATGTTGCAGCCTGTTCGGGCTGTCAGAACCCCTCTGCATCTGGGCACACAATCCAAGGTATAGATTTGCCCTAAGCATGGATTGTTGAGCGGGTGTACCCGAGGCACCGTCGTAGGTAAGGCCCTGCCTAAATACAGGGTGCTACTTGCCCCCCAAATGTCATAACGCGCTTAGGTCAGATACCAACGAGGAGGACACAGAGCGCCCTAGGTTAGCGATCAACGTGAGCATTTCCAGGCTAGTTAATTGTGCCCCTGCAACTTATGGAAGCTTGGCCTAGAAGTCCCACAGCTCCCCTCTCTAGATGCCATCGAGTGATGATAGATCTGCTCCTCGGTGACGTCTGTGCGCTGTGGCCGCAGTGGCGATCCAGGAGAGACGCTTTAGATACACCCAAGAAGCTGCGTGGAGCAGAACGTTGTTTTAATTAAACTGAAAGATTATTTCATATCGTAACCTGCTATTCCATTCGGTTAATCCTTGGTGTAGTTGGAATAGGGGCTACTCATGCAACGCGTGTAATGCGGCAAGTGTCTTGCGTGTCCAAGTAAGCCGTGGATCCATCCCTTATAGCTACACATACCTTGACTAAAATGACTAGAATCTTGCTAACATTTCTGAAACTATGGAGATTCGGGTGGTTTTATGTTGGAGGTAAGTGAGCGGCTACAGCAATCAAATACACGATTAAGAGGATCCCTGTTTGGAGTCGGGCCTGAGAGCGGCTACAAATCTATCTTGCGCGTTTCCCACCCTGTAGAAGATCTCGATAGGATGACAACAACGCCATACTCATCCTTGTAGATATAGCTGATCTCCACCACTTCCGCGCTAGGGATCGGGTTGGCGTCGATAGCTTGTACTGTGGTAGGGGGCTATGGACGAAGAGTAGATGCTCGAGACCAACGAACCCCGGCCAGTCGGTTGCATATACGCAGACCCTAGATCAGATCTCAGGCGGGAGGTGGGGGGAAGACTCGCTTCGCTACCCTATACTGAGGTGTGAGTAAGCCGTTATCTAAGGCTCGTGAGGTTCCGGTCTGGGTCCGACGCGTGACGCCAAGACCGTTCACTCATTAAAAGATGAGGACCGAAATTGAAGATAGAAAAATGCTAGGCAATGGTATAGCTCCTAGGTGGTATTGGCCCTTCGGTATGGGGATCCGTTCGGTATGGGGATGGCGTGTTCCCTCGCCATAATGCAGTGAGGTGGTATGCCATATCATCCGAACCAAGAACACGTTTTTCATTGGTCTTGGCCTCTCACAACATACCATCCCACGATGCGTAAATGCAGTCATGATTTAGACCAAGAAGGCAGACAACCCGGGGAGCGGAACCCTAGTGTTAAAAGAATGGACCATGCATATGCGGCGGGCGTCTGGAGTGGCGACATGGCCAACTCTGCCCCCTGCATTCTACCACGTATGGCGAGGACAAAAGAAAAATAGAGAAAACTCGGCTAGATGTCAGAAACGTACACGAACCCCTTCAAGGTACTTTCCCTGAAAAAATGTGCAACTTTCGACATCCCGAAGTAGATTGCAGTGATACAGAGATGTTCAGTTTTAGACTAGTCGTATACTAGAAGAAGCGGGATCTCGCCGAAACTGTAAGGCGTGACCCCCAAATAGCGAGGGAATGACTATCACACAGAATCCTGAAACATGCTAGAAACATAGGTTGGCCTCAACAAGAGATTGTCGGGGTCCATAGCGTTGTTGCAATGTTGTGTCGAGGTTTAGGGCGAGGCTCTTCGATGTTGGTGCCCATCTTTACTTGCCTCTTTAGGTAATACCATCCACCGAAAACTCCGAGTTGGCGCGCATGGGAATGCAACACGACCTCGAGGCGCAATAGGCTAACCGCTTGCGGGTAAGTCTCAGCCGCCAAAAAGCATTCAGCTTGTCATGGTGCCGCTATCTTTTACCCGCCGAGACGAATACGGACGGACGGCGTCTAAGCCAAGCCGCGCTTTTCTAGAATACGATCTTCGCTTCGGCACATGGTCGGGGCCAAACACGACAAAACTAGCCCCCTCCCCGGACTGTGGATAGGCGCGCGGGCTCCCTGGCATTATTAATGTTCAGGGAATTGTAAGAAGATCGACCCAAGGAGCTAGGTGTATAGTCGGGTCAGATCGCGACACGGTTTGGGGAAAGCGTCGGATCAATTGCAGGGGAGCATTTCTCCCGCCGGTGGCCATCAGTAGCAGCCGCTCGTATCTTGTCCTCGACTTGGCTCAATACGAAACAGCAATTAAATATGTCCTGTCGAATCAACCCCTGTCCATCCCGTGAAGCCCCCACGAACGTCCGGGAGATCCACCCAAGCATACCCAAAAACGTCATCGCAGCCTGCAGAGTCCAAATGCAGCCCTATGGATGCAAGCGATGCGCTTGGCGACGTTGCTAGATCCTAGTGTCTGCTGTATCGTGCGTCGCTGTACTGTTTCTCAATTTGGGGAGAGGGCGAGGACTGATACGGCAGGTAAATGAAGCACTGCTGACGGGGGTTCTCGGAGCTGTCCCCTAGATACGGTAACATCGTTCTCGTGTCGCTACTAGTATGCCGCAAAATGTTGCTTCATAGTTGCAACCCGTCGATATTGTCAGCCGAGCTTCATTCACGATGTCCAGCACCTCCCTCTCTATCTGTCATGTCGTATTGGTGATAACTGGGCCCGCCTATGATTTGTACTACGAGAATGAGGCCTTCAATTTCAGACTCGATTTATAGACATATGTATAACTGGCTACTCGTAGACCAAAGACATCGACTCTCGACGACCAAGGCACTCTAGATTCAGCTTCACTGCTAGCAAGCGTAGTGCTAGTTCATCATTCGAGAGGCGGGTATCTCTAGTACGATAATGCAGTGGTGATAGAGCCCGACAGCATCGTTAAAAGCAGAGCAGGATGGTTGGCGTCCCGGGAAAATATAAAGGTATGTCCCCCTAACGAAACAAAACACCAACGTTTGTTCTGCGCTAAGTTCATGAAGGTTGCAATACTTGCCGGATTCGCAGGGTCAAGTGCGACAACACTAGGCCGTTTTGCAAGAAGTGTATCGACTATGGCCGTGAGTGTGGTGGATACGAACGAGAAACCGTCTTTATCGTTGGTACACAGGACGATAAAGGTCGAGTCGGATCTCACCCACCACGAAATGTGCAAGCGTCGAGAGGCACCCAGTCAGAAGCCAGCACTCAGCACGCCGCAAGACTCGAATTTACCGTGGCTGAACCGCTACAACCTGCGTGGAACGAGACTGTGCTCCTGAAATCGGGCACAACGTCTCAACTCGTTCGGATAGTTGCACGACACGCAGACCTTGACTCAGCTATCGAGCATAGTGGCCCATCACCGGAGGTCCATGGTGTATCGCTGTCGTTTCTTGGTTCTCTACCTCTAGATGTGGCTCCGACATTTCGCGAAGAAGACTTCAATATGAAGTCGTTTTGTTTTGTGAATTCACCCGAAGCCGGTGACGACATGACACCTGGTTCGGACGAAAAGGTGTGCCTGTTTCTATATCAGGTAACAAGAGAACAGCGGTATTACCAACTGGCTCGTTGCTAATTAAGTATTCAGCAAAATTCATCGACAATGTACACCAAGGAGCCTACGCTCGCGGATACCATCCGCGAGCTGGGCCCTGCTGCATACCAAACTTTCCCAGCGCATCATTTCTTCGCGCGTGTCTACAGGCCAAGTGCAGTGAGTGCTAAGTATTAATAGACAACATAGAGGGCTAACTGAAGCATTAGATATGGGCTGCCCTGCTCAATCGTCAGCCGTCCTTTTTATGCAACCCCGAATGGACGGTAGTGCCATGGGAGCACTATCCTCGGACTTCTTTCGACGATTTACTCGACATTGTCGTGCTTCTGCCATCAATCTATTCGCGAGCTGATCATATTACGCCACTCGACGCAAATGCTGACCGACAACTGAGGGCAAGAGAACTATTAGAGAACTGCGTGAATATAGAGGCCCAATTTGATATCTGGCTCAGCGTGGTACAGCAAAGGACCAGATCATCGACAGTACCCTATTGGGTGGCGGACCACGCGGAAAGCGCCTCGCACCTACCGTTCAATGAACCGTTGAGCTTCGCCAGTCCTTTACTGTGTCTCGTGCACGTCTATTACTGGACGGTGCTCATAGGCTTCCATCAATGCATATATGCACTTCTCCAAGCCGTTCGGGAAGCGGACGACGAGGGTTCAGGCCAGAGCGCAGCACCCGGGTTGCCTCCGGGTCTTGACCCACGGAAGTACCAGCCAGCGGAAACTAGGAAGTTGGCAGCACTGGTGTGCCGCAGCCTCGACTTTGCCCTTCAAACCACAACACAACCTGATCTTTTAGTGGCTCCAGTCTGGGTCGTCCGAGACTTCTACAGCCGCATGAAGGTCTTCGGGCTCTGCGAGCTAGAAGGCCTGTGGGTTGAGGACTTTGCAGCAAGGTTGGAGGACCACGGCCGTCGGATGGGTGTGTGGTTAGAGGAGAAACGGTGGACCAGCATCAAGCAATTTGGGCGAGTGTAGCCGAGTGTAGTATCATGTAATACTGTGTATAACGACGATGGGCGGGATTAGGAAAAGCAACACTTCTTGTACAACACAACACTTTGTAGGGATATTTCAGAAAGGTCGAGGAGGGAAAATACAACAGCTGGTACTGCGAAACACTATAGAGGTTCATTTGATTGCTGCCTGGGAGCAAGTTTACCTAGCCAAGCACTTAGGCTTGAGTGCAGACAGTACTGTATACAACCACTGTAGATATGCACTGCAGGTGCTGTCGGGTGTTGTCTACCGCATCGTGAGGGGCCATCTTGAGTACTTGCTTTACAAGTTACAGCACAGTGTCGGGGGGTGCTATTATGTAACGAATGTGGCTATGCTTGTGGCTAATTATGGCTTGGGTGAGGTACAGGCTAACCTATCAATGATCATAAGCGGGTACAAGGTGACATGGAATCACCCGCCGCCTACCCACCCACCATGCCAAGCTCGCGTTTGCTGGAGCTGCTGTTTGAGAGCTTCGTAACTCTGGCAGCCTTGCAAGTGAACCCATGCTCACAACCATCATCGTCCTCAGCTTCCTCCCCACGTCGCAGCTCCAATCTCTCCTTATCACCCGACACATTCAGCGACTCCTAATAACCTCACATAATGGCTTCGGGATACGATAGAGCTCTTTCAGGTATGATTTCGTCCGTACACACACTTGGCAGCTACACATCTCAACTAATCATCGCCGGTTCTAGTGTTTAGGTTGGTGCCTCCCACGAACGTCTGGCCACGTCAGCTTTCTAACAGTCAACAGTCCCGACGGACACGTATTCCAGGTCGAGTATGCCGGCGAAGCGGTTAAGCGAGGTACATGCTCGCCCTTCCCGACTGCATTGCTACCTAACAACGATCTAATGCCCGTTTCCCAGGTACCTGCGCCGTCGGCGTGAAGGGCAAGGATATCGTCGTCCTCGGTTGCGAGAAGAGATCAGCCATGAAACTACAAGACACACGCATCACACCCTCCAAGATCGGACTCGTCGACACACACGTCTGTCTTGCGTTCGCAGGTCTGAACGCCGATGCCCGCATCCTGGTCGACAAGGCCCGCCTAGAGGCGCAATCACACCGTCTGACGGTCGAAGACCCCGTCACGATCGAGTACATCACAAAATACGTCGCTGGAGTGCAGCAACGATACACCCAGAGTGGTGGTGTGCGGCCGTTCGGTATCAGCACTATGGTTGTGGGATTCGACAAGGGTAGCACCGTGCCCAGACTCTACCAGACAGAGCCCAGTGGCATCTACTCCGCATGGTGCGTGCTGAGAGATCGAACACCTCCGCTGTGAATAAGTCCGGGGCTAACAGTGAGTAGGAAAGCGAATGCTATTGGCCGCTCGAGCAAAACGGTGCGAGAATTCCTAGAGCGAAACTACAAGGACGACATGGACCGGGAGGCTACAATTCGATTAGCTATCAAATCTCTGCTAGAAGTCGTTCAGACTGGTGCCAAGAATATTGAGATTGCCATCATGGCGCCGGGCAAGACGATTGAGATGCTACCAGTAGAGGAGATTGAGTCATATGTGAAGACTATTGAACAAGAGAAGCAAGAAGAGGCCGCCAAGAAGAAGACTGGCCGGACACCTGGCACAGGAAATGCGGCTATCTTGACGAGGGAGCGGGAGGGCGGCAGTGATTAGTCAACATCGACTCAAATGAGCTAAAGAGTGTTAGGACGTATAGAAATAATCACAGCAAGAAGAGGCTCTTGCGGTAGAGAACCCTCTAGATTATGATGTACAACGATGGTGCGCTCAACTGCCTTGACATGAGGTTCTTTCGCTTCTTATTCATTGGTCTCGTGATATATAAACGTGTGGTATCATAGTATTTGTCTAGTCGCTCGAAAAGTATGCCCTTTTATTTTCCAATCCCCGGTTCTTCACACCCAGTCGGCTCCCCACCCGAAAGAGCAAGCATCATCAGCCCAGCTTGTCGGCATCACTCTGTATGTCAAATATCGTCCTCTGCTGGTTGTTCTTAACACGGTCGTCCTTGAGCATACGGTTATCCATGCGAGCATCCTCGCCCTCAACGCGGAGCGCAGGCTTGGGGACGACGGCCTCGAGGACGAAGTGGTTATCGCAGTGCGGGCAGTACTCGTCGGCCTCCTCAAACTCCTGCGCATCCTTGCGGAAGCACTTCTTGCACTTCTTGCACGCGAACGTCATCTCGAGGGTCTGCTGGAGCTGGTGCGACTCCTGCTCGTGGTGGCAGTCGGCGCAGTCGAACCATTTCTTGCCTATTTAATTCATTTTTTGGTCGTGAGTAAATGACTACCTAGTCGGTCGATCGGTCTTGTCCCTCCGCGAATTGATCTATAACATCACATCACAGGTATGTTCAACGATGGACGACTTACAACATGGTGACCGGATCGCCACCTGCGCGTTCAAGATGTGCTTGCTTCGGAGCTGTTAGACAGACGCCCAAGCCAAACACAAGAGAAGCCGGGATGACATGTGTGCTTACCACATGCTTGAGAACTGGACCAGCTAAAACCGTGAATGGGTAGGTAGCTCGGATAATCCACACCCGGCAGTACAGGGTTGTCCTTGGGCGCGTCACGAAATTTTGGTGCTCGAGGCTGAGATGACTGTATTGTATTTCTAAGTCCCTACCTACCAGCTTAGATAATGCGGGGTGGCAGTTGGCATTTTTAACGCTGCCATTGCCCCCTGTTGCTGGGGACCCGCTATAAGGGTCTAACCCGATCTAGCTCATTTAGAGCTAAGCAAATGCTTCATGACGTCTGATTAATTGGCCGCATAGTTTCTCGTCATAAATGGTGGTATAGATTATATGCCCGTTTTGGCCGTGAGATATTCCTACACAACCAATATTGACTCTATATCGATTGCAGAGAAGTGGTGGCTCGAGAATGGGCTGAACATAGATCACTCTTCGGTGCATTATATACCCGATATCAATACTATAGAAGGGGTAGGTCCTATTAATAAGTTTTGTTTTCTTGTTCATTATTTCCCCGACCTGAATCAAATACCAAGAATAAACTTAAATCAACACGAGTCTTACACCATCGTGAACACCCATCACCAACTCTAAAAGTAGCTATTAATAGCCAAGAGAGCCACACAATCCACGGTTCATCCAATAGGTTTCAAGCCAAACCCGTGGCTCTCAAGTTTCGCGTAGTACAGTTAACGCCAGAGCTTTCCACTTTTCTGGGCATGAGGGCGTGTCCGAGGAAACGCCGAACGAATTCCAATCAACATGGCGTCCGTATCTTCAAAAACGCCCTAGCAATGTCCTATCTTCGGTGTAGCACAGGTTATCAAGGATTCCCGCTGCCGGCAGCCGACGGGATCGTATCTCAACATGAGGTGGAAGATGGGCGTATTTAGCCTCGGAAGCAGTTGAACCTGCCGAATGAGAATCGCCATGGCCCTCGGTGGACGCCGTTGCGACTAACGTTGACGTTGGTACCAAGGTGTCTACCACCAATGGCCTTGGAATAGAACAGAGGCATTTGGGTCGAGGCTAATTTGTTTGTAGGTTTTCTGGTAGGTATCTGTTTTCTGCGAGAATCGACGACTGTTAGATTCGGAGCTAGATACTGTTGTTGCTGCGTTGTGCAAAATGTTGGGAACGACGGGTGGAATCATAGAGATGGTACCTTGTCTGTAGCGTTTCTGGGGATTATAAACATATAGTATAGTGCCGTTTTCTTTGGAGGATGAAGATGAGTCGTCGACGTGTGGGATTGGGCAGCAGCAGGTTTATATCGTCGATTCGTTCTTACTGTAGGTATTGCTAGGTTTCTCAAGGCTTTGGACCTGAATCAACTACTTCTTGGTTCCTTGGCAAGGGCAATAATTATAATGTTACGTCATAGCTACCGTACCAAGCTGTAGATGTCCGCACAACAGCCAGATCGCTGCTTCCAGGGCAGAAGTGATCGTTTTAGGCTCTGGACTTGCTTCTGATTGGCGGAAGCCATACCCTGCTGCCTAAGCCACAATTCCAAGAATAATAGAGGCTTGAGGGCTACGCGGGCACTTCTGTGGCGTAAATACCTACTTAGGCAGCATAAATAATTGCTACGCTGTGAAAGACATTTATCAACTACTCACTCTAGGAACGTATTGCTAGCATCCGATTACTAGGTTGAAGAGAATCATGAGCACCTTCCATCCCTCTCCATACAACGTTGGAAACCGGGTACCTAAGGTAACTTCAATGCCTTGTATCTCGTCATACTGCCTTCTGAGTGGCCAGCAAAACAGGCTCAAAGGCCTCGACGAAGGATACACAATCGCTGAAGTTATTGTAGAGCGGTGCGGGTGCGACTCTGATGACGTTAGGCTTCCTCTCATCCAAAATGACACCGTGATCTTCCAGACCATGCATCGTGGCATCCAATAGACCATCCACAAGCAAGAGGCTTAGTTGAGCTCCTCGCTGGTTGGGATCGGGCGGTGTAATCATCCGGAAAAGCTTCTTCGCATCGTCCGACATCAACGACAGACATTTCTCAAGAAATGCAGTCAACTTCTTCGACCTCTCTCGTAGAGGCGCCATACCGCCGGCCAGCTCAAAAATCTCGAGTGACGCGCAGACACTCGTTATGTCGAGGACGCTGGGGTTACTGAGCTGGAAACCGGCCGCTCCTTTGACGGGGTGAAACTTGTTTTCCATCTGGAACCGTGTCGCTTTGTCATTTCCCCACCATCCCGATAAACGGTTACCGTAACCTCGCTCGGGTTCCTCATCTGTCACCAAAGATGTGACCAAGCTATTCCGCTCGTGTACAAACGCTCCTCCTATAGAGCCGGGCCCGCCGTTTAGATACTTGTACGTGCACCACGCTGCCGCATCAACGTCCCAGTTGTGGAGAGAAAGAGGCACGTTGCCTACAGCATGCGCAAGATCCCAGATGATGAAGATACCGTGATTGCGGGCATATGCCGTTATCGTGGGTATGTCGAGCAGCTGCCCTGTGTAGTACTGTATTCCAGGGAGGAGGATGAGCGCCGTATCCGCGGCGTGCTTTGAAATTACAGCCTGGATATCATAGGTACTGAGGACTGCATGTTCTGCGAAGGGTGACTCGATAGTCACCATAGAGGTCTCAGGGGAGAGCCCATGATGTCTGATCTGACTCAGGACAGCAAACTGCCATGCTACCTTAGCTCACTTCTCTCGTAAAAATTACTAAGTGATACCTACATGGTCACTTGGGAATGCCTTGCTCTCCAAGATAATCTTGTGCCGGCCGTTGGGGTCAGGGCGGTAAAATGCAGACATCAGGAAATGGAGATTGGCTGTCAAGGTTTGCATGACGGCCACTTCCGTCTCTTCCGCCCCAACTATGGGAGCCATCATTTTGGCCGCCCGATGATCTGAGTCGAGCCATGTGGGTAGAGGAGAATCCTCAAGTGGTTTGAAGTGGCCCTGGACGCCCTGTGCTGCCCATGTCGCAAGATATTGCTGGATGCGGGCCGCCGTCCTCTTCGGCTGCACCCCAAGGGAGTTCCCGCATAAGTATGTGCATGGCGTCGTTTCATCAACATGCGCGTCATTGCTACGATCTACGGACGTTCAGCTATTTTCGAGGTGTTCCAGAAGAGACAGTTATCTCACCACCCGCCAGAAGCGTCTTTCTCTTGACATCGGCTTTAGTTGGTATGTGAAATTCGTCTCTGAGGTGGCGAAGATGATCCTCCTTGTCGAGGGCCTCGGCCTCGGCGCGGAGGCCCGCAAAACGGGACGTATCAACCGGAGCAGTCATGGATGCTCGCAACCTAGCAGATCCTTCTAGATCAAAGCGCCTGTTGAGCGGTGAATAGGAGAGCAGAGCAGAGCAGTATTGTGGCCGGATTATGACTAGTGCCCAGCTGCGGACGGGAACTATTGGCGTTGGTTGAAGTTGGGCTGGATGCTGGATGGAGTAGAAGCTCTTTAGGCTCGATAGCAGAGTCGTGCGGGAGGGAGCATCTGGAGATTCCGATAGGCCCCGCCCCGCAAGGTGGGGGTAAGTCTATCATGGTTGGAGCTAATAGCCTTGTGAAGCATTTAGACCTGCTACGTGGGGTACCGGTGCTGATTATTGGAGATGTAGCTGTAGTACCTGAGCTGCTATGACGGTTGCAAGTCGGCAGATTGCCTAGTAGTATGTGAGTAAGTAGTACACGAATGCACGTTCGCGGATTGTTGCCGATGCCAATTTGTCAGTGCGCTATGCAAATATCGAGCCTCTATGTCGGATCAGGTCAAGCTTTTCAACAAGCTTTTCAATGCAACCTGTGATTCCTATGCGTAGCATAGCCCGGGGTTTATAATATGCATTTTGCCTATGAACGCTCCGAAAAGCTACGAATGGGGCAACCCGTGAGATGGCATTCGTGGATTCTTGCATGCCTCTAGTCAACTCCCCGAGCTGCGTCCTGGAGGGCAAAGAAGCTATTGGTGTCAAGAGAAATTGTGTTCTTCAATGTGACACATTAGGTCTGATGAATATTGCCCACATGGCGACGTTGGGGTAATACGTGTTCCGAGGACCTTGAATCTCCAACCCCAATGGTCCATTTGTTTATTCTAACGAGTGTGTGAAGTTGGAATTGATATAAAGTACACTTACTCGTTTTGGTCCATTGGGTACACGTGTATCAATATAGTCTGTTTCATCCGAGGTTATATGAATCTGCACCCCGGATTCGTAGCTTCATTTTAATTCCCGTTCTCCTTAAATCTGACACTTCAAACAGAGAAGGTCTTCGGGAGTTAGCCGAGCCAACCTCAATAAGAAGCAACAGGCGAACTAGCTTCATTGCATAAACTTGCTCAAGATGGTACGTGGGAGGGGACAGAAACAATAGACCGAGGGTGCTGCCGAGCACCTGTCAGGTTCGTAGTCTTTAGCTAATAATTAAGTACAAGTTTGTACAAACGGCAAATTCCTATAAAGTATTCGTCAATTTCGCAAGGATCGCGAATGATGGTGGAAGCGGTAAGTGTCAGTCGCTTCGGCGGTGTCACCCATGGTAGGACACTTAGCTCAGTTTCCGTGATTTTGCGACAGTAATCGACGAGATTGACAATAATTATATGCATTGCCGAGCGGATTCCACGACGACCCGTTTGGTGCCCAATTCTAGCACCAATTGAGTAGGTTCCGCAGGAAATAGCATGGTAACACAACCGTTAACGTCTGAACAAGAAAAACTTGCGAGTCTCCATGATGTTCGTTTTGGAGAAGATTTCGCGATGAATTGGAGAACCTCAACAAGGCTCCGGCCAATCTGGCGGGACGCGAGAGAGTGGATTAGCCAGGGCGAGACTAGGGCACAACAGGTAGGGGATAAAATCTGGGGTTTAATTTTAGCTAACCAGGTGCAAAGCTTTACCTAAGGAGTTGTCGACGGTATCCCCGGCTAAGCCCAGGGGGCTTGAAAACAATGACTATCACGAGATCGGCCTGGTTTGTTGGGCGTTCAATCGGCTGACGAAGGGGTGCGGGCGGTATGGGGCTGGGCAATACTTCAATCAGGTAAAATGGGGGTAATAGAATGATCTGTAGGGGTAATAGAAACCGAAAAGAGCGACCCGAGCGAAAGACGCGTGATTGTGTTAGTCAAACATGACGGGCCCGGGACACGGTTACAGTGTCGAGCACGGTCCGGATCGCTCGACGGCATTTGGTTGACGAGCTCGCGAAGTTTTGGGTGGAAAACGCGGGGCAGGAGTGGATAGCAGCAATTCAAGAAACAAGTCACCCGCTTCGCTGATGCGAGCCGGGCTGCGCCCTGACTAACACGACCATGCCCGAGAGGGACAAGGCCTATGTCGCCGATCGTCACACGATCTAAGATTTTGCGGCTTCCAGAACCACCGTGCCCCCATGTTCCGATGCCACTGGTCCGCCAGTTCCCAACCCCTGAAACTAGCATTGCGAGCCACGTACGGTCGTCCTGGAGCTTTATGCAATGGGATAATTCTAGAAGGACAGCAAGAAGCCGCAGGGTACTGGGTTGTTGGTGTCAATCAGGTACACCGTTCCGGGCATGGGAAGAGGTGGTATTTCGGAAGCGAATCCGACAAACGCGAGTCTAGCCCGGCATAAACTCAGCTGTGAGCTGAGTGCAAGGTGTTTTCTGAGCCATCTGCGAGTTGCTGTCTCACATCAGAGCTTACCTACCGAGAGATAGCGACGGTATTACAGGAGGCACGAGGAAGAATGTCGAGGCCAGAAATTGCAAGTATGGTTAATACGGACTTGGTTAGGAACATGAGAAACTCGAATATACTTACAAATAAGTACCTGATATGGGTTTAATGTGAGCCGCTACTATGGTTGTGCCTGTGTCAATAAAGAAGTGGTAATGTGGACGTGCATGAACTGTTGTAGTTGGTACGGTTTAGGCCGAGGATTTCACGTATGCAACGGACACAAACCATTTACGTTGCCTTCAATAGCCGTCAACCAGCAGTTACTACCAACCTCCTTGTACTACTGGACTAGTTGGTATGGTATATCGCGGTCAGTGGAGAGCCGGTAGCGTTGGTTTGTTTGACCTACCGCTGTAGTGCAGTGTAGGTAGTGTACTACTGGTAAGCACGTACTGTAAAATTACCACTGGTCACATGGTATTCTAGAAGTACACGACAGCAGGATAATTCAAACTGTCAGCTGCTTACATACATGTAGGTAATAGATGTTTTCAGTTGAACAAAGCCAATTCGAGGGACCAATCCTCCCTGCGGATTGCTACTACCCTTGAGCCTGCCGAGGCACTCTTACAATTTCCAATCTCGGGAATTACAAAGGCGTCTGGAAACAACAATGGTCTCCCGAGGTTCGTACATTGGCATCGTGTGTTGCGAGTGAAGTCGATACGTAAAGCAATGTACTTGCCACACTACTACTGCACATCACTTACAGATGACAGCGACAGTGACAGCGACACCGTAGGCGGTCTAAGAATAGATGGACTCGCTGTGCAAGTATATGAGTACCTCTACTCTGACGTACACATCCGTAGAGTGGGTGGGACTGTACATGGACACGGGGGTGGGGATTTTCAGGTACCGCGTGAATGGGCCAATTGGGGCACAGCCCGCATCCCGTTTCAGTTAGCGGTGGCTGCAGGGCGACCCTCATTGTTCGTCACCTCGAGCGAAGAGTTTTCTGTTTCCATTCCTTCCCATCGATGCCGGGACGCCTCTGTTAACCGTACGTGACGTGATGAATGCATGTGGGCATGGAGGTACGGGGTACGGGGTACGGAGTACATCGGTACAGTATTGCATCGTGGCGCCGTATGCCCAGAACGGCGCCAACAGGGTTGTTGGGAATAGTGTTGACAAAAGGAACAAACTGCTTCTCTTGATCGGGGCGGTCTCATGCTCTGGGGAGTCCTATCAATCAAGCAGCTGTAGACAATAGGTATATAAAGGCCTCGTGAGCCCCATTCCTCAGGTGACTGTAGACTGCATTCGATTTGTGACGGTGCTACTGTACAGCACTCAATTCCATTCGCCGCCTATCATGGACGAAGCCCCAACCTGCTTCCTTAACCAACAACCTTCCCCCATTGCTGCTTAGCCCAACCCAAATCCAGCCCTACGGCTTGTTTGTTCCTGACATTGACATCGAACCCACTTCTGCTCCTCCTGCTCGTGTCTACCTGTGGCTTCCGTCTCGCCTCCCACCCGCGGCGGCAGATCAGATCAGATCAGATCAGATCAGATCAGACAAGAAAGAGATAGGGTTCTACTTTATTTTATTGTCCTTGTTACCGTGCCGTAGCTTCTGCGCCGACACAAACATCCAACGCCTATTCAATACCGCAGCGTCGTGCTATTACCACAGAAAAACCGGGTCAATCCAATTGGCTCAGCGTCACCATCATAGCTTCTAGTCCCTCCGCCGCCACCGTAGGCTTAGGTATCTATCTCTAAGACACTCTGATACTTAATACCACCCGCCAGCCTCTCAGCTCTCAGCTCTCAGCTCCCAGCTCCCAACTCCCAACTCCCAACTCAGCTCTTTCTATTTCATCCCTTCCTCGTCTTTCAGTAGAGCCAACGCCTTATTTCTACACTCTAGAGTCCCACTGCCCACTACTATTGGGTGGCATTGATTTATTCGACTCCTGTATTGTCATTCGGCCCCTTCAACCGGCATCCTCTTAGCTCATCACCTCCAACAATCGACATCCCGTGAGCATCTATCCATCTGCACATCTCCCATATCCAGGCCGAGGACCCGAATTCGAGCTCTCCGTCTCCTGCAGATTGGCCCGTTCCGCTCTTACACTGTGGACCATTGCTACTACCGTGTTGCCATTCGGTACAGCAACCCCGGAAAATCTATCCCCTTTTTCGATAGAGCATTCCCCTGTCGGTAAGTCTCATTGTCGTTCAGCCTGTTTGTTTGGTCTGTTTTCATTATCAAATCACACAACTCTCTACCCAACCCCTGGTCTCCTCGGAGCAATCCAGCGGCGAGGCCAAAGTTGTCCGTTCCATGTTCTTCGTACGAACCGGTTCGATCATGGAGATTCCCTGCCTCCAACTGCCCTTCTCCTTCATTCTGCACGCAGCTGGCTCGCTGTTGACGGCTGCATATGCTGCTACGCGGCTTGCATAACTCAATTATGAGGGCTCCACCCCCGGGGGTGTAATTACCTACATTCACTACCGCCTCCGTTGCATCATATCATAGTAAAATGTGCTCAGTTGGTGTCTCTCGATACCGGGACTGGGAAGAAGGACCTTGGTACAAAATTTGTTGTGTACCGCAGATGAGATTCTCCTTCCTATCTGCCATTCTCACCCCCACGCCAGCTTATGGCCATCCCTTATAAACCAACAGTTTCCCATTCGTATGAAACCTTAAAAAGTTCAGCTTCACGCTCCATAGCATCCCTCATTCTATTTTGTTCCTTTATTCTAGGTACCAATCTCTAGGTCCCAGCCATGGTTATTAAATTGTTGACCCTACAAACGACTAACCTATCTCAGGACCCGTTTCCCGAGTACATAGGCACTTTGGAATCCCCAGAGAGTTTTCAGTACAACACTGAAATCATGGCTTCCAATGATCTGTCTTCGGTCGATGGCCCGGCGCCTGCTAACAAATTGCTAAGTAAGATTAAGGATGAGCAGGTGTCTCGTCATCCCTCACCACAGCCAACCCATTTCGGCGTCCCGCTCCATCCTGAAAGGATCACTGGCCAGAATGGGCACAACGGACACAAGGTCTTACGATCCGCTACCGTTGGATACATTGCACCGGAATTTGAGGGCAAGGATGAACAGATGAAGATAGGTAAGCCAGCCCTTATAGCCTGTAACACCCGCCAATATTTTGCTAACAAACTGTAGTCAGGGAAATCATCCAGAAGGATAACTGGGTCCCACTTCCACACCTGGACGAGCAAATATCCTGGTTCTATAATGAATTGGGTATTGATGATGTCTACTTTCAGATGGAGAAGGCCGAGGTCATTGCAACCATCATCACATCGATGTATGCGGCCAAAGTCGCAGCCCACTCCCGCATAGACAAGCGCGAGGAGATACAGCTAGATATGGAGGCCGTGGATCACGCCATCTATATTGACACCAGCGTTCCTGGACTTTCTAACATTAAAGGCCCGCGTTATGAGAATCGACTGGAAGCGAAGTATCTCGATCACACGGATCCCGATCAGAGATTCCGAGTCGAGACTTTTCGCTCACCTGTATCTCTGTCAAACGATGCATCATCTACCACATCCTTGCGCTGTTACTTCGTGTATCAGTGTCAATTCGTGGACTCAAGGCCAGACCCAGATGAGACTCGTCTTGAAGTTATCAGTGACAGGATGTTTCTGACAAAGGCTACTAAGAATACGAAGCTGATATACCACGACATCATCAAGCTGGCTGTCAGCCGTACAGGCCCGGTCATTGAAGTATTTGACATAGAGGGGACAGAGGAGAAGCGTCTTGTCGTCGCTTTCCGTTCCCGTACGGCCCGCGGTCTTTTCAGCGCCTTGAGTGACTTATACCACTACTATGGGGTCACCAGCTCAAGGAAATACGTTGAACAATTCTCAAACGGCATTACTGTCATGAGTATATACTTGAAGCCGGCGGCAAATCTTGAAACCAAGCCTATGCCTATTGAACAATCAATTCATCAGATCACCAAAGAAATATCCCTCTTGTACTGCATACCGCAGAATAAGCTTCATCCACTATTCGCATCTGGCGAGCTCAGCCTTCAGGAAACCGTTTACGGGCATTGCGTTTGGGTCTTCGTACAGCATTTCCTGAATCGCCTGGGCCCAGAGTACACCTCCATCAGGAATGCCTTGAATGCCACGAATGCTGCACACGCGGAGATGCTTTCTAAACTGAAGCGCCGTTTACGCACGGAGACATTTACTCCTGACTATATCCTGGAGATTATCTCGTCCTACCCTCAGTTAGTGAGGTCGCTGTATGCGGCATTTGCCAGTGTTCATCTAGCCGTTGGCCCTGGATTCGAGCGGCATCTCATTGCCCCAACTCCTGCGGTTGATATTCTATCAGATGCTCGTCTCAAGGAGAAGATCAACCGAGAAGTGTCAAATGAGCACGAAGAGATGGTCATGACTGCATTCCGTATCTTTAACAGCGCCGTTTTGAAGACGAACTACTTCACACCTACCAAAGTAGCCTTGAGCTTCCGTCTTGACCCGACCTTCCTCCCGGAATCAGAGTATCCCCGTCGTTTGTACGGCATGTTCCTTGTCATCAGCGCTGAGGCACGCGGCTTTCATCTTCGATTCAAGGACGTCGCTCGAGGAGGTATCCGAATTGTGAAGTCCCGCAGCAAAGAAGCGTTTAGTATTAACGCTAGAAACTTATTTGATGAGAACTATGGCCTCGCAAGTACGCAGCAGCGCAAGAATAAGGATATCCCAGAAGGTGGTTCAAAGGGCGTCATTCTGCTTGATGCTAAACAGCAAGACCGAGCACGTGAAGCGTTCGAAAAGTATATTGACAGCATCTTGGATCTGCTGCTCCCTGCTCAAACGCCCGGCATAAAGAATCCTATCGTCGATCTTCATCGCAAAGAAGAGATTATATTCATGGGCCCCGACGAGAACACGGCCGACCTAGTCGACTGGGCTACCGAGCATGCTCGTTTCCGAGGTGCTCCATGGTGGAAATCTTTCTTTACAGGGAAGTCTCCCAGATTGGGTGGCATCCCGCACGATGCATATGGCATGACCACATTATCAGTTAGGGAGTATGTTAAAGGCATCTACCGCAAGTTGAACCTTGACCCTGCCACAGTCAAGAAGATGCAGACTGGTGGTCCCGACGGCGATTTGGGAAGCAACGAAATACTTCTCAGCAACGAGAAATACACCGCCATTGTGGATGGTTCCGGTGTTCTCGTCGATCCCAATGGAATCGACAAGGACGAATTACGCCGCTTGGCCAAACAACGTGTCATGATCTCTCATTTTGACGCTTCGAAGTTGTCGAAGGACGGCTACCGAGTCTTATGCGACGATTCGAACATCACACTACCTTCCGGTGAATTTGTTGGGAGCGGGACATCCTTCCGTAATGTGTTCCATTTGAGAGATTCCGACCTGACTGATATCTTCGTACCTTGTGGTGGTCGCCCCGAGTCTATCGACCTTTCAACGGCCAATAGGCTTATCAAGGATGGCAGAACAAAAATACCATATATCGTCGAAGGAGCCAATCTGTTTATCACACAGGATGCTAAACTGCGGCTGGAAGAAGCTGGATGCGTTCTGTTCAAAGACGCGTCAGCGAACAAGGGTGGTGTCACATCATCCTCGCTCGAGGTTCTTGCATCGCTCAGCTTTAATGATAAAGAGTTCGAAGAGAATATGTGCTGCGATGCTCGAGGCCAAGCACCAGAGTTTTACAAGGCGTACGTGAAACAAGTCCAAGAGACGATTTGCGGCAACGCTATTCTAGAATTCGAGGCAATCTGGAAAGAACATGAACAAACTGGTGTGCCTCGCTCGGTGCTCTCTGATAGGCTGTCTGTCGCTATCACAGACCTCGATGAAGAGCTACAGCGGTCCGATCTATGGAATAATGATAAGATCCGAAGATCTGTACTGGCAGATGCCCTACCCAAGCTCCTCTTGAACAAGCTTGGGCTTGATGCTATCATCGAGCGCGTTCCAGACGCATATCTCAGAGCAATTTTCGGAAGCTACTTGGCTTCTCGTTTCGTGTACGAATTCGGCAGCCAGCCTAGCCAATTTGCTTTCTACGACTTGTAAGTTCCCACGCCTAATTTTCTACATCGGTATGCTTGAACGCAGACTAATGATTTTTATAGTATGTCGAGGAGAATGGCAAAGGTCGCATAATTCCTTCCATTGTTTTCTAGGAGGAGCAAAGAAAAGTGATTTCGGGTTCCAGAGGAGCAGCACTTTAACCAATAACCCACGCATTTATTCTAGATATGCAGTGTGGTATTTAAGTGCATGTCTTCCTCTACGGCGTTAGTAGCAAAAGGAATAGACGGACCTCAGGCCCTACCATAGGCATTATGAAAGCAAAACTGAAGTGTTTAACTTAATATAACGAATAACGAGGGCACCGCGCTCTCAACCTCTAACAGCCTTGTCACTTTTTTTTTATTCGCTTTTCGTGATTACGTAGTCTGCTTGTGATATAACGCGCGATGTTTAAGGCGTGCTCGCATGCGTCTTATTGTGTCTCACAGCCCCTTATGCTATGGAGTTCCGTGTTTGCATCGTAATAATAAGAGTACGGGATGGCAAAATTTTGCGGCCATCTCAGTGTCGCTTGTACTATGTTGGTAGTTGATAATGGCGAAACCACCCCTCGTGATACTTGAAGCTCCATACAGGGAGGTTGTTCTTAGACCTTGGTTGCTACTCATCCCGGTTTCGACTTCGCTGGCTTTTACTCATAGATACGACCTCGCCCTAAAGAAAAACATCGAGGCCACGTCCAAACGAGGAAGGGCAGTAGTATACTAATAGTACCCTCCTCCTTGTTACCTTCCCTGATACCCCGGCACTGAATACATAGACTTTGACAGCTATCAGACTAAGACAACGCCGGATGATGCGGATGAGGTCACCTGTATGATCGACGGCGTCCCGGTCCGTCCCACCTGCCTACGGGCAACATCGCAGGCATCGCACGGGCCGCCGTCTGCGCGACCCTCTTCTACCTAAACGGCTTCGACGATAAAGCCGACGGGTCCACTCGAACACCAAAACGACTAGTCACATTCCCCTTGAGCCGGTCGAAATCCGGTGACGATATAGACGGAGCAGAACCTCCGTTTCCGCTGCTCAAGCCTTCCAGGGCACAGGGAAGACACGCTGCTTTCGGTGACGGCGACTTAGGCCCCGAAAAGGAAGAAGGGTCGGGAGAAGCTGGTAGAATGGAGAACGTTGTACTCGAAGCCATAAAAGCGAGGAAGGCCTTGCTTTCGGCAGCCCAGCAGCTTAGCTGTCGAGTAGATGGTTTTCTTATTCCTGTGTTTTCCCAATAGCAGTCAGTACCAGGCTACTAATGTAAATACGGTCCACCAATGGTCGAACGAGCTTTTCGGTGTCCCTCCGGGAACATATATGTATGGTGTCGGGATTGCAAAACCCTATTCTTGAAGTGATCCTCTGCCCCTATTAATCAAGATGGGTTTTCAAGATATCGGTCTTATTGCTACAACGTGCAAAGAAACCCGGGCACCGCTCTATTTTTCGTAATGGGCTGTTGACTAAGTTATTTACTACACTATTTGCCTTCGTGCCTAGTAATCAAAGTAGCTTGTCTAACGATCGTGCCACCAATGTGATTTAATTTAGGTCTTATAAGCATAATTAAACATTCATATATCACCAATAGTTCAAGCCAGAAGCATGCGCAAATATAAAGGGGAATGGTTTCATTTCCCTCTTGACGAGTCTATTCATAAGCGGTGTGCCGTTTCTTCGTAAATACTGTTATTACATACATACTTATACACGGTCGATAGGTCTATACTAGGACACAGCCTCTATAGGATAAGCCACCTGCCAACCTAACTCGTACACTGCGCCACTATCGTATGGTATATATGTATGGGGGAGGTAGGGAACAGCCGACCCCATTGACTAAAATGATTGTGATATGGGAACCAGCATTCACCGTTTACCTAGTCCCCATCTAAATATTTTATCTTGAATCTCCTCCCAAGTCATCATCTTCGGGTGGTAGAGCGGTGCATCCGCTTCTTGTATGACTACGGTGGGAGCGCCACTGCCCTTTCCTGGATTCTGGACAAGGCCGCCGAGGACTTCTCTCGCGACCCGTCTGAGATCCTTTACGGTTAAGTTCTCGATCTTATGGCACATCTCCTGCACCGGCACTTTTCGGCCACGGACTTGGACTTGTCTGCCAAGATCCTCCAACTCAACCATGCGGCTCTCGAGGTTCATGAGCAGGCTTGACCGAAGCTGATTCTTGGCGCGCTGCACCTCGACTATGTTGAGTGCAGAAAAGCCAGTCTCCAAGGTCAGCGCCCTGAGCTCCTGGCATATGGCATTTAGCATATGCTCGGTTCGGCCCGGCATACATAATGCGGATATTCCAAACAAGCCAGAATCTGTGTATGAATGATTGAAGGCCATGCAATTGTCGACCCATGCGTGTTGGTTGAGCACGTTGCAGTACAACCGAGAGTACATGCCCTTGCCCGGACCACCGGCGGAGAACGAGCCGCCCCCACCGAGCAGTGTGTTCAGTGTCGCAAGTGCATATATGTCGTCAGATCCTATGGGCAGTCCTTCAAATGCTATGTGAATGTGACTGAAGGTAGGCTGCATAGGGTTTGATGAAGCTGGTTGAACGGGGAGTGAAATGAAGCCGCCTGTGTATCGGGCGGGAGAAGAAATGTCTTCTAATCTTGGGACGAGATCTGTTGAATTGACGACGGCGGCATTCTTGTTGGCGGAAGTGGAGAGGCTCTTGAAGAGAGGTAATTTAGAGAAGAGGCCGGACGAACGTTGTGTCGAGTTTGCGGATGAGGGGGACGATGAAGCAGAGGAATCGGTCTCGGCCGATGATAACGAATCTATAGATGTTTCTGAGCCGGACCTTGATAGCAACGGCTGTCCGGCGGCTTTCATGTCACCGAAGTGCTCGGTAGCTAGTCGCACAGCCTCAGTATGAGGTACGCCGGCGAAGGCCACGACTGTTCGCTCGGGGCGATAAAAGGTATCTCGATACGTCTCGATGACCGACCTGTCAATCTGCGGGATGCGCTCCATAGGACATAATAGCGGATTACCGAGAGTGTTGTCTTTAAAGGCGGCCGTATGTACCAATTCGGGTATGATGAGATCGGGTTTTTTCCAAATCTCGGTGATTTCATATTCGGCAGTGGCCAGCTCTTGAGTGACCTCGTCATGGGTAATACGGGGATTTTTGATCGTGTCAGCGAGCAGCTCGGTTGCGACGGGAACGGTCGAGTTGAAAGTTGCTGCCTGGTACATGATGGATTCTCTGGAAGAGACGCATTGTATATTCCCGCCAAGCGACTCGACGATCTCCTGGATCTGGTCGCTCGTCTTGGTAGTTGTCGACTTGAAGCCCAGGCGATCGACGATATGGCTCAGCCCGCTTAGTTGGGGGGTCTCGAAACGCGACCCGGCCTCGACGTAGACGCCAACGCCCGAGAACGACCCGGGCAGGGCCTCGGATGCAACGCGGACACCATTGGGAAGTGTCGTGATGCGGTCAAGTTCGGTAGGTTCCTGGATATGCGTTAGGGAGGCTGTGGTAATGTCAGATGAGCAGGGCCGTGGCTACCTGGGCCTTTGGGACTTTCACCGTGGCGAGGCTGCGACGCAACGGCAGGCGGGATACCGGGGCTCTTCCAAGCACGGGCACGGGCACGGCCCCGGGCGAGGCAATGCCTCTGGCCAGGGACTTGGATGTGTATGCGCGAAACATGACGAGGTGGACGCACGTCGTCCTGGGTTCGTTTGGCGCCGGGTTTAAAGCCGATTCTCGAAGCGGAGGGAGATATTTTGTAGTGACCGACCAAAAAGATTATGGATGACCGAGAATCCCCTTATCGGGACAGGGGGAGACGCTTATCAGCGGACGCTAAAAATCCAGGTCAACACCTGAACGCCTTCAAACAGTGCATGTGCCCAGTCTGCATACAGTACTGTACACTATGTACTGTACAGTACCTAAGGTATGCAAGGTCCGTCAACTGCTGTAGGTTCCTTCATGTTGGGGCACATAACATTTCGAGTTCTCTCTACAACGTTGTAGTAGATAAGTGGTGCGCATGAAGATAAGGTAACAGCGAAGCAACATAGCTGGGCACCTGTATGCATCTTCATAAGTCTAACTGACGTTGAGGGTTTTAAGTCGTCGGTATGCACCGAGCAGTGCTACTTACGTTCTATTCTATAAGTCACCAAGTCATCGCAAATTCGGCGACCAAACAATTACTGAAAACAACCTCTGCCATTTACAACATCTAAACCGGCTTATAAAGTACTTTAAGTACTGCAGGTACGTTCAAGTCTTGAGATATGGATATAATATCTAATATAGGTCAAGGGGATTGCCACCTTTTGCTGTGACACTGAAACCATGCCCAGACCTGTTGAAAACCAATAAAGGGATATTGACCGCTTCACATAGCCATCTAATACCTGAATTTTCGAGCTTACCCCTCGGCTAGGATTGAAGTATACTACTGTAGTTCCTGATACATGTGCATTTCAAGGTCACGGCTGGTCATGCAGTCTAGTCTAAGTCGAGTATGCTCGGCAGTTCACAGGCATTTGGGAAACGTATTCCACACCGCCTACTATATAACCGCTCATAAGATCAAGCACTGCCTATACTAAGACCACGGTAGCAATAGGTGTACTACAACCACTAACCGCCACTCGTAGTGTGCTATAGGTTTTGTTTAGTGTAGCAAGTCTAATACATGCTGGGAATCATGCAGCTGGCGCAATGCGATGGGATCAACAAAGAATAAATACTAGTAGGCTGACGATGTCTCTTCAGTATCACACCAATATTGAAGGGGGCTATCCCTTTGTGTTGGTTGTGTAAGTAGTCTCGAGGCACGTGAGAAGTTTCCAACCTAGCGTCCAGCCTTGCCAGCCAGGTTCCGACGTTCTAACGCCTTACAAACATGTTAGTATTGGCCTAGACTAGTACTTATACTAACAAGATGCAAGTCATGCCTAGTGCCAGCGGATAACTTTGAGACATGGCATGGCCTTTGATTTCGGCTGCACCGATGCTATGTACTGTAAGTACTCTGTACTGTACTCGGTAGTGACAAGAAATACGGTTCTGGGTAAAAACCCGGGGGTGGACACTCACTCCATGGGCTAAGCTTGCGGATCAATCATGAAACAGTGAAACGTTGCCCATGTCCAGGCTGTTCTAAAATTACCTGCTTGGGTGGGGCACCACTAGACTAGCTGGAGGGGTGCCCCTCTTGCCTCCTTGGGTAATCTAACCCGTTACAGAATGCTCCAGTTGGCTGATGTCTCTCTCTGTTGCTGATGGCCTCTGCAGCTTCCAAGCATCATCCATCACTCAGCATGCTGATGCTGTACCTGTGCCGGTAGTGCATTGACAAGGGACGTTGTCGCTTATCGAAATCTAAAGTGACAGTAGGTTCTGTAGTAAGATCTTTGCCACCCATCTCCATCACTCGGGTCTGACTGAGGGCATGGTGTTTTCTTTTCTGGTATGAAAGTGATGGTGTAGATTGAAAAGCTCACATAGTATACTTATATAAGTGCCAGCCTAGGTAGACCACTACATGCAGCACGGATTACTTATACTACAATAAGACATACAGGACTGGGCTAGCCTACTTACGCCGTCAGCACTGGGAGGTGATCGACATTACCGGTTACAAAATAGGATGTCAGGTCGTGAGGTGTAACGTAAACAACATGCTATGTATAACTATGGTTGCAGTGTAGCAGCAATTTGGTAATTACACTCACTCCATACTCGGTACAGGACTCGGTAATTTTATCAGAATCCGATTACAGTAGGCTCCTCGCCGCTCCACTGCAAAACCGTGTTGTGCTCCTCACAACCCGAGGTAAAAAAAAAGGCAAAAAACGGGGTCCCCAGCTAAGAAAAATTATGCCGGTACTGGCCAAGGCAAGAGGTAAGCATGACTAGTACGAACTCCAGAAGATTCCCTATTGCAGTCAGACATGTCCCGAGAGCGTTGCAGTAGGATGGAGGTGCATGCTGACTACCTCTTGTGATCTGACTAGGTATTTAACATCTGGGAGTTGATGCCGGAAGAAGTCTGGCTGTTGTTTGTTTCACGTAGAAACGAACCATTATGGTGGCTACAATGCCAATGCGTCTTACTTAAGTACAATGCCCGTAGTCCACCATCTGGGGTGTGCTGACCTAAACTTAGTGTAGTTCTAAATTATGCGTTGATCTCACCTGGGCACCAGTAGTGTGCCCCTAGTCGCCACAAGGCGTTAAAGTTGTGTTGCTTGGGAAAAGTCGACCACACGACATGCGTCGTGGTGAACGGGGGGTACCTGACGGGGGGATATCAGAAGGGGGGGGAGGGGGGTTCATAGGGCTCGATTATGTGCCATCTATGATACTTTCGGGTAGTGAGATATACTGTAGGGTTGATAGGTGCAGCAACCTTGATTTGTTATCGGTGTGGCCAAAGGTAGAGAGGGAGGGATTGCGCCTGTTCACATGCACCACTTCGTGTGTTTGGCCGGCGGCGAATTGTCTCGGATACCTACTTCCAACTAGGTTCTGCTAGTGCACTGCAAAACTGACAGCTACGTACTCATAGCTAGACCGCTAAAACGCTCGCCTGTCCAATAAGGCCATTGTCGACAAGCGCACTCGAGCTAATTCAGTCGGGTCAAAGCGCATGCTTCCGCGCAGGTACTAACACTTCGACAATACTACATATACATACATACATACGAGTGAGTACTTCGATCTACCTAAATGGGGACGTCCCTTGTTGACATTGCGGTTGCTTGCGGCATCCTAACCATCCTCATGGAGAGATCATCATGAGCTTACGCCCTCTGAGCCCCGGTGGATTTGCGCCCCTTGCTCGTTATTATTTAGTCTGCTTGTAGCGTACGGGAGATTCCAGATCGATCCTGGTGGTAATTACCGTAGGTATATTATTATCATGCTTTGGCTGTCGCTTTCTTTGCCGACATCCCTCGAAGTCTTGATGGTTTTTTGTTTTCGTTTGCAACCTGTTTTTTTTGTCCGCCCTGTCCTATCGTCCCCTCTGCTATCGTATCCTATCCCACCCATCCCACGGCACGGCAAGCACGGCGACTCGTGTATGTGCGTTCGATAGTCTCTCTCTCTCACAGTGCTCGCTCGTCTTGACGTCGCCGACCACCGCCTTACGACCTGCGTTTCATGCAGCCTACCCGCCTGCCAGAATTACATGTGCAGCCCCGTCTCATGACCCCTCGTCTTCCAGCCAGTCGAACCATATCCAGATCACGTTGTTAGCCCCCTTCGCTATTGTACGCCTCGGCTGGTGATGCGTGTATCCATCTACTCGCGCCCTGGTTAGCTTGCTGGCATATTCGATTCGTCTGTAATTGTCTGGAGGCATAGGTATTGTCTCTTAATCGTTCTTGTCGTCGGCTCCAGGTCGCCGTCGTCCAGGTTCTTGCTTTCGCGCCAGCAGTCGGTTGCCATTAATACGGGAGCGCTCTGTTTATACGAGCTGCTTATACTTCGATACCCATTTCCTGCTTGTCTTGTCTTGTTCCAGCTTACACGTCCCGCCAACAATACTTATCCCCGATCGCCACTAGGTACCTCCCTCCCTCTCTACTACGGTTTAGGTACTGTACCTTGCTGCACGAATTGCTCCTAGCAGCAGCCCACCCCCGCCATTCCAACCCCCTAAACCGCTATAAAACGCACGCGACCACAGTCCGGCCTCTCGCTCCACGGGGCGAGGCAGGCCCATTGTACAGGCGATACATGTTGTCCCAACCCGCAGGCGTCCCGTCGCCTACCATTTTCGACCCCCTTGCCTCCTCTGCCTCCTCACCACCAACGTCATCCGCGCGCCGACGCCTGAGCGGCCTCATTAATCTCCGCAGCTACGCCGCCAATTCGTTCCTTTCTAGCCGTGAATCCGCCAGCTCTCGCAACCCCAACCGCCACAGCATCCACGGCGCCATCTTTCGCTCGTCGTCGATCCGTGGCAGCAACACCACCCGTGCACGCTCTGCCACCCGCTCTTCCACCAATCAGGAGGAGTCGACCCTCGCCGCCACCATCTCGGATGCTCTCAATCTCAACAGCACCGATTACCTGGCAGAACCGCTTTCCATAACTCTTGATACTGCAATAGTAGAACCTGTTCCCGCCATCGCCCGCGGCGATAGCAACCGTAGTTCAAGCCCCGACAACCGCCGCTTCAGCACTCGCTTTTCCGAGGCGGCCGCCGCGGCCCTGTTGCAAGAGAGATCTGCGTTGAGTTCGAGTCCCGAGCCCGAGTCGCCCGTGGTCGATGCGGACATGACAAGATCACGTTCGGCAACGTTAGGAACTCTAAGTGAAATGCCTAGCGATTCTCTCCCCTCCATACGCCTGTCGGCTTTCTACGACCCGCGATCAAGCCGTCCCTCCTTGTCTTTCACGCCAGTCGCCCGCACCTTGCCAACTGGTAAGGAGACTATCAAGGTTGGCCGCTATTCCGAGCGAGAAAATCATGCGCCTGTCCCCATGAACGCCCCGTCGGCAGCGCCGGTGGGCTTCAAGAGCAAGGTCGTCAGTCGCCGCCATTGCGAGTTTTGGTTCGAGAAGGGAAAGTGGTACATTAAGGACGTCAAGAGCTCATCTGGCACGTTTCTCAACCACATCCGTCTGAGTGCTCCGGCGACCGAGTCCAAGCCATATCCCATTAACGATGGCGATATCGTGCAGTTAGGAATAGATTTCAAGGGCGGCGAGGAAATGATCTACCGATGTGTTAAGATGCGCATCGAATTAAATAGGGGTTGGCAGGCGAAACCCAACACCTTTAAGTATGTCTCCTGAAACCGAACTCATCTGAGCACGGTCTCGGCTTAACGATGGCTCATTAACGGTTTTTACAGCATGGCAACCCACAAACGCTTGAGAGATTTAACAGCAACAGCGGCATCTGCGTCCACATCCGAATCATCACATACTCAAGATTGCTCGATTTGTTTAAATGCCATTGCGGTATGTCTCCAACTACTCAAAGCCTACAATCTCACATCCTAGTATACTAAGTGTATCCGTAGCCGTGTCAATCACTTTTCGTTGCCCCGTGCTCCCACACGTGGCATTATAAGTGTATCCGCGAAATGTTACACGGCCCTTCATGGCCCATTTTTATGTGCCCTAATTGTCGCGCTACCGCCGATCTTGATGCCGAAGTGGAAGAGCCCCCAGACGAGTGGCAACAGCTTCCAGAAGAAATTGCAGAAGAGAAGGCCGAGGAGGGGACGGCCAAGAAAATTAACGCAGCAATACCTTCGAGGCCTCAATCAAATGGTGGAACACATGCTAATCAAAAGGATCCTAACGAAACAACGGTGATGGATTTCGAAAGTACAGCATCGCCTCAGATATCTGCTGGCCCTTCAAGGCATACATTGTCTGGGCCTGTCCCTATTCCCAATCCGTCCCAACGAAGAACGCCGTCGCCCAGTCGAAATGGTCTATTAAATGCCCATGAAGGACCGATCACGCCTAGGAACGATGCTGGCCCTTGGGTATTTGACGGGAATCCGGCACGCGTTTCTCAAGAAAGCACAAGAAGGAACGCCATGGCGAGCTTGAATGCTGCAGCACAGACAGGACCGAACCAAATATAGAATCTTTATCGATCACTGTCTAATATGAATATATACGGATCTACGAAGCAATACTAGAGGTTGCTCTCGTACGGACCCCCAAAAGCTAAAACCTTGGGGGACAACACAAACGGACGCGAGGTTTGGGCTATCGTATAGTCAACTTGCCAAGAGCAGTTTGCGTGGGCATCTCGCTTAGCGGGAAAACTGTAGTATGACAATTGTTATGAGACAACGATGGGCATTACAACTCGATTGAATCGCATTAGTGGTAGGTATTTAGGAGATGGATTCATGTTCATAGGAGGGTTTTAGCATGGAGCGAGTCCTTATGTCTTTTGGAGGACGGGATGGAGTTCAAACCAACATATACACATACCCAGTTGACACTAGCTGGCGGAGCAAGTCGTTGCGCTTGCTCCGATTATTTCGTTATTCGTTCTAGACGTCGCAAAGGGCGCGCATCAACATGTGGGACTACCCAGAGTACAGTCGAAGTCTTAACAGATCAAAATTGTCGAAACCGACTTGAGGAATCAAATCCTTGTGACTGTGGGACAGATCGAACCTCAGCCTCAACCTCAACAGTGGTGGGATGGGACACAGAAACTGGCTTAGAAATGCTCACTCTATTCTAACATTACATTGCTCCAGTATCCTTAGAAGCATTACGACCTATGGCGATAGGTAACTTCATATAAATAACGGTGGACTAGGGGAACCTCCCTGTCCTTTCGATAGTTTAAAATGATTACTTGGCTTTACTTCTAGGAGGACTTTTCGAGGAGGAAGTTGGAACATCCTTATTTTCAATAACTGCACCTTGACATCTATAATCGCACCATAAGCAGGTACAAATAGATGTGCATGTACCTAGGTACCTAGGTAGGTACCTATGTAGTTGGAGCCCTGGCGAGGACTGCAAGAAGGTTCCCCCGGTTAGAAGTACATTTACGCTGTATGCAATTTGCGAATAGCGGGAAGTGGCGGTACAGGCATTAATCCTGCCCAGGTGATGGACCCTTACCTAGCTTCAAAAGTCTGTCTGACTGTCCGATATAGGCTACTCAGCTTGAATTCCAGGCTGGACTAGCTCGGTAGGGTCCTTGTTGCGCAATGCGACCTCGGATGAAATATGAAATATGAAATTCTCGAGTGGCCGAATCGCGCGTGGTCAGCTAGCGCACCTTGGATTACGTCTTCTTATGGTACCTGGTCATTGACTTTCATTGTAGACGCTGCGTTCACCGTCAAAGGACGACAGGTACCTGGCCTAATGCGGTGACTTGTGCCAAGTCCAAGAAGTCTCAGTGCCCAGTCCCAGTCCCAGTCCCAGTCCCAGTCCCAGTCCCGGTCTCAGGTCCGGTCCCTGGATCGACTAGCTCCTCCGAAACTGACCGATTCTGGCCGCCCAGATCGCTGCTCATTGTCCGGCCCTGCTGTTTCTCGGTACATTCGCGACTGCATTGCCCATTGGTGTGTGACGGAAGACACGGGGCGGTGTCATGTCGACGACTGTTGGGTAAGTGGCTTCGCGCGGCAATCGCCCGGCCGTGCGATTGATAGATGCTCGTCAGCCGGCTGACCCGGACATCTAGAGCCTTCATAGCGGGCGGCATTGCCGCCTGCGGTGCCGTCACGGCCACGCACCCTTTCGAGACGGTCAAGATCCGGTATGCAGCCTCCTCCCTCCCAGACGATGACAACGCCGCCGTGTCGAGAGCGGGGCGTCGCGAATACAGAGCCGGGCCTGGGCTGACGCGATGGGTGTGACGCAAACAGAATGCAGTTACAGGGCGAGCTCAAGTCGAAGGGCCATCAGCCGCACCATTACCGAGGCCCTTTCCACGGCGTCAGCGTCATAGTCCGGAATGAGGGCGTCCGCGGCATATACAGGGGTCTGGGGTGCGCGTACGTATACCAGCTCCTGCTGAACGGGTGTCGGTTAGGCTTTTATGAGCCCATGCGACACGGCCTCGCCTCTCTCGTCCTGAACGACGGTTCCAAGCAGAATCTTGGCATCAACATGTTCTGTGGCGCGTCATCGGGCATCCTCGGCGCGGTCGCCGGCTCCCCATTCTTCCTCGTCAAGACTCGTCTCCAGAGCTACTCGCCTTTTCTACCCGTCGGCACGCAGCACCACTACCGTAACGCGGTCGACGGTATGGGCCAGATTTACAAGGCTGAGGGGGTGACCGGTTTGTATAGAGGTGTAGGTGCGGCCATGATCCGTACCGGCTTCGGCAGCTCTGTACAGCTGCCCACGTACTTCTTCGCGAAGAGGATGCTCACTAAGCACGTGGGTATGGACGAGGGCGCGCCACTACACTTGGCGAGTAGTACTGTCTCAGGTTTCGTGGTTTGTTGTTTTATGCACCCGCCAGGTGAGCCTCTTTTTCCACTCTCTATTTCTAGCACAAGACCTTTTCTACTGGTAGAACCTCCAATCTGGCCGAAAATGAGGCGCTTACCCTTTCCAAATGATATTATACCATGCAGAATGCTGACAAGTAACGTCAACAGATACGATCATGTCCCGTCTTTACAACCAGCACGGTGACCTATACAAGGGGGTTTTCGACTGCTTGGGCAAGACAATCCGCACCGAGGGCTTCTTCGCTATCTACAAGGGCTTCTTGCCTCATCTGGCCCGAATATTGCCTCACACTATCCTGACGCTCAGTCTTGCAGAGCAAACGAACAAATTCATCCGCAAAATTGAATCAAAGATATTACCCGCCTCCGAATTTGGCAACGCTCCGTAGAGCCAGTTTTTAAAGAGAACGGCTTACTATCGAGTTCACGACGGGCATGTGAGGGCCCCGACCAGTAGAGTCTCGAGAAACCTTAGAAGACGAAACCAAAAGCGCGAGCATAATTCAACAGACGGAATCTGTGGCAATATGTCATTTAAAAAACATATAACGAGGATCTGACGGCGCTATATCCATGTTAAATTTCCTGGGCGGTAGAACTATTTGGGGATATATGGGGGCCGGGATATTCTTCGGACATACTGGCAGGCGTCGCGCTCCAAAATATGGTTCTGGATCTTGAGCGTTATTGGATAGCAAAGCTCATTGGTAAGATATGTTGGAAGGGTTATAGACAGATAAGGCCTGTCTACATGGGCCCTGGGAGGCCAGAGGCATTTATATAATAGACAGAGCAAGACAAAGGCGTATGCATAAACACGAAGTCACTTCAATGACACTTTCCCCTAGTCGATGTTCAGGTACCATTGACGGGCAGTATATGCTCTCAGAGTTTGTGAAGCAAGCCGTATATTTCTATCTACCCCTTTACAGACCTCTCGCACCCGTAGCATAGCACACTCTTCTTCCTAGCTCGAGCATCCCCGTTTTCATCTGCCGGGCTCGAAGTTGTCGCCTCTGGTTCTCCGATCTCCCCCTTCCACCGCTTGTCGCCTAGAGGATCTAGCCCCCCGCCGCAGAGTCCGCACTGTCGTCCGACCATGTCTATATCTGTCTGTATCGTCCGGTTCAGCTTTCCCGTCGTTTTCACCACATTGGCGACGACGCTCGGATACGACGCCTCCACGTCTACAAAGTACCGCGCCAAGACGTCGTCGAGACTCAGGTCGCGGTGCGAGACCACGGCTGCTGTATGGCGTGATGATGCGGAAGAAGAAAGGGAGGCAGGGAAAAGGTCCATTAGTGGACCTGCCGCGGAGCTGATGATGGAGAGGTAGGTGAGGATCTCCGTCCTGAAGATCTCGCGGAGGGGGCTATAGATGTGTATCATGCTGTCGTTGGAGGCGAGATCCGTCGAACTTCCTTCTGTTGGATCCACCGCCCGCGGCAAGGGAAATGCCCCGTCGTTGACGAGCCACGGGACCCCAAACCCCCGGCCCTTAGCCACCTCGGTGAGCGTCAGCTCTGCCAGCGACGTCGTGTTGTACCCCAGCAACACCACCTCGCAGTGGTGCGCCGCGGCCGCGGCGAACAGCGCATGCCGCGTCAGGAGCCGCGAGACGTCCGCGCGCGCGCTGGCGGAGGACAACCGCGAGAAGAGATCTGCCAGGCGCTGCGAGGGCGGCAGAGATGGGTCTTGCGCCGGCAGCGAGGACCAGTCGATCTTCTGCGACGAGAGGATGCTGGATAGCGGGACTTTGTGGATGGTGAGCTCTGGGAAGCGCGCTGCGAATGCATCTGGTGGCTCTGTGGTCTCGTCTGAGGCGCCGGTGCTTGTGTTGGGCGAAGATGATGCATCCGCGGTTCTATCTGACGGGACGGGATCTGATGCCGTTGTCGTCCCCGCCCCTACGGCGATATCGAGATCGACATCTACGAATACAGGCACCAGCTCGAAATTCACGCGCTGGTGCCTCTCGCGCTGCCTCCGCACATTCTCGCTCAGAATATGCAATAGGGCCGTCGACGAGGGCCCGCGCGACAGCGCAAGCAGATAGCGCTGCGGGCGCAAAGGCAGTTTTGACCCCCGCGTCTCACGCTGCAGGACCCCGAGTCGCTTGAGGGTCTTGCTGGCGACATAGGCCGTGAAACACGCCCTGGCGACGTGCTTAGTCAATAAAATTCAGTTGAAATTAATACCTATGCACGGTAATTTTATAGAACGACGTGACGACGACGTACTCACATGCTGCGTCGGAGCGCAGGTCTAATACTCCATCTCGTTCCTTGCACCGTGTGCAGGGCGGCCGTGTCGCTTTTGCGTCTGTGGTCATGGTAAATTTCAGAAAGTGTACCAACTAGGTTGTGTAATTATGTATTGTCCCGGAGGACATGGGTGCAATTGTTATTAGGGCCTATGGGTTCCATCCACCCCTACAAAAGAAAAAAAAAAAAAAAACCAACTAAGATGTCCTAATTTCAGGAAATATTGTTTTTAATTTCTAGATTTTATTACCTGGATTGCCCCAAGTTTGTCGTTTAACTCACTTTTCAAAAGTGTGGGGAATTTTTTTTCGAGTGAAAATGCAGCTGTATATCGGCCCCCTAAAAGCGGTCCCGCGTAGGTTTTGCCACACAAGATTAAAAACGAAACAGAGTTAGATTCACAGCAGGAAATATATAATAAAGTACTTATTAGTAGTTCCGATGTTTATTATTTTACTTCTAATTTTGCGCGCCGTGCTGTTTTATCGTGTTGATTGAAATAGACACGCCAAGTCGCCGCCTTGGAACCACTCACGGTCCTTCTGCCACGCGTGGACTATGATATCTCTACCCGTGCGGGCGACCATTTCCACCTGCTCCGGCGTACCCCAGCCTTGGACCGATGTTCCGAAACACACCAGGTGGGCTCCGACCTGGATCGCCGTGCGGAAAGCAAAGTCGTCGCTGACTGCGCCGTAGGCTTCTGCGAACCCCTGCACAATCCACAAACCGGCAGTGATGTTTTTATAGAGCTTCAGTTCGTACAGTTCGGCGATCATCTGCCCCAAGTCTAGGTTTGGTACCCCTATCTGCGACATCTCCCAGTCAATGACGAACACGGGTATGTCGTCCCCTTCTTGGATGGGACTCCCCGGCAGCAGTACGCTTGACGTGTTGTTAGAACGATACACCTTCGCAATTTACTAGGCGCACGGAATTACTTACTTCCCTGTCCAGAAGTCGCCATGAATGACCTGTAGCTTGCTTTGATCGCCAAGCTCTTTGGCAGCCATGTCTTTGACCTTCTCAAACACCTCTTTCGCTTCGCTTAGGATGGATGGGAATTGCCCGACGCGGTCGAGAAGCCACGAGTAGTTGATGAAGTGCTTCAGCTGCTGTATATCTGTATTTCCAGCGACCGTCTTGCGCAGGTCTGCTTGCGTCGCAGACCAGTTATGGAAATTCCGCAGCCACTTGCCGAGAGCGCGGCCGAGCTGGAGACACTGCGGGCGCAGCGTATCGGGGGTGTCTGCCGAGTACGTGTTGAGAGCATATGTCTTGAGATCCTTGCCGCCGCGCAGGATCTCCTGGATTTGCGTGTTGTTCTGCTCGTCGAAATGGAAGAACTTTGGTGTTCTCACCGTAAAATTGATGCCGCCTTGTGCCTCGGTCTTCCCCTCGATTGGAAGCTCAGACAACGCCCTCAGACACTCTTCTTCGATCCGACAACGGAACAGTGTCAACTTCATGCCGGGAGAGTTCGCAATATAACCTTCGCTGTGCTTGATGAGAACGTCACTCGTGCCGTCGGCAAGAGGTGTTTTTAGGCTTGCGTGGTAGATGAAGTTCGCAGTGCCTCCTGAGAGCACCTGCAACGACGCGGCTGCATATGGGGTCCGCTCTAGGTCGGCAAGGACCCTCGACTTGATCCCGTCCCGCGCTGCTGGATCCATAGTCTTCGTAGTATCAAAAGATGCGGCGAGTGGGATCCTGCAGGTTTGAATATTGGATGCGTTGTGTAGGGAAGGCCTGTGCTTTCTCGCTCCGGCTGAGAATCAACTACTTAGACGGGTAGTCACAGGTCGGACGTCAATACTGTAGTAAATAGACATGTTTGTATTCATCTAAGGATATGAATCATTCTGAATCATGGCGTTGAACGGATTCATTCTGAATCATAACATGGCGTCGAGCACTAGAGCTATCTGATGCTTAGCACCATGAGGTAGGCCAATGACTCGCTTGATCCGCTGCATACTATTTATGCTTCTCGACTGTTTGGTTCGGATCAAATGGAAGACTGCATTTCTCGATGAACACTGAGTGGGGATATTAGTTATTAAATACGAGTGTTACATGATCTTTAGCAGTTAATTACTCGCTACCAGATGACATGTTGAATGGCGTGCTCGTATTCCTACTAAGCAAGTTCTTCTTCTTAATGTGGGATGATGGTTGCGATTGGGCGCGCGGTGGAATAAACAGGAAACTTATTCAAGAAATAGAGAACTTATCTGTACCTACTGTACTAGGTATTGCATAAGCGCCTGAGAGCCGCGGGGATAAAGCGCGGGACGGAGCGCTTTCGACCAATCGCCATGCGCTATTTCGCAACATACTACACCCCACTCCTATCGATTGGCCTTGAAATCCCCGCGACGGGGCCTACAGCCAATCACAGGCGAATGGGATCCGAGGCAGGGGTTCGCTCGTCTGAGACCTCAAACAGAGCGACGTTTCGTTTCCCGTCGACGTCAGCGCACTCTTTCCCTCATTGGTCAATGCAGCGAACCCGACCCTGGCCTTCGCCGTGGGGACGGAAGAAGCGTCCACCATACGAAGTGGTACCCTGTGCCGTTCAGGACCCGTTCACGCATGGAAGGTAGATCTTGGTCAGGATTCTGGCCTGTCCCGCGGATGGTGAGACTGGCCAAGGCCGCCAGCGCTTTGGGTTGGTTGCATTCGCTCGTCGAATGGGTGCAGGGAAAAGCCTCAGGCCCTCACGATGGGACGACTGACGAAATAGGTGCCAACTAAGGTTAGATAGACGCTGTCCGCGATTCTATCCGAGAAGGAGAAGGAGGACCTGACAATCCTGATCCTGCACGTGGCAGGTGTGTGCTGATGTAGGTAGTAGACCAGTAAGTACGTACCTACCTATGTAGGCAAGTACGGTACCTTATGAAAAGAGTCGTTGTTTCTATAATTGTTTCCTCCTGCCTCTCGCCTCTTTCCCATCTTGCTTGTCCCTCTTCGCTCTTGTGTTCCCTCCTCGACACTCGAGCAACCACAAGTATCAGTCATCCATCTTCTTAGTGCAGACAACCATATCGAATTCTCTTCGCCCGTTTTGCTTTCTTGGCTGCCACTGATCTAGATACTTCTTGGGTGCCTGTCTCTTCGCCGCTCTGTATTATTATCTTCCCTGGATTGCTATGATCCCACCGTGTTGCAACTTTGGGCATTGAATACCTAATCGAACTTGGCCACGCATTTGCTTTGCATCTAGACACCCTCGCTGTTTGGGTCCTGGTGCTTCAGACACGTTGGGTTATACTTCAGGCATCGTCGGCCCACTTGGCTATTAAGACGTCGTCCACTTATCACGTTACGCATTTCTCCGGTACTGGCGCATGGTCCGGTCTGGACTACGGGCGGGCTAGATTCTGGCTAAAGTGTACGCCGAAAGGTCGCCGCAAGAGGTGCTCGCTGGCGTACATGATCGCCGGCAAGGGCAGGCATCGCTATAGCAACGGTTGGGACGGGATGATCTAGAGAGATCAGACACAGAATCGTACATCATTGCATCGCCACGTCGACTCCGGCTATCCGATCTCCCCAGAAGTCGAATTCTGCACCACTTAATTGGCGAACACGTGTCTATCCTGTTGTCAAGATCTTTTGATACATCTCGCGTTTCGGGGGTGGTCAGGAACCTGATCTGCGGTATTTATCCTGACCTCGGATCGTCAGTCCGATTCGGTGCCTTGAAAGTCAAGTCATTGGAGTTATAGAGTCTGTGCATAGGCTCCCGGAAACGTCCGAAGACTCTTGGCCACTGACATCAGACCTTCTGCGGAGAGGCATCGAACCGGGACTGCTACCTGCCTCCAAATAACATAAAGTAATACCGTCTATCAGAAGAGAGCTTCTATTAGCTTAATCTTTCCCAAAAATGAAAGGATATCGACGACCACGAAGGCTTATACAGCTTGCCCAACTGTTGACGGTTGCCTCGACGGCCTCGGCTGTTTCGCTCCAAGACTTCCAAACTATAACGATAATTCAGGTTCCGTCGTTGTCGTGTCTTGCCGCATATGGCAGCAAAATATTTGGCTGCTCGCGCAGCGACTTCCAAGACGGGGTCCAGTGTTCAGAGAGTTGCGCAAAGGGGATCCAGCAAGATCAGGCGAACCTCGTAGCAGCCTGCGGGAATCTCGAGGTCAATGCTCGGTCTCTACTGGGACTGGCATTACAAGGCGGGCTACTGGATGCACTATGTCCTGGTCTCCAGGTCACCTCGGTAACCTCGACTGTGACAGCAACCACAACACGTACCTTTTTAACACCTAGTCAGACACGAGAGACGTTAACATCTACAACAAAAACGATAGAAAGCTCTTCGACGATAGCAACATCGACCTCTAAGAGTAGCGAAAGCTCGACAACGGCACAGAGTACCCCGAGCGAGACTGACACAACAACAGTCATTAGTACCGCCCCTACCGAGACTCAAGGTGTCACCACGATTCTGTCGACGACAACACCGTCAACAAGTACCCCGAGTCCCACGCAAACGGGCGACAACGGGGATAGTCGGCCGGATCGGGGCTCATCGGGCGGCGGCAGTCCATTCGATACCGTATTCGGCGGGGGTGCGGGGAGGATATCACAACCAAGTACTGGCGTGCTAGCAGCTTTGGCAGGAACTCTAATTACTGTGTTTCTTATGGGATAATTACAATGAGGGTGGAGAGTTAAATAGGGATGAGAGAGCCCACGCGGGTGTAATGTTTGAGTAAGGAGAGGGCTTAAAGAGTTTGTTGAACCCATAGCAACGGCGTTTTTTTGGACTACGGGGAACGATACCAGCATATGTATATATACCTTGAAGGTAGGGGAAACCGGCGCATAAGCATGAAATCTGGCTCCTTGGGTTGTGGAGCCATATTCTGAATTAAGTTACATCCTGTCTTCTGCTGAAAGTAGTCGCCGTGTGGGTTGCGTCGCACCAAATGGTCAGTAAGCTGAAATAAACATCTGAATTATATCACGAACGGGAACTTGGATCGTTATCACGAGTCGTTCTTTAGCTAAACGCACAATATCAAACTGCGCTACCCACGTAGTTGTGGTTGGGTCAACGGGGCCTGGTCAAGTAATTCTTGGCACGACAACCCTTCTATCACCGTGCAAAACGTATCTCGTCCGCGCTAGGCTAGCTTGTGTATAATCTAGTTGGTGCGGTGATCGGTACGTTTCAAGAATATAGGTTGATTATAACCACGGAATAAATTTCATAGATTCTATCGGGGAATAGTATATCAAGTGACTAATAACGAGGCCATTGCGTCGTTCCCCCACCAAAGGCTGTAATCCGCCGTCATATAGTGGCCCTCGTCCCCACCCATTCTTATGTACAATTGAGGAGCTCTACCTTCCTCGTTCCTCTGCCCCATGACACGTTGCTCTTTACCTCAGCGTGGGAACCGGGAGGCCCTCTGTTGGCCAAGGGCTTATTTCTTTCGTCTCACTACAATGTTCGCTGCCATGCCAGTAATAGACACCAGAATCATTCATGCTCCCTATTCGGCCGTATTGCGCCACAGATCGCGGATTTGTAGGACGCTGGGGATAGAGGCGAGCGCGCCGACCGTCATCTCGGACACGAGCCCCTTCTCCAGACTCCAGTGCAGGGTGAGCGGGGCCCAGGCGAGGTTTCGGACGACGGTCTTGCGCCAGGTCTCTGTCCACTCGCGCTCCTCGCGCTCGACGACGGCGACGGTCTTGCCGCCGGCAAACTTCTCGGCGCGCGAGCGGCGGGCACGCTTCGAGGACTCGTAGAAGAGGCGGATGAGCTCGAGGCCGACGAAGGAGCCCCAGAACCGGGCGCTCCACCGCGCGGCCTTGCCCTGGGTGGCGGGGGCCCAGGCGAGGATGCCCTTGGACGACAGGTAGGCGCCGTTCTCGAGGGCCTGGAAGACGATGCAGGCGGCGAGCTGCGACCACGCGATGCTCGTCCCGAGCCGGTCGTCGTCCGGCTGCTTCGGCTGCCGCAGCTTGAGCACCAGCCGCCGCGCCCAGAAGTACATGCCCAGCAGGCCCCACAGGCGCATGATGGTGCGCGCCTCGCTCGTCAGGCCGCTCAGGGCCTTGAGACGCTTCGCGAGCCCCAGCACTAGGGCCACGCTGGTCGAGGGCAGGGTCTTGGCGTCGAACACGAGCGTGGCCGAGGGCGGCAGCGCGCTGGCGAGGGCGATGAACCGCTCAGCGCTGCGCTGTAGGGCGGGCTGGACGAGGGTGGTGAGCACGGCCGAGGTCAGGCGCGACGAGTAGCACACGAACAGGAGGACCGTGTCGATGCCCGTCGGCGTCGACATGCAGCGCTGGAGGTGGGCGAGGAAGGCGTCGACGTTGGAGGGCGTGGCGGCCAGCAGCTCGCGCAACGGCATCGACTTGGGCTTCGGGGCGGGCACGGGCGCCGCAGAGAATGGCACCGGGTCGCCGGTGGGCAGGTCCGTGGTCGAGGTGATCTCGGTCGACGACATGGTTCTGCTGTTACTGCTTCGTCTGCTGTGTGTGTGTGTGTGTGTGTGTGTGTGTGTTTCGTGCCCCCTTCGATATTCAATCTTGCGCTGAGTGGCGACGATGGTCCCCTCTCTGGTCCCGAGATTGCGGATGCGGATTGTCGATCTCGGCCGGCGGGGGCAACCAGATATGCCAATCAATCTATGTGCGCGGTTTCTTTCTTTCTTTCTTTCTTTCTCTCTTCCTCTCTAACGTCTCACACAGGCTAGTGGTTCGGAATATAGCCGAAAATGACGAAGAGAAAAAAAAGCGCAATTCAAAGGAGGGACGTGAACCGGGAAAGAAAAGAGGCGCCGGGATGGGTTGGCAGGAAGGTAGGTAGAAAGAAGAACACGGGAATTTCTCAGGAATTCGGAAATTGCTCGTCTTCGTGCCACTCACATGCTATCTCTAGTGGAGGTCGCAAGATGCCTGATTGAGCAAAGACAGCCGTCGACAGCTTACCATCGTCGGCCAGATAGGTAGGTAGTTCACTGGTTGGGTAAATATCAGATCGATGGTACCTCGGCACGGCGGCTCGGATGTCATGGGGAGTGGGGACTCCACTCCACAGTTCCACTTCCCCTGAGGAACCCCCGGGTTATAGGCTAGGTATGTACCTAGGTATCTGCATTGTGGCTGTGTGTCTATCTAGGTACAGTACTGTACAATAGCTCTCTATAACCAATCACTGTCTTTTTGCTTGGCTCTGCATCACCAGTTAAGTACTATACCCTACACCTGATTTCTTACTGGAACTCGGGAATATCATTAAAGTCATTCAGATTCTGTTCGGACTTCTCCACATCCTTCCAGTAACTACTTTCTTGATCCCATTTTACAAATGTAAAAGGTTGATACGCAGGTACCTTGAAGGGAAATCTTGGAAGCCAGGACAACTGGTCGAAGCCCGGAGCACGTAGCTGGCGAAATAAATAACTGGCCAGATTGCGAAGCGCGGTAAAGAAGGCCTTATAGATGTACACACGTCTCGTACGCCCGAAATAATCTATGATTGGAATGTCGCTCGTCAGTTGTTGCCATGGAGGTGGTAACGGGGGCAGTCACTTGCCTATTATCTTTAAGGCCTGGCTCACAAATTCCTCGCGACGAGAGACCTGAATGTCCTTGGCATCCGAAAGACGACTATAGTACCAATCTCCCTTCAATACTTTTTTCGTCCGTTCCGCTTGCCCCAGGACACTGATAAAGTCGAGGAATGGGGTTTTGCCGGTTTGTTGGAGCTGGACCGTTATCCTTTTCTTCCCTCCCTCGCTTACTACGTGGTCCGCTGTCCGGAGTGGTAATGCTGCGCACATCAACAAGCCTACGCCATATGACGAATGTTAGTCCAGTAGAGCTTAACTCATAGATAGACAAATCGAACTTAAGCAATGGAATAGCCATATAGGTGGGTTTCCGGTAGTCGAGGAAACTCTTGGCATAAAATGAATAGCGTTGCCTGCCACTGAGTTAGTTGGGTAGTAATTATGTAAAGCTACGATTCAATGGACTGCCCGCCAGATTCAACGCAAGGCCTCGAAAAAGCTGGGAAGTCTATGTGGTTCGCTTAGGTAATACATACTTCCCGTATTCGTTGCAATATTTTTCCATGGTATCATTGTTTCTAGATTCCACGCCACAGCCGCGCACGCAGCTTCGTCTCTGGCCTTATACGCCGCAAGGAATATTTCTATTCTCCTACGTAAGTCCATATAACCCCATGGCGTCTAGTTACGGTAATCAGTTCCTTATGACACGACAAGTGGCTCGAAAGAATGCAATAAATCCTCACACACCTTTAGCCATGTTCTACGGGCCGAGTCGTACCACGGCCGCCTCGCCGACCAAACCGATAGCTGCTTATTCCACCTGTCTATCATGCTCCCAAATCGAACTCCACTGGCGGCATCCGGGTTTACAGTAACAGGTCTATACAAATATCTTTCGGAAAATCGCTCCGTTGAGACCGCAGTGGTAAAGAGAGAAGGGAGTAAGAAGCCGGTTTGGCCGTTCGGGGGCGTGATATCCCAGAAAGCCTTAGACTGTAATCGCCAGAGCACCGCAGCCGGAATAAGTGAAAGCTCAACCGGTGCGCCAGGTTTTAGCGAAGGGTGATTGTCCATGCCCGTTTGGCCGGGCCCTGCATATAGACTCGGATATTTTATATTCACCCTTAACATTGGGATATTTGGTGCATACTTGCCACCATGACGAGAAGGGCCATCCGCCTACATCTAATTAGCCAGTCGGTTTCGGTCTTGTTGCTTGTTGCACACATCAGGGACGAGATGACTCAACTGGTGTTCCGCCAAAGACGGCTGCTTCAAAAGAACGACCAACCTCTTTAATAGGTTCGCCCTCTATATACTAGAGGGTATGTAATTAGATAGACGTTGACATAGGATGCCGAAAATGGCCGTAGAAAGCGCACCGGTTCCTCAAATCGCTGTTTACCCTGTGACAATTCCTTCAACACCTCTGGGCTTAAATTTTCATCGTAATTGTATCGGCCCTTAAACAGTGCATGCATTAGTTCGTCTTTTTGAGTTCCATTGTTAGCACTTGAAAGCCGCGTATGATATATATTCCTTCTTTTCACCTCTTCCAATCTAACAATTCACTTGACTTGTACAGATACAAGGCCGTTCAAATATTAAGGAACAACTATACAAAGCGAAAGCGGACCTACGCAGTATCTAGAGGGGAACTATCATCAGCAGATTACAATCGCACTTCGGAGCCATATTACACCTACCGTTATAGCTTGCTTCATATGTGTAGCACATCTCTCAGCAATGCTGATGGTATCGCCACATAGTAAAGCCAGAAGGTTAGGGTTTATCCTACATATCGCGTCCGCCCTCGTCCCCATGTAAAAATAATTAGTACGCCCACGCCCTATTTCTGTCGAAGCCATAAATCCCCAAACCAACCCCTCCAGCAAGACTATAACCAAATCGTGGCGTTTCTGCGCGTCGGGTTCGATATCTCGGCCCAAAAAAGGTTTTGCCTTTCTTTCACATATCGCCCTTTCAGTTTCTGGGTTCATGAGAATTCTATATCGATTCTCAACGTGCTTGTGATAATCAACTGGGTCCGAGTGGAGCTCGTACCACGACTGAACGCGGCCATAAAGGAGTGTCCCAAGCCTGTGAGAGTGACTATTAACAAGAGTTATTGCATTTAGAGGCCCTCCGATCTTACCACTTATTGTTGTCTCGGATAAGCGTCTTCAATATCCGATTTGCTATCTCAAGAGTAAATCTTAAGACATTCCAGACTCGGTCGTCCCTCGCGCTCCACGTGCTAGTCTGCCACGTTGTGCCGTCTGTTCCGACAATAGTATCTGGAAAACCTTGGTCCAAGTCATACCACCTATCTCTGCTAAAAAATGGGAACCAAGTACTTTCGTCGACTTCGATTCTCTGTGCCATGTAATCCTGAACAAGGAGAGGATAACGCTCATCGTCGCCTGGCCGATGCCCGCCTAACAGGGCTGGGCTCCCATCCCAGGAAAGGACACTATTCAATGGTAGAATATGCCACGACGGACTACCGAAGAATAAATCGCGCTGGTACTCCTCTGCTATCAAGATATGGTCGATTTCCTCGTTATTAGCCGGTATTGGAAACTCATCCTCCGGGGGGATTGAATCGTAGTACTGCGGATGGAGCCTGTATTCTATTAGTTTTGTTATCGACAAATTAAATATGCTGATAATCACGAGGTTACGTACTGGGGACAGGATGGTGCAAGCCCAGAATGTAAGAGTCCATCTTTCTTTGTTAATGGATATGAATTATCATCATCGATGCCAAAACGCTCCGTCCAAGGTGATGCCGGAGCACTTAGCTCTCTGGAGTCAGTAACTACTCGTCTAGGAAAAATCGGCACGGGGGTTTAGGAGTCCTAAATGCTCCCGAGACATGTCCATTGCTCTGACGGCGGGAAGTTTTGCCTCCGAAAGCGGCTAAAACAGGAAGAAAATGACTCCAGGAATTGCTTACCCAAAACGACGGCCGGCCATTACGGTGCGATCGAAATGTCTTCGATGAAATTTTTGAAGACAGGTCACCTCCATAAGATGCCTCTGTGGAGATAGGCTGGCGCTATCTGCCTCAAATAACTAGATCACAAAGAAGAATGCAAACGGTGCGGAACGAGGGTAATTCGACAAAGGAACTTTAATCTCATGCCAATCGCAGTAATTACCCCCTCGTAGCTGGCCAGCATAGTGCCAAAAATCCAACCAGCGGGACGTCAAGGCACCAGCCTTACTACCATTCTACTTTTGATATTTTACCAGAATACTGCTGCTGTTTTGATCAACATGCTAGTTAGCGCTGGATCTAAATCAGCAGACAGAGCTTGTTAACTCATCGGAATTCTTTTTATAATGAATTAGTTATTTTCCGTCATCCGAATGGTTATACCATTTGTCTAGGTCCTCTTCAGGGATGTCCTTCGTATTATAATCAGTTCCAGTGGGCGTCGACAATCGGTTGGTCGTGGTTTTGCATCAAACCATGGATCTATCGGGAATGGTAGCCTTGGTAAGATGGATACCTACGAATGGCGACATACTAGTACGGTAGGTAATAGCGCCGTATTTTATTGGCTGCTTGTTGCCTTAGTCGGTCCCGGCGGAATGGTACGCGCCCCACTCTGCGAATAAGTATAATTGGTGTCTGCCAGCTGGTAACTCTCACTACCACTGTAACATCTGTGACATCTATACAATAACCACACTAGCGACAACCTCAGTTGAGCTCTGCCTCTAGCTCGATATACCAGTAGATGGATAGAGACATCAATATTCTGGGGGATTGGTTGTTGGATTTAACCGCGGGACATTTAAAGAGATGCACTGTCGATTTACCTAGGTTGCTTTAGAATCTTATTGAGCTTCTTTTGGCACAGGGTGTAATTGTCATGGACTGGAATTAAGCATGACAGGATTTACCCATTACCTACTTTATTCTTATTATTGTATTGGAGTTGTAGGTGAGAATACGAGCAAGACCAGTACTTAGCTAAGTGTGATAAAACTCTGTTATATACATTGGTAAAAACAACCTATCTACCTAAGCACTAGACTATCATTACCAAACGTGGGCAACAACTGGAACCCACTAGATTTGTTGTGCATAGTCTCTGCATACTGTAGTAAATAGAGTAGTAGATACATCTACATGATGCTGTTTTACGATGACCCACCACTTCGCGAGGACGCCGCGGTGAGCGGGGTTAGCGCCAAAAGCTACCCGATGCGGCAGTCTCCAGAAATGGAGCTAGGTAAGTACGTACCTTGCTATACTATAGGTACTACTAATTGCACGAGAACCGAATTTTGACAAGCCTTGAAATTGATCGGATTCTCACGTAACTGTACTGTGAGTAGTATGGGAGTGGTACTGTAAGGTGGTGCCTTAGTGGGAATTACTATAGACTGATACCTGTGTGCAGGGATTTGACCAATAGTTGCCGGGAGAAAGCCAACCCCTCCCCCGGGACATGGTTGCATTTGCATGCAAGGCAGAAGTTCTAGTCAGTCTAGACAATCGACTCTCGTATCCGGAGGGTCAGCTAAATATGACCGACCGACCGATATGAATGATGAGCTGTCAACAGACAAATGCATCATTTATCATGCGTCATAATAGTATTTTGCATCTCGTATCAAGAATCCCCAATGTTCTGCTACCCAATCTACTCTATTTAGGTCAACATGGTGAACAATCCTAGACTCCCAGGTTAGGTACTTCCTTACCTTACCTACATGTACATGATAGTGTACTGTATGTATGTACGTACTTACCTGCCTGCTGTAGTGTGCGGTCGGGTCCATTAGGTCGCAGCTACGGCTGCCGGCACTGCGTTACCAGCAATTGGTACATTGCATACCTACCTGCCACTTCAAAGCTGAGGTTGGTCCCTACAGCGGACCGTGAGCCCACTGTGGGTCCACTGTGGTGTCCTACGGCAACCTCTACGGTTAGATGGTCTAATCCTCTACTTACCTCAAGCAAGTATTTATGGATTCATCATGTCCACTCTTAGCCACCCGTGCCATTTTTACGATCTGAGGTCTTGACTCTGTATAAGTCCTGATCCCATCATGATTTGAACCTGGATATTGTTCTTCCCGCATTTACAACCCAACTTTTGGCGGGGAGAATGACACCCCTCCTTTTAGACTGACTACATACAGTGTGTAGGTATCTACTGCAAGTATGTGTCGACCCGATGGCTGCTGAAAATGTCTTGCTGCCAAAAAAGAAAACATTCTGGAAAGCTTGGAAATGTGGCTAGAATTCAGAAGTGGACACTAACCTTCGTAATGCTCCGGGACATATTCTGCCTTGGGCAGGACCTGGATACGCCCGACAAAGCACTGTGATGACGGACAATTACTGCACGGTACGCAACGTGTTACGCCCCGGCCTTGATATTGGACGTCCACATGGCCCAGCCCAACATCTGAGTGGGAGTACTATTCGGTTGTAGAACCAGACCGGTGTGGTGCCTTGGGGCTGGGGTTGAACATCGAGACAGTAATACTGTAAGTATGGAAATGTGCTCATGGAGGAGACGAGTTCATTCACTGCTGTAGCGAAGAGCCACTGTGGGAAAAGCAAAGCAAAGCAAAGCAAAGCGGCCGTCGCTTGACAACAGCATCCGCAAAACCGGGGTTTCTCGACCCCCCGCCGTGTGGTTTCGTGTCGTGTCGCATAGCTGCTTCTAGCTGCGAGTTGTCCTGGCTACTGCGTAACACAGATTGTCGCCTGTTACCACTCTTTAGAGGCGACCGGTTCCGGCCAGCCCAGCGGGTAGGTACATGGCCAAATGCATTGCAAGATACAGTACATGGCTGAGCACGGCTTGTGCCGTCATACCTTATTCGAAGCCCATCTCGATCTCCGTCGAGAGCCACGCCTGCTGCGCCTACTGTTTGCCTCGTTACAGAACCACCAAATCATGAATCATAACAGACCTCTGGGGGCTACGCTGATGTGTGATCTCGCAAGACTTGGTCAACACAGCGAGCTGAGCTATAGCTGAGAGATAAACAATACTGTACGGCCGAATGTCTTCTCCCGGGTGGCAATGCTACCTCCACCTTCTACTATACATGGTTGGTTACACGGCTTCCAGTTGAACCGGTGCTCGTAAAGCTGCCGACATCCCATCTTCTGGCTGCTCTGGACCTGGATACGGCACGCTATGCGTATGTGAGGTGATATGACGCTGGCATTCTATGGACTAGACATGCATAGCGAAAACAGCACCATCGCGTGTACCGCATTTGTGGCGACGGGCTGGCTCTCGGTCTTGACATCATCTTATTGCTCGCGGCGTGGGTCATCCCTGGACGGCCTTTTCGCCTGCAGATAGCTCCCGATAGCCAATCCACTCTTTGAAAGCTCTTGGCTTGCAGCTGGAGCTCAGTTTGCTTGACCATTTCAACGACGAGGCTCATCATTAAGTAGTTTTGCCGAACTACTGCAGACGCCATCCCACGACATAGCATGTCGTTGATCGCGAGATCCTGATAAATGTGGCCCACTGAGACACAACTACTGTGGTCGCTTGTTCATTGGTCTCCTTCCACCCTGTACCATCTATGTTCTTGCGGACTTGGTTTCCCTAGCCTCGTATTACATTCGCTGACTCCCCGCAGTTGCCTTCTTTGTTTTGTAGAGCATGCATGAGAAGCTGGGCCCGTTACCGCTCTTCAGCCTATGTCGGCCGGCGCGGTGAGAGGGAGACTTTGGCTGCTGGTGTCTCAGCTGATGTCATGGAGCCCACAATCTTTTATCGTCTTCCGTTGTGGTACGGTCAAGGTCGACGCGAATAAAAGCCTGGCTGGTTGCTGTCTAGTTTGTCTGCTCCTCCTTTGCCTTCATGCCTATGACTGCCAGCCTTTGCTGAAGTATACTGTCAATTCGCATCCAGCTTGTTAAGTGACTCGTTCGTTAAGGTTACTTGAGATATCATCTCCTCAATACTCTCGCTCCTTGGTTTGGTTATCGGACTGAACTTCTGTAATCATGAAGACTTACTTCTCTCTTCTGGCGCTGGCTACCTCGGCCATGGCCGGAGGATATGGCAACTACCCCCCTCCTCCTCCTTATTACAGCAACCCACCTCCAGACGTTACTACGACGGATTACGTGACGACTTATACGACGGTTACCACCTGCCCAGCTTACACAACTGTGACCAGTGGAGGATCGTAAGTTCCAAGTCATTTTTATTCCGAGAAAACTGAACTTATGCTTTTCAGGACATACGTCGACACAATCTTGACTACTTCGACTATTGTTGTAACGGAATGCGCAGGAGGTTCGTGTGGAGGCGAGGTCACTGTTACCTACCCTGACACCACCGTTGGCACCACGACACAGGTTGAGATCACCTACACAACGACATGCCCTGTCACTGTACGTATTATCTTTCCGAGTCTAGCTCACTCTGAAACATCTATCATTGTTCCCAAGGCTACTACAACGCAACTTCGTATATAACGCGCCATGCTTAATTAATCATCATCGCTGACCGTACCCTTAGGAAACCACTACTGTTGGCGGCTCAACATATACGCACGTTTACACCACCACTAGTGTTGAGGTCACGTATATCGACACGACTATTTACGCTACTGAAACCTCTCCTCCTGTTGTCGAGACCACAGGAGAGGTTGTTTACGTTACGGAGACCTCCCTATGCCCGGTCACGGAGACGAAGACTGTTGGAGGAGAGACCATTGTCGTCACCTGGACGTCCACGTCTACGATCGTAACAGAGGTCCCGGTCACTGCTACCGAATACACTTCCTACACAGTTACCGAACATGTCGAGACCTCAGTCTATGAGACGGTTACATGCCCTGAGACCGTAGAGACTACTGTCTCACAGGGTAGCACCATCTACATTACCAACACTGACACTTTCACCGACTATATTACAACCGAATACACAGTTACTGAAACCATTCCCGTCACTCAGACGACGGAAGTTGATGTGACTGTCACATCGCAGGCAACTGAGGGTGAGACCGTCACCACCCAGCCCACTGTCTGGGTTACTTACAGCAGCACCGCCGTCATCACCTATCCGGCACCCCCTACCACTGTCGTGTATCCCACGACTATCAGCACCATCATTTCTTATTCTTCCTACCCTCCACCATCGTCTTATCCTGTACCGCCAGAGAGCAGCTCTTCGTCCTATCCTATTGTGACGGGCTCCTCGACCAGCGAACCCACAGCCACTACTACCTCAGAAGTCCCAACTGGATTCGCACCTCAAGTTACTCCTTTCGCGGCCCTTCTCTTCGGTGTCGCCGGCATTGCCGTGCTGCTCTAATCATGTCAGGTGGATGGTTGGAGGCTAGCAAGAGAGCCCGGATCTGACCAAGATATCAAAGGAATGGCACACCGGCACCTCAGCTATCTACTCTTTAGCATCCAAGGTAATGGGGAAAGGGATGGAAAAGGCGCTTTTTGCTTTTTAATTTATCAAAATCTTTCTAATTCTAATCTAATTCGCATGACACGGCACTTTGCTCACCGGGGACGACTTCCACATTATCTACTTAAGCTTTAGGAGATGTTTTCATGAATAACGAGGACGAAAAACTTTAATTCAGTACATAGAATAATTCATAGTGCCTGTCGCAGGGCTATTTTAAACATGTCGTGTATCCGCTACTTCTTCAAAACATATGAAGAGCACATTGCAACCTATACCCAGTACTTGGTCGCTGGAAAGCCGTAACCCACCTGACCTTTTATACAACTTTCACTCAGTACATCTGCTTATTGTATGCATGCCCACTCAACGAACTTACATCACCACGTAAGATGACACGAGACGCTAAAATATTATCGTAGCAGAAGCCGTAGTGCTATTAGTTAGATGCCGCGGTGAACGGAAGAAATGGTCCTGATGGGGATATCTATTCTCTAGAAAACTTGGCAGGCACCATGTCGCGTGTCGATCGATCGGCGATGTGAGGTGAGCCTCTAGGGCGAGTCTGCACAATACTAACCTAACCTAATCTAACCTAGTCTAAACTAGACATCGGTGAAGTAGTGTACTGTGGACTCGGAGACTGGACGATCCCAAGAACCCCTGAAGGGCGGAGCAAAGTATACCCAGTCACATTGAAGTTGTATTTAAGACGCAGACTACCAAACCATCTGCTTCTACGGAAATGTTGGGGTTACAGAAATAGACCTTTTCCTCATAGGATGCTGCTCTTGGCGTGTTAGAGTTGCATACTATGCAGGACTATTACGATTAGATTAGACAATAGAAACACTTCTCGGGCACTTTGAGATATTGGCCTCGGTTGCATATACACCTTTAACAACAGTACCTAGGCGGGTAGACAAAACGACAGACCACACTCTAGAAAACAGTAGCAACCAGGTTTCCATCTGCTCGCGAATGCTGCTTCATCCACTGTCGCATAGCCATGGACAGATATTTGCCTAATAAGAAGGCGTAGCACGTCTCTCACCAACTGAACACGAAGGCAATAAGCAGAGGCATATAACTTCGATCGTTGGGCAATGCCCCATCTTCATTTTCCCCATCTAAGTCTTCTGACCTGTCTGATCTACCAATCGACAAATTTTTGTACGTACAATATGGTATGCCCTGTACATCAAGGTACATCCGACTGACCTGACCTCACACGGGTCCCCTGTCTGCCGACTGTGTCATCCGCCCGCAGCCAAGTATACGCCGCCAATGATAATGCAATGCTTGCTTCGTAACAAACTCCAAATGCACCACCCGAACCGCCAAATGCCCTACAGATTACATGAAAGACGGCGATGTATTCGTCGGTGGCTTCGATCTAATCAGTGCGTTCGCCCTGCACTGGCTGTTCGATCTTCCTCCACCCCCTTGACACGGGTTCTCGTCTGTAGCAGGTGTATGCCACACCTTAGCTTTATTCTAGACGGAGACGACAAGCTCTAGTCGCTCATGGCCTGCAGTGCCTGGCCTAAAGAAACAACTTTGAGGCTACGGCCCCTTTTTAAACCGGTGTTCGTATTTGTGACCGTGGGACTTAGAGCGTCCTGCCACTTGCGGAAAACACTCTTCATGTCCCGGGGAATGCCCTCAAGCACAACGGTAGAGACCGGTACAAATGGCCTATCTTCCACACTTGCTGCTAGGATTGCGTATTCTTGTGCGAAATCTAGCGCGTTGTGGAACGAGGCATACTCGGCTTGTGCGTGCGATCCTACAACGATGTATAATTCGAAGAAGGCATCAATGATATAGATGCTGATCGGCGATAAATCGGGTTGAGAGAATGTAGACAGCTCTACGATCTGAGTTGACACATGCGTTAGCGGTGAGATGCAAATGTAACACCCCAAAAAGAAACCTACCTGCTTCCTAGAGGCAGCGTCCGACAGGAACAACCGGCTGCTGTATTTGTCGTAATTGGGCTTGAGCCGCCAGTGGTCTGCGGAACCAAACCTTTTGGCACCGCTGAAGAGGTCCCAAAATACTGCAGGTTCATTGCCTTCCTCGACCTCTTCTAATTCACCTGAGAGTGCATAATCCATTCCTATCAGACGTGCACAACCGAGTTCATCTACGCTGCTACCTTTGCCTTTCCATAAATAGCATCTACCAGCTTGAGTTATAATGTAGGGGAACCCAGAGCAGAGTGCAGATGATGTGAAGTCAACTTCATCAAAGACAATATTTCCGTGATACCGGCGTCCGCAAAGCATGTGCGGAGCAAGCGAGTCATATTTATTTCTCGAGCCGCGTTGCGTAATCACAATACCGCCAAGAGCTTGGAGAAATTCAGGCGTCTCTTTACCTTGCTTAACCTTGATCAAGGCGCCACTAGAAGCACGTGCTTCGCGGGCTACGAAAACTTCCGCATCTTCGATGACTGACCCGGGCACTTCGTCTCCGACCCAGAAATAAACCTCGACTGATCTTCTGCCGGTATTGTCATTGAAAGAGTGGGCGCAGATGTACATTTCTTGTTCAAACAATGTGCGCTCATGATGTGCGGGAACGGGTTGCTTCTTGCCGTCTGCCGACAACTGAAAAAGCTGGGCACTCAACGTCTGGATTTTTGACCGTGTTAAATCCGGTCGTTGCATCAACAACTCAGCAGTGTCAACACGATAATCTCTACGAGGGCGGTCTGAACCAAAGAAATCGCGGAGCATAACTGAGGTATCAAGCGATTGTTTAGTAGGGGATCGTATGGGCGAGGGAGTGACAGCAGGCGACTTGAGTCCTGGTGATGACGCAGATCGAGAGTCCCACTCTGGTTCTTTTGGTAGAGACCGTGCTGATGATTCCGAAGATTCACCCGATGTAAGGGCCAGGGGGTTAGGTAGTGGTCTAGGACCCAGAGCAGCGGTCACTTCACTTGCTGGTTTGGTACCGATAACCTCCGCTTCAGTCCTCGGAGATTGCTGTTGTTTTTGGGGCAAGGGTGAAGGCGTAGGCAAAGGTACTTTGGGCTTATTCAACGACGGTGAGCGCGGCTGTGGTTTTTGCTGTACGTCTTGGGTCGATGCTTTGTCGAGGAAACTTCGTATTTTAAGGGGTGTGTCGGATGAGTTAGGTTGCTCAGGCGCAATTCCCTTCTCTATAGTTGGCGCAGCATCTGCAAAACGCGAGAAACGGTTCATGTTAAGCTTTCCGGGGGATGGGGATTTAGGAGATACTTGTGGCTCATCTGAGACCTTGCCCATCGTAGGCTGTTGCCCCTGGGCCGTAAATGCCGCAATCTGTTCGTGAATCTTGCTTTCTGGCTTCGAACGATCGATAGTCGTTTCACTCGATACCTGTGATTCAGTGACGAGTTTTGACACCCCCATTAAAGTAATCGGCTTTGGTCGTGGTTGTACCGACGCTGCGTATCCCTTCTCTGAAGAATCAGGAGGATTCGCTTTGGGAGTGGTGTTACCCCGTTGTATGGTTGAACTTCCCACCCGCGGTCGTTTAGGTGAACTGGATTTAGACTCTCCAGCAGTTGTAGGTGGTGCAGGTGATTTTGTCGGTGCTTTCCTTTTGGGGCCACGCGCGCGATTCTTGGTCATATGCATCAACTTAGGACCAGATCCGGCTTCGTCGTCGTCGGTCTCGGTTTTAGAGCCCAAGAGGCTTGTCCCTGCAGAGTTGGCTTTAGAGCCGGAAGTGGTAGGAGGGGGCCCCCTAGAGAGAAGACCTGCAAGTGCAGGATTGAACCGGTTGGCCAATGCACTTCCGCTAATCTTTCCTGGGAGGCGTGCCGGGCTAGTTGTTACATCGGTCCGGTCTGTTGAAGCACTGGTTGGCCTAGGAACAGAGAGTTTTCGTATACTTGGCGGTTCAGTTGACGTGCTTTGTGCTGCCGAGTTTGAGTTTGATGGCTCTATGATAGAAGCACGTTTCTCTAAAGTACTGAAACGCTCAAATCTCCCTGCAAGGCTTCCTGGTACGGAATCCCGTTGAGAAATAGTACTTGGTCTTCGTGATTCTGTCCCTGGTGTGTCGGAAATTACTGAGTCTCGCTTAATAGTATTAGAACGACCAAGTTCAGCCCGTTTTAAAAGACCTTCGGGAATTGGGTTTTCACTGGACACACTATTATTTCGTGCTGTGCCCCGTCCTTCAGACTGGGCCGCCTGGAACTCCTTTTTCTTGGCTAAAATAGCTTCTTTGAGCTCATCTACCCGCTCTGACTTTTGAGGACCGCCGGTCACAGACAATGCCGCCTTTCCCCTGGTGATGTTATTTTTCAATTCATCTGGAGCTACGTAGTGCTGCGTTGTCGTCCTCCGAAGATTGCCGAACACGTTCTTGAATTCCACCTGTTGTGAGCTGGTAGGCGCAGTAGGTGGCGGCGCTCTGGCTTTCAATGTTGCCCGAAAATCTTTCTTCGGAGGTGTTGCGGGTTTTGCTTTGTTGGCAGAAGATAGTGCCGTTATAGTTTCGCCAATGGGTTCAGATTTGGGCTTGACTGGGCCCGGCAGCGTGGGCGGTTGGGGCTCGCTAGATTTTACATTCATCAGAGGAGCTTTGATGCTGCTAAGAGAAGGGGACGGGCTGTGAAGACCGGCCCGTCCCACTGGTGCAGTGGTCATGCCAGGCGCAGAGGACCTCATAAGTCCACCAATGCTAACTTGGTGTCTATGTGAGATAACTGGGGCTTTGCTGGTTTCTGTTCCGGGGTTGCTGGCCTTCTGTGCCTTCGCCTTCTGAATTTCTGCCATCCATGCAGGTTGGTTAGGCGGAGGTTGAGTTGTTTTCGGCTTATTGGGAGATTCGGGTTTGTTCAGCGCTGACTCAAGCCAGCTGGATTTCTGAGGGCTCCATCTGCGAGGATCCATGGTTTTAGAGGGACTGACTGGAGGTGTGACTGTACGTGAATCCTCGCCCTGCGGCTCCGGAGACGTTGTGGTATCAGTTTTAAGCGAAGCACTGGTTCTTGATGCAGGCCGCTCCTCTTCTCTGCCTTCACTGGAGCTGGGTCTTGCCTGATCCGGGGATGTAACCCCCAATACACTTGTTGGTCGGATCTTGGAGCTAACACTTGCTCGACCTGCAGGATCATAGCTGTTGCGACTTGAAGCGGTAGGATCTGCACGCTGTAGCCCCGTAGGCGATTGCACATTCCATCTTTTGCTAACGCTCTCGGAGCGCTTCATCATAGCGCTTTGGACAAAACCTCCCATGCCTTTCGTCGGCGAAACAGGCCTTTCTGTTCTCGTAGGAGATGTTCGGCCGAGGGAGGGAGAGAAAGGACCTCGCGTTTCCCGGGCTACTTCGACATCTGATTGATTGTTATTTGAAGGCGGATCGAGTCTCTGAGCATTGGATAGGTTGGTGGATGAAGCGACCGTGCTGTGGAGTGCCGGTGACTCTAAGAGAGGAGTGTCACCATTCCGGAAAGACTCGCCCGATGTGCTGCGCGACATACCCGGGAGCCGGGTTTGAGCGGAAGACAGGTCCACTGTTTGTGTGTCTTCAACCTGGTTTCGCCTATAGGCAGCGGAGCTGGCCCCTCTATCAGCGGTTTGACGGAACCAAGAAGGGTCCTTGGAAGACAACGCAGAAGCGATCTGATCTCTTGATAAGGTATCGGTAGCCGTGTCATCCTCGGGGGTAGGGTTAGAGGAACGGGTCGCATTCTCAGCAGCAAATACTGAGAGCGGGCGACTTCTTGACCGTTCCGAGGCCTGCGAATTCGGCCGTCTCTGCCATGAGAGACCCCGGGCGGTGGATCCGGCCCTTGTAGGTGACGATGGGTAATTTGGCTTGATTTCGGCTTCTAGAGGTGACTCATTTTCCTTAGACGGGGAAATCGAGATTGGAGTAGCAGCAGCCATGCCGTCCTCCTCAGCGTTGGGCGCAGGCTGCGATTGGGGATCAGTGGGCGGGTAGAGAATGAGAGACGCGACCGAACCTAGGCGTTCTGGACGGCGGGTGTCGCTGGGCTGAAGGGGCGGCGGAGTGTTTACGGGAGACGATTTTTGGGGTGAAATGGATCTGGCGCGTTCTGACGGCAACTCGATTAGCTTGTGGCCCAAACCAAACAGAACAGGGTAGCACTTGTGGCAGCAGAAGAAGCACAAGCAATCATAGATCGTGTTGCAGTGAGGGCCAGGATGCGCACACAGATGCCCGAATAGGCTGTCTCTAGCGCAACGTCACGGGCCGGGAGGAAGCGAAGACTGATGGGCAACCGGGAGAAAACAATATCTGCCAATTGTCCAGCCAGACGCACACACCGGGTCTAGAGCCTGAAAAAAAAACAAAAAAAACAACAACAGAAAGTGTAAAGTATAAAATGTGCGGGTGACGAGGGTGACAAGGGCAACCAGAGAGGGGGGAGGCGAGGAGAGGCTCTTACCACGACGACGGGCTTGCCGCTCTTTGCGGTCTTGGAGTATCTTCTCTTCTAGCTCTCTCGACCGAGCCTCATCCTCCTCGACTCGGCGTTCTCCCAGCTCTTTAACCTGGGATAGAAAGCGGGACACGTCCTCAGACATCGGGACAAGGGCGACGGCGGGTGGGCTCTGTTGAGTTCTTGTTTATGCGGGTGAGAGTGCATGACAGGGCAACGCGCGCGCGACGCTGCAGTCAACACTGGGCACTTTGGTATAAGCAGTCTTGGTCTCGTTAATACTTACAGTACGCAGGTACGTACACTTGCCTGTGCCTACCTAGAGGTAGTACCAGGTAGGTAGTTATGTGTGATGGTGAATCTGGCCAAGCGGGCAGGGACACGGCCGAAGTCTGTTGTTGCGGTAATTATCTACCTTGACTGGGTAGGTGGTAGGTGGTGGGCGCCGTAGTTGTGGTAGTTGGTAGCGGTAGTCTAAAACGAGGAAGCTTGAAGCCAAGGTAAAAGTCAAAATGGTTGTTGCACGACAGGGTTTTGCTTGTTTCCTTAGCTCCGTCGGCTCGCATCTCAGCCCTGAGGGTACCTAAGGCCTAGGTGGTGTCTGTGATGGGTGTGTGTGCATTGGATGTAGATTACTAGGTTAAGTCTATACTGTGCCACTGTGTACAGAATATATGTGGTGTGGTATTAGTGGGCCCACAGTGTCCCTACCTAATCTACCTATTAGTAAGGTACCTAATAGTAGGTCGGTAAGTAACCCCTGCCTTGGCCCTACCCGGTGGTGGGTATTTTATGTGGATACGTATCCCGTCCGTAACACTACCTTGCCGGGTGGTGTGGTCTGGCTCGCTCGGGTTATTACCTACATAGTATAGTATCTATGGTACTAACATGGGTGAATTGACTTGGATATTTCTGAATTGTTACATTTCTGAATTGCTACATTTCTGAATTGTTACTTGTTCTTGGTGTTTACTTCATGAAGTAATCAACAAGCATTGAAGTTGTAACGCAGTGAGCTAGTGTGGCACTATCTCGTATTACCTCAGCTATAGCTTCCCACCCAAGATTCCAATACCAGCTGTATGTCTAGCATAATCCAGCACCTGTTCTATATGCATGCGAATCACCCAGACCACAGTGGGGCATTATTTGATCTTGGAAAACCTGGCATTCCGGAGCTTTCCCCGACCGAGTGGCCACGGGACACCTCCAGCCATCCACGATACTGTACTGTAGTGTAAGTGAGTTTCACAATCTTATTAGGTACGCCTACCCTCGACGTATCCCATACTTTGGGTAATAGAACCGAATGTCTTGTTTACTCAATACAAAAACAATCTCGCCTTCGCATCTTCGACTACCCATGCAATGCCTTCGTTCAAATTCTCCCCTGTCATAGCGCTGCAACGCAGGACATGCCACCGGTGGGAGCGAATCACCTTGAGCTGAAGACCCTGCAGTATCTCCGCCTCGTTCATGCACCCCTGAACGTCGGTCTTGTTGGCGAAGATGAGGAGACTCGCACCCGAGAGTCGCTGAATGACGCGCGTGAAATGAACGTCAGCAATGAATGTACCGACGTAGCAAGTGTGTAAACAAGTAGGCAGGCTCTAACCTCTTCCTGCAACAACCCGTGCAGCTCGTCGCGACAGTCGTCGATGCGTAACCGATCCGTCGCGTCCACAACCCAGATGAGGGCGTCTGTCTTCTCAAAATAGTTGCGCCAGTACGAGCGCAGCGTCTTCTGACCGCCCACATCCCCTGGCATTGTTGTCATCAGCCATTGCAGTCTGTCTCCTGACCAATTGAGCCGGTTGGTGTCGACGTGTATGGGTGTGTACTCACAGATGTTCAGCTTGTATCTAATTGATTCCCAAAAGAGCTGTCAGCCATCTGTTGTCTTGTCTCTTCTCTTCACGGTGCTCGCAAATCACTCGGGATCGGAGGGTAGGTACATAGGGAGAGGGAGGTCTCGGATTTTAGCCAATCAAGCTCACCCTTCGTAATCAATAGTCTTGATGATGAACCCCAGTGTCGGGCTAACTGTATTGACGTCCTCGTTCATGATTTTTTTGACAATCGTCGTCTTCCCCGCATTGTCGAGGCCCCTAGTGGCAGTTGGTTAGCCCATTATTGTAATCACGTCGTGTGTGTGTGTGTGTGTGAAGAAGAAAGAAGAAAGTCTTTACAGCATCAGGATTCGCATCTCTTTGTCCTTCAATCTCGCCTTGCGTAGGATTGACAACATTTTTGCTGTCGGAGTGCCGTCGCGCCGTTTCTAAGTTGTGCATATGTTTCGTTGCCATTTTCAACGTCCTGCCCATGGCAAAGGAGTCACATCGCCCGGATCAATTGCTGCCTAGGGAGATACTTCACGTGATGATAGCATCCACACTGGCAACACAAGCCGTCATCTGTAGATTTTGATTCCAGAATCTTTATAGACGTATTATATTGTGGCTTTTTTTTTATTGTAGGGAAAGAATGCAGTCTAAGAATTCTGGTCTAACGTATGCAGCCTAACAATTCAATCTTTTCGTTCTCTTCATGCAGGCACGCTGGCTTCCTGTGCGCTATCGTTTTGCTGGCCATGTTTCGCAGCCTTCATAGCCTTTTGTTCGAGCTCATGCCACTTCTTGTGTAGACGCTTCATCGTCTTTCTGAAATTCCGAAGATGGAACGCCTTGAACTCATTGACGTCCTGCTTTTCTGCATATTTATAGACATGCACTTTGCCGGCCGCCAACGCCAATAGTCGTTGTTCGTACGGACCCAGGTTCTCCTCTACCATCGTTCTAACCGCCGGCGCCGTTCTTTCTGGGCCGATGTATTCCTATACCCATCGTTCCGAAGGCTCTGGTTTGAGCATCTGCAAGCTTTCCGTCGAGCCCATCGTTCCATTTGCCGCGCTACTTCCTGCTTCTTCTGGTGGGTGAGCCGTTGTTACCGGTTGGGCCGGACTTACTGGGCCCCAGTCTGCCGTCCGCGACACGGGGTCGAAGAATTGCTGAGAAACCTGCCGAGGTCGCCAAAACTACGACAGTCCAAGTCAGCTTTCGCCCCTGGAAACGTGATCCGAAAGTATTTTGGAGTTATAGGAAGCCCCAAGAGACAATGCAACCACCACGGCCCTTCGTATCCTTAGGATCACCAGAACAGGAAGACAACCACCCGGACACTACTAACTTTGAGTAGAGATGGACAATCCCAGACATCTAAATCGTTGAGGCCGAGACCTTCACAGGCCAGGCGCACCCTGACACTTGGATGGATCCTCTCATTAGTGTCTTCTAAGAATTCTGGCAAAGGGCGTCCGCTTTTGGGGTCGATTTTCTTGTACATGCCCGGGGCACGCGAGACACTTCCAATCAGGTTATAGAGAGGACCGGTAGCGGATTGGACTGTAACGCCCTAAGTTAGTTATAGCTATTCGGAGCGTGGTTTGTGAGAGTTTCAGAAGCTTCTAAGATACTCTCTTATGCTGAAGAGGAAGCCTCGTGCTCGGGAAAACGTTAAAAGAAGAGTAAAATGATTCTAGTAATTGCTCACTGCGGTGGAGCGACCACGGACGGATCGGCGCATTCGACTCATAGATGGTCTTCTCAGCCCAAGTTATTGGCTTATTTTGGCGCCGGCAAACAGGACAGGTTTCTTCACATCTGACCAGGGCGCTCTCCGGTTCCTGATTCATGTAGTAATTCAAAGTAGCCTCGAAGGCTTTCTGAAGTGCATCAGGTCGGAACTGGCAACCGACCGACGAGAGCTGATCCATCATCCCTTCTAACATGTTAACTCGCTTTCTGGTAAGATGCTAGGTAGATTAGAAAGGCAGCGGTGTGCACAATACGTACAAGCAAGGGTCATATCAGCAACCCCCTGGTCAGAGTACCCTCCGCCTACGTTCGCATGCGATCCTGCAAACCACCTATTATAACACTGGAGTCAATAGTATCCTCTTATAGTAAGAACTACTACGGGGTTCCGGAGCATGCAGGAGAAGCAGAAGCAGAAAATACACAGTAACGCAATTTAGGGCTCTGAGGGGGAATGAAAGACCCCAGGGGACTAACACTTGTCGAAGGTCGGACGTGTGCTGCTCTTGCTGCCTTCGCTCCCAAAGGGTTGGAGTGAAGGGACCTCTCGTCTCATCTAAGGCGAGTGCGTGGAAACCATGCTGGATCTTGTTCGAGAGATGAGTGTTATAGAACTGGTACGTGGATGCCGTTAGCTTAGATGATTGATAGGATCGGACTCAAGGGACACTTATTCATGTGTGCATCGCCGGATTCCTAGTCTTGATAAGATCTCTACATCTGGTATACCCAGTGATCCAACAGTTTCCCATACGCCTGTCTAACGTTAGTAACATCTTGACGCAGGCTTGTATCCAACCAGTTGTACCGATTGCCAAAATTCGAATCAAGGAGTCTTGCCCATCATTCCCTTGAACCCGCGAATATCCTTTCTAACGTTCACGCGGGAGTTAGAACAGCTTCTACTTCGAGTATTAGAGTCCTTACCTCAATGAGTCGCTCGCGGTAAACAGAAGCCGCGTCCTCGCCCTTGGGTTTGTTCGTAAAGGGCATCGTTGGGAATGGATCTTCGTATTGTTCGTTGGACCAGTTTTGCATATCTTTAAATATAGGGTAAAAATATTCCATCCCTTCTCGAGTTAGAAGTCCAAGGTCCGACACCATGCCGCCGATAGACCTTGCTGTAAATGCGCCCCGACTGAAGCCGAGAAGAACAATCTCGTCTCCGTCGACATAGTTAGCGCATATAAACGCGTAAGCTTCCCGGATGTTCTATCGCTTGTGAGTATCCTTGTATTGGCACCTCTCTAGTTGTAACCAACCTCTGATATGCCAGTACTAAAGGCACCACCGAATAGCCTGTCTAGGAACCCCGATCTGGAGCCCACACCAGATTGGTAATAGATTATCTGGAACTATAGTCTCCAGAGTTAGTTTTAGCGCCTTTGACGTAGCCCATGGATGTGTAGATATTTTTGAGTAGTCGAATACTTACCACTCCATCGGAACAGGTCCTCTTGAAGCACCTAGAGATACGAGTCACGTTGGAAGCGACCTGAAGCTTCGATTCGGGCTTGTTCCTGCTTGATTTGACACATCCGTTGTCGCTAGGATTGTAAGCCTTGTTATACCACGATCTCTAGCGCTCTAGTAACACTTACGAATTCTGCCATGTTCCATCGCAACACACAACGATGCGTTTTTTAGATTCCGAAGGTGGCATTTTGATTACCGCAAGCGACACGTCTTTGAAAGAACAGCAAGTGTAGGATAGGTGAGGAGCGAATTGGTATTTATTGGCGAATATGGCTTTTTCTCCCAACTAAGGTGGGCCAACTGGCCTACAACAACAAAAGAAGCATCGTTATATATGTAGCTATTTGGGACAATATCGACGGCCAACAACAGTCAACATCAAGGGGAGCACCCTTCTTTTCCGTTAGCCTTCACGAGGGCAGGAAAGCTCGCCGGGCTGTGTACCGTTTATACAGCATCACTCACATCTATCGAAAGTGACGTAAGAACATGTCAGTAGTTTCGTAAGCCGGACCCGACAGAGCAAGTCCATGTTTACATAACCGCACACACACATACATGCTTAGGGAATGTGCGTTGATGGCTACCGAGGTACCAGGCATTGTGCTTTCCGCCAGGCGACCTTCTGGCTCAGTGGAGGCAACGATGAACTGTTTGGATGCTGTCGGAAGCAGCTCCCTGTGCCACCGAAGTTTGAAGGGGAGCGGCGTAGACTAGCGATATGCATATTCCCACCCGGCCACATGGGCAAAGAGGGCTTCTTCCCAACAATTCAGAGGGGTTATTGTAGCATATACCAGTGGAAACTCTTCGAGTATCTACCTTTGTTTCGGAGATCGATTGTTTCGGAGATCGATCGTTGGCAAGAATAGATGTAAAGCAAAGCAAAGCAACACTTGGTTTCTAAAAAGTAATAGTCGTAAGAACACCAGGTGTCTATACTACCTAGTATACCTTAGGTACATAATGCTATACCTAGGTAGGTTAGGTACAGTACATGCAGGTGCCTACGGTACTGTACCCACTTGCCCAGTCACTGCACTAACCTAATACCTACATGTACCCAGTCTGGGCAAGTACAGTAGATATTCAATCCAATACCACCTCAAGGTCTACCCGAAATACCAAGTGCCTATCTAAGGCCGGATATTCCCAGAGACTCATGCAAGCAAGGCGCCAAAATACTACAAACGGCATATCTGGCGGTCCCATCCGGGTTTCAGGCTTCTGATAGGTAATGAATGTCGTGGAAGAAATATTATAAATACTTACTTACTGATGTATCATAAATCCCACCACCCCCACGCTTTGCGGCACGACAGGCAGGGAGGGAGTAACCGACAAACGGTCTAGTCTACAACAGAATCCATGATATGCGCGCCGTCACCGGTTGAAGCCGCGTACAAATAATGGCTAGTGCAGCAAACGGCCGCTACAGCCGCAAGCCAGGGTATCATGCTGCTCGCCCCCAGACGGATCCTCCAGCAACACCGACGGCTTGCATGGGAACAAGGATTCTCCAGCTTGGGATAGCTCCTGCTTAACGTATGATGGTTGCCATCCGCTCACACGACCTTTAATAATCGGTGTTGCCGTAGTTATGGCTTGGTGAGCTTATCAACCTAACCGAACTCTACCCCTCATCCACTCATCCCGTCACATGCCCGGCGCTTTCGTGTTAGACCGGGAACTATTGTGTGTGGCTTGAGCTTGGACTAGAATGCTGAGGTATTAAAGAGCCACAAACCAACTGCCTAGCTCCCTAGGTAGGTTGCTTTGGGTACTTATCCGTCTGGCAACTAGTCAAGTTCCAAGATCGAGAGCAGAATGACAAGCCCATCTCAAGACCCGGGTCTTGCCCCCATGCCTTTTTTCGAGCGTTGCAAGTTACCCGCCACCGTGAAAGATGACTGCGACGCTTTCGTTAGGTCACGGTACTCAGGATCCATCCGTCCGGCGCCCTTCCAGGGTTACTGCTCGTATACGTTGTTCGTTGGTGAAGAGGTTGCTGTGCAGTTCCGGCCGTTTGCCCATACATTGGATATCGACATGACAAGAACTGCCTGCAATGTCTTTGGACACTTGGCCCCAGAGACGGAGTCCCTTGGACAACTAGAAGGGACTTGTCTGTATGCGTTTTCTATGAGAAAGTTACCAGGCATATCCCTTTCGGATTATCGACAATTGTCAAGTAAAAGGTTAGCGCGAGAACAAATGGTATGCGACTTTGCGCAGCTACAGGTGCTGGCATGGCAAAGGGCGAGACGTGCCAAAGAGCTGCTTAAAGAAAAGCGGACAGTGGGATCAAGCCTTACATCTCGTTTGGAATTGATGAGCGCTTCGCTTCCTTTACGCTTCCGTCGTCTTGCCTCTTCCATCCTGGACGACATATCCGAGATCGAAGCACTACCATGGGTCTTTACTCACGGCGATTTTCTAGCGGCTAATATCATGGTCAGCCCATATTCTGGCAAACTGACGGGTTTGTTGGACTGGGCAGAGGCTGAATGGTTACCTTTTGGGGTTGGAATGTATGGGCTTGAGGAGCTGTTGGGCGAAGATAACTCTGATGATCAGTTCGTTTACTATCCAGAAGCTAGACGCCTCAGGAATATGTTCTGGAAACAACTTATGTTTCTGATCCCAGAGCTTTCTCGCGATCCTGAGATGGTTTCCCTCATAAAGAAGGCACAAAAGCTCGGCATCCTATTGTGGCATGGCATTGCTTTTGACGATGGAAATCTCAATCGCGTCGTCAAAGAAGGGAATGACGACCGAGAAATCCAAAGATTATCCATGTTCCTTCCGCACACCTCGAGTACGGACATAAAGTTGCGGGCGATCTACTCATCGCTCATCTCGCCACTTGGTCGAATCCGCAGCATTGTTTTAAGGAAAGTATAATCAAGGTATTTATTCTCTACATTCAAGCAATAGACATCGCTGAGTAGAGCATCAGGCGCACATCATCCTTAGAATTCGGTCTATCCATCAAGATAAGTTGGTTAGCTGGTTACGATACAACGGGTCACAACACCACACGCAGTACATCGAGCGGGTTAGAAATATTCTGCTAAGTGTAGAAGTTATCAGAATGGAGTACCAGGATATGGGTCAGTCATTTAAGAAATGCTGGAACATCCCGTAACAATCACCCTCACACAATCGGCAACAACCCAAGCTGATTAACTCCCGTCGATTGCTGCAATGCTTAAATTTATGGTAGGTGGCGGCCTTTCGTCCAAGCTATATGTATAGGCCGAGTTGTAATACATATGTGCTATCCACATATGAGGGGTCTCTCGCTACAACGTGACGGGTGAAGAGGGACCCGTGATTTCCGCCGGCACACTCGAGGCGCTTTCAGTTTTCAGAAATGAGCGAAACGTTTTCGCGTATGGTGATGGGGCTTCCCGACCCAGGGCATTATAATATATTTTTGGGGGACGGATTTTTGCGGAAGCAGGGCTTTGGATTTTGGATGTTCATGATACCTCCTATATATAATTAGTGCCTTTCGCACTACATTTGTCAACAAACGTCTGTATTTAAATCATACCTCTAATACCGAGGTATATATCATTAACTTCAATTCATCACATCAAATTCATCGACACAAATTCGACTAGTAGCAACCTATTTAGGTTAGGATCTTGGGGGGAAGGTTAGTTCAAGATCGCATAAAAGCAGAAGAATAAGGCACACTGATAAACACTGATACCATGATCACGATCCGTTACCACGAGATTGGAAGCGTGTACTATATATATCGCTACTAGGAAATGAATGGCGTTCATAAATGGTAGCATCTGCGGATTGCGAAGGCTAGTTAATGTCGTCGCTAAGGTAGGTTCGTTCCTTTTTGAGCCGATAGTATCCCTAGAAAGACCTTCCGACTCAGCTTTTAGGGTTTAGAACTAAGATACGGTGGAAAACGAGCAAATGTCAGCCTGTGCATGAACATATAGCCATGGTCTGCCCATTATGTAAGGCCCGTCATCCTCATCCAGTGCACCCCCTTTACCCCTATTCGATTTTCACCTTACGCTTTCACTTCATCTCCATTCGGCATTCCGTCCGGTTTGTGGGCAACGCCGTTAGAAGCCATATTTACCTGCCACGGGAGTGGACTAGAGGCAGGTTTTACCGGGCCTAATTCGCCGGCTCTGCGCTGTTGCCACGCCTCGATGTCTCTATGGTTGACGAAATTCCCATGGAAGCCAAGACGAAGCCGAAGTGGTAAATGCAGTGTGGCCAGAGGGCCTGCCGCAAGCTTCTGCGCATCCCATATCACCACATCATTCCTCAGATCGTCGAGGTTATTCTTGAGTGCTGCGAGATAACCTTCGCCCTCGGCCCCGCCATCCTTTGGGATGAACACTGGCTCCTGGTATGTAGCGGTCGGCCCCGCGAACCACTTAAATGCGGAAAGTCAGTAATTTTCTTCTTGTCGGTAAAAAGACTAGGTCTCTTTATCTTGCTAGCGAGACATTCCTGCTGCTATGAAAAAAAATTTCAAGTTACTCACAACGTCCTGTTCCCCCACCTTGCCCTCATCGTCCGAATCCCATGTATAGTGAGCCATACAATTAAATAGCCCACCTGCCGGCGGTCCACATTTGGCGAAGTCGTACGGTTGAGTCGGGTCAACCCTAAGCTGCCAGAAGTGCTTATACTTCTTAGTCACTACCCTATCGTCGATTCGTGAGAATTCGCCGTTTGTCGCCCATTGCAGGAGTGGCTTGACCCTAGTGCCAGACTTCGCTGTCGGGTCAAATATCCAGCGGCATGTTGGGCTGCTTAGACGAGTCCGTTGGTTGAAGTCTGGCTTCTCACCGTCGGGTGGAAACCAAAAGAATACATTTCCGTCGGCGACAGTTAGGTCGAAAACGACATTTCCTTCTTCGTTCTCGTAGCAGCCAGCTACATGGCCGTGGAAAGCTAAAGTATCAACTGTGAGAATCAAGGTAACTTTTCCTTCTTCTCTAGGATGACTACTGACCGTTGTCTGCTCTAAACCATAATACATCTTCGCGCTTCCCGCCGCGCCGCGGAACTAAGCCATATACTTGATCCTCATTAGGGTCCCACGCAAATTTGTTACCCCCTTTCTTCAATCGATCAAGCGACATCTTGATAGGCGTCAGGGGGAGGACTATGTAATTCTTTGAAACTCCACAGTCGTGTATCATCCCGGCGAATGGGGCCGTGAAAGAGAGTTCTTCAGTCTTAAAGCCATCCGCATTAATGGTCCAAGTCATGACATCAGAACCGCAGTCCGAGCCGTTACTTCCTGCCTCGTACGCAAAACATAGCATTTCGCCGGTGTCAGGATCGAACTTGGGGTGCGCTGTAAAAGTAGGCGTCTTGATTTGGCCTTCGAAGTCATATCGTCCGATCGTCTCAAGCGTCACGGGATCCATCGCGAAAGGCGGTCCATCCTCTTTGCTCGCAAGCAACATACCTCGCCAGAAAGTGATATTCGTGTTCGATACTGTTCGGATTACACCTTTCACACTCTCATTATCGGTATATGGATTTCGATACCGCCCAAAAAGCGCTTTTCGTGCTTTCTCTTCTGCCAGAAATTTGTCTGTCCGCACATAGCGCTGCTTGAAGTCGGCATGCCCATCGGCAATGCGAATGGCCGTCACACTGCCTGGCAACGCATCACTTTAGATTTCGACGAACCCACATAGTTAAAAAAGACTACATACCGTCTCCGTTCTATTAAACAAACAATTAGTCACGAGGTATCAAACCCGATATAGCCCTCACTCACGAAATGTATGTCATCTTCAAATAGCGGCGGAAATCTATGGTCCTTTGATCTCAAACCTCAGCGATATTATTCTCATCGGATTCTATCTTGACATTCTTACTGGTTGTACTCGATAAAACGTCCCATTAATGTCCCGCGGAATCTCGCCGGTAGCTTCCAAGTTGAATATATCCCCCTCAAACCGCGACGTCTTGTTCATAGACGAAAATACTGCCGTGTCAGGGAACTTGACGCGATCGCCTACTCTTCTTCCATTGCTATAAGGATACAGAGATATCTCGGGCGCGAGGGCCTCTAAGTGCGCCATGTTGCTCGTTCAAAGACAGTACAAGATCTTAGCTCGCAAGATTAGGTGCTTTTCTGGTGTTTAGTGAACCAGTGAGGTTAAGGTGTCTGCTTTTGGTTTGTCCGAGTGCCTGTCGAGAAAATCCGAATGAGAACCTTCTTAACAGGAGTTTTGATATTCCGCTTCAGGAACCCGGCAGTTACAAGATCATCCGTCGACCACTCTTCAGTCTGAATACGTATGCCTGCTCATTACGGTAGGTGTAGGGCAAGCAGTCAAGCATTTACTCCACGCGTGGGTTATTGAATAGACGTATCTTAGTTGAAGAAAATGGCATTTTGCACCCCCAATACTACTACGTTCCCCAACTACCGTTTTCATACCCTACACATTCAGACCCCTCACCCCCTAACGCCCGCTTTAGGCTATGTGTTTATCACGGTCATCTTCAGGGATTCTCCACCAATTCAGGCAGAACCCTGACCGAGCCCTCGTTATTCCAGGTATTCCCCTCACCCTTCCTCTCCTGCCCCTCCGGCAAAGCAAGAGACAGCGGTGGCTCTGCCTCGGCAGCATCCTGACCGTAGTTAGGGGCACGCAAGTCGTCGTCGTCGACGCGCTTACCAGTGACAGGGTGCGGGTAGTGGAAGGGCACGACGCGGGTATCGGGCCACAGCATCTTCTGGTCGATGATCTCGTCAGGGCCCCAGGGGTCCTCAGGATATGTCTTTGTAGGCCAGGGGACGTAGTTCTCCTTCGTCAGAGACCAGCCCGTCTCGAACTCTGCGTGCCAGAATGGAAAGTAGCGGTATCTGAATAATTTCCAGACGCCGTCTTCCTTGAGGTATTCGTTCTCGTAGAGACCGCCTTCCCACCATTGTACGTGGCCTCGCGGATGTGTGTCGCGGACTGACTTGTGCGTGCCTGCTTGCATCAATGCGCGCATCCGACACCAAGCGTGGGTGCCGCTTGGGTCTACGTCCACGATGTCTTGCATCATGATGTGGTCTAGTAGAAACCCGTGGACGGGTCCGTTGCGGCCCTTCACGAATGTGCTTTGGAAACGGCCGTTATAAAGTCTTTTGATACCCGCCTTGCCGCGGTATCGCGATCCGAGGAACTCAACATAGGCGTCTGGATGGTCTGCGTACATGTCTACTACCTATTAATCGTTAGTAGCTTCCTATTAGTCAAGACGGACGAACTTAACGTACTTCGTTGTACAGGCACTTATCAAGGTAATATCCATATTTGAAGTGGACCTTGCGCACTTCGGCCTCGTCTGACACTCGAGATAGCTCCTTACGTAGGAGTGAGACCTCCTTCTTCAACTCGGCGATATCTGCATCCATATTCTGTCTAAGGTACAGTCAACGGGTTGGAAATGTTGATTTGCAAAAGCAGCTTCATTTCACGTTCGACCCCGACTCGGGATCGCTGTATATCTCCGTCCCCTGTCCGTCTTCACTAGTATACCACTACACACCCTTTTCAGGGGGCGGATGATGCGCCATACCCAGGAGCCTTAAGTTCCAATTCGGCAAATATGAACGGGCTATAGGTACCTAACCAAGGTGGCCTACGGGGAATGGCTCTTCATACAGTACACGGGATGCGGGGTATTCTCAACCCCCACGTAACTGAAAGTACTGTGTCAACAATGTCCCGAAGGATGGTCGCAGATGAAGACGGTTAAGGGTAATGCCGAAGGCATTCAATACGCATTACCATACGGTTAAGCGCCCGAATTTTCTTATCATGCAATAATGAAGTCCCTCAGCGGACTCCAGGCATCGGCTATGCAAGCTGTATATGTATATACTTACAGCAGGAGGTATTTTTACTTCTACATAGATGTTTACGAACACAACCGTCAATAGAGGGAGAGAGGAAAGGTGAAGGCCATTGACCCTGTCTTCAGACCGGAATCTTTAGTAGTATAATATATAAGGTCACAAGTTGCCTGTGTACCTAAACTGGTCTGTACAAATGAGTGAGAGGTAGTGGGAGGGTAGGAAACCTTCGTCCTCCCTGGCCTACCGGCCGTTTAGGGTTGAGAGAGGTCTAAGGACGAGGCAACTGAGCGGATGAAGTGTGCCTATACAATTGTACTCACAGAAACCTAAAAGCCAATTTCTTCCTTTATAACATTTACTAAAAAACCCCCTTAAGATAAATAGCTCAGTGAAGGAGACGTAAAAAAATCTCACGTTACGGGCGACGATGTTATGGAACCTGGTAGCTACTCATTCATTACGGCCTTATGATCCCGGCATCTCAGCCCACAGAGGAGCTAGATAATATAATCCAGGACGGTTTCTCACATTGAATTTCTTCGCATTTTCCAAGTGAAATCAGCATCATCGTGTATTTTTGGTTCCTCAACATCCTGTCGCAATTGCCGCTTCCTTCTCCAATCGGTTCCGAACCTCTGGTCGCGCTCTCTCACAGCCTTCTCAAAATTGAACTGGTCGTCGGCCGTAAAACTCGTCATGAGCTTAGGCTCGCCGAGCGGCAGCTTGTCGCCGCGGTCGGTCTGCCAGAGGTGGTACACCTTGCCATAGAGCCCGATGATATGCTTCATCTCCTGAGTCTCGGCGGCTTCCCACGCCTGCTGCAAGCCTGGCGCGGTTGGTCCCGGCATTACCAGCATACCGGACTTCACCTCGTATACATGCGAGTGCCAGAGTTTACGTTCCTCGGCGGGGAGCGTCTCATATAGCTTAGGCGTAACCATATACTCGATTCCGATTAAGCGGGCATTGGGGCCAGCGCTATCGTAGAGGATACATTGTCGCACGTCTATATAATGTGAGTGGCGGCCTAACTTACTGCTTCAACTTGCTCTAATCCAAACCCCAAGGTACGGATGGATGGATTGATGATATGAAAATGAAGCATACCTTCGGTTAGGGGAGCGCAATAGTGATTCGCTTCAACATATCGACCTAGTTCATCCGAGTACGTGTGGAAGGCGTTCAGATGCGCGCACAGCTGCTTCGTAGGTTCGAAGTTCTATTTCGGTGTCAGGGCATATTCCGGTACGAGACGTTAGGGGATAGAGGAGACTGCGTTACCTGAAGGAGAGAGGCCCCCGTCTCAAGCGCAACATCTTCGACCGAGACTACATCGCCTGGCACATCGGATGGTTTTGTTCGTGCCGACATGGTTCTCCTTTGGACAGATTATAACTGGTGAGGTTTATCCGGCGAGTAGTAAGCAAGAAAGGCGTATCTTTTACACCTAGTTATAGGTGACATCAACATCGTGGCGTGTCTCGAATCATCGTACCGCCTGTTCTTCTAGTGATGTCATGAGTTCGCCGTCGCCACCAAATGTGTGGAACAGTGGCCACAAGTAGGAAGTTATTGCTACCCAATTAGATTCGAGAAGGATTTGTTGCTGTTTGGTTTCCTTCCTCTCCCAGACGTTTGCATGACAGAAGTATTTCATCATTGAGCTGGTGGTGCAGACGGATACATGTACCCTCCCCTGCGCTAGCGGCTGCAAACGCGTTTGCCTAACGCCCAAAGGGGTTAGTCTGAGATAGATTCCACTCATTACTGACTGCGCTAAGGATAGTTCCGCGTTCTTAGAGAGCAGTTAGACTTCTCAGGCGCAATATCCGGTTGCCTTGAACACTTCTTATAGCGCGAATGCGCCTCAAATGTCTTCGCAGGCGCGGCGAAGACAGTTTTACCTTGACCTTGTTGCTCTCTTCTGTTGATGCCTACTTAGGTACCCTTGTATTTTCTAACCAGCTGTAGCTAGGCGCTTACCCCGCCTATCTACTTAGATTCAGCCGCTCCTTACCTTGCATATACATGGCCGACACCAATATTCATCTGCCTACTCAGGCCCCAATGATGGAATTACCATTATATTTTATTATAATGGATGGAGGTCTTTGAACCCTATGTTGGAAGTGATCTGGCTATAGTCAAAACTGTAGAATGCCGAATACGCAGGTGCAAGCCAAGTCAAGTATTCTAGCCTAGGCAGTGTAAACTACCTAATCCCGAGATCTTTGATAGCAGGAATGTAGGCCGGGCAGCTTTGATGCGCCACACTGGGGGAAGCCTAGGTAGGTACAGTAACCTAAACCTTACCTAGTCCCCAGCCAAGAGATGAAGTAGTAGATACCTAGGTTGCCTCCCAACAGCGTGTTGTACCACACTCGGTATGACACTCGCAAGGCAATCAACAATTCAACGAGTTATAAAGGGAGCCTCCCTCTTCCACCCTTCAACCATTCATCCCTTCATCCCAATCCAGCCCCCCCCCATCCACCCCCCCTTTTGCGTATCAACAGTAAACTGTATTCGCAGCTATGGTCCGCACTAACTGGTCTCCTCGAGGCACAATGAACCTCACCCAACCCCTTTACGGATGTTGGTATCCCACGCCTGACCGTAGGCGGTCATATCTACCTCTGCAGGGCATGAAGGCCCATGCCGTAGTAAAGGACGTCGCTTCACGAACAGTCTTGACACAGACATTTTCTAATGACAGCGATAAACACCTCAAGGATATTGCCTACTCGTTTCCCCTCTACGATGGCGTGTCAGTAGTATCATTCACCGCCACTGTCGGCGACGTACAGATTCGTGGTGTCGTCAAGGAAAAACAACAAGCCCGTCAGGAATATCAAGATGCAGTCAACAAGGGTTCGGCCGCTGGTCTTTTGGAACAGCTGCCCGAGGCATCTGATGTCTTCGTCACCAGCATAGGTAACGTTCCCGCTGGATCCAGAGTCCTTGTGGAAATAATATATATTGGCGAGTTGAGACACGATGCTGAATCCAACGGCATCCGCTTTACTATCCCGTCGTCCATTGCTCCTCGTTATGGGGCGACCCCTGACGGTATCCTTACTTCCAAAACTCTCCGCCCGTCTGCCGATGATATCCAAGTCGCCGTTGACTTTCAGAGTCCCGAAGGATGCCATATCCAGCAAATTCAATCGCCCAGCCATCCTATCACTGTAAGCGTCGGCCGTACGACTGATATGCCCTCTACCGCATATATCAGCAACCGCGGATCGGCTACGTTATCACTTGATACCACTACCCTAGACAAGGACTTCGTCATCATTGCAAATATCAAGGACACAGGCAGTCCGAAGGCACTGCTAGAAACACATGCCACCATCCCCAATCAACGAGCCTTGATGACCACACTGGTTCCCCGGTTCAATATAGCCCCAACTTACGGCGAAATCGTATTTGTTGTCGACCGATCTGGTAGCATGGGGACAAAGATGGAAAGTAAGCAATCAGCAAACATTTCATTTCAAATTATCATTACGGACCGTGTTTACTTCATTGCTCTTGTAACCCTACTACTCCGGGCGACCGATTATTACCATTCCCATGCTTGTTGTTACTAACGTCAGATATTTCAGTGGTGATTAAAGCAATGTCCATCTTATTAAAATCACTTCCGTTTGGAACCAAGTTCAACATATGCTCATTCGGCAGCAACCATTCTTTCCTGTGGCCACGTAGTCATTCATACAACGAAGAGAACTTGAGCAAAGCAATAAGCCACATCAACACATTCGAGGCGAATTTTGGAGGCACGGAGATGCATCAGCCCGTACAAGATACAATATCTCGACGCTTCAGCGATATGCTACTCGACACGATTATACTGACCGATGGAGAAATCTGGAGTCAGGACAGCTTATTCGACATAATCCGACAGGCCACGACGGACTATAAATGCCGGTTTTTCTCCCTTGGCATTGGTTCGGGAGCTTCTACGGCCCTTGTTGAGGGTATTGCGACAGCTGGAAATGGATTTTCTCAATTTGTGGTTGAGGGGGAGAAGATGGATGCGAAAATGATCCGTCTTCTCAAGGGAGCGCTGACACCTCATATTGATGATTACAGCCTGGAAGTGAAGTATAAGCAGGAAGATGAGGAATACGAGGTCATCGATACAGTTAAGGAGGCGTTAAAAGTTAATATAACACCGACGATAGTGAGCACAGACGAATCCGCGTCACCGCCAATCTCATTCTTCGACCCTAAACTCGACCCCGATTTTGACGGCGGCGCGAGTCCGGACTCTACCAACACGAAAGACAACAGATTCGCTCATCTACCAAGTATTTCGCCTCCCTCCGTGTTACAGGCGCCCCGTCGGATCCCTCCCCTTTATGCCTTCTCGCGAACAACGGTGTACCTCCTGCTTGATCCGAGTACCTATCATAGGACACCTCACTCCGTGATCCTTCGTGCAACATGTTCTCAGGGCCCTCTTGAACTTGAGATTAAAGTCGAAGATATCGGCAAGGGCGAAACCATTCACCAGCTAGCCGCGAAGAAAGCGGTTTCTGAGCTAGAGAAGAGCGGTGGCTGGCTTGCTAGCGCTACAAACAAGGGTGGTGACACCCTGATCAAGGATGAGTATGCTGGCCGCTGGGACGAGTTTGTGGAACGTGAAGCTATTCGCCTCGGTGTCAAGTACCAGATTGCTGGCAAGTGGTGCTCATTCGTGGCCCTAGAAGGAGACATAGAACATGAAACTGTTGTTTTCGGGTCACCCCAACCAGTGCCACTCCAGAGCGCACCTGGCGGGCTGCCTCGATCTGGAATCCGAATGGCAGCAATGGCAATGGCACCTCCACCACCTCAAATTGAACTTAAAATGGCAATGCCAATTGCGCAGCCTCAAACTCACCAGTATATGGCAATGCCAAAGTCGATGCCGCTTGCGCCGTCATCGTGTTACTCACGATCTCGTATGGCCCCAAGTCCAGCCATGCGAACAAGTGGCGTTCTGGAATCAGCTGTATCAGGCGCAAAAGAGAAGTTCAGGTTTTCTAGACGTACTCTTAGTCGAGGGAAGGCTGAGGACACCAACGCTATTAACCCTGCCGACGAAATGTACGAAGTCATTTCGCTACAAAAGTCCGACGGCTCTTGGGAATGGGATCAGCGCCTTCTGGACATTGTGGGGATAAAATTAGACTCAGAAAGGCGAAACGCGATCGTAGCCACGGCTCTGGCTATTGCATTCCTCCAGGTGCGTATGGCCCAGGAAGCCGAATCTTGGGAGCTCATCGTGGAGAAAGCGAGAAGATGGCTTGGCCAGCAACAGGGCATTGATGCAGACAAAGAGATCAGCGATGTCGAGAAGCTCTTGTGACTAGAGCCCTCCTTTAGTTAGTAAATATCTCAGTGCTACCCTAGGTATTGGCTAGTAATGCTCCCCTCTAGAATAGTTGCTACTTAGGTTAGGCGGGCAACCTTTCGGTCATTACTTGTCTTTACGAACTTGTCATGAGGGATGCCTAGTAAAACCATCTATAGACTTGCCAAGAGGGAAAATACCTGAGGTATAATCCACTACGAGTGGGATTTTCCACCAGTAATATCGTTCCCGAAGGACTATCTCGAAATTCGTGGTGATCCGCGCAAGTTTTTAAACTCGGGCGATTGTAGATTCGTTCCTCCTTAGACCAAATTTGTACTGTAGATCATTCAGTCCTCACAATGTCTCTCGACGATCACTCAGCAGCTCTCACTGCGTCGCTTGCAAAGACGAACCTAGTGCCAGGATCAGCGGCGGGTCTCATTCCGGGGGGTTTTCGCCCGACGACGAAGCTCGAAGTCAGCTTCGGAGAGAAGGCCGTAGATCTAGGTACGTTCCTACGCGCCGGGGAATGTAAGCAAGCGCCGACAATCGCATTCGCACCCGAGACCGGTACGGCAGAAAATGCTTTATATAGCCTCATATTGACGGACCCGGACGCACCAACACCAGACGACCCGAAATTTGCATTTTGGCGACACTGGGTGCTTTCGGGCTTACGTCCAGATGCTACCACTACATCGTCGGAATTGACGGCGTATCTTGGGCCTGGGCCGAAGGATGAGTGAGTTACTCATAGCATAGCCCTCCTATTCAGAACACACAGAGAATAGAGGTTCTAAGAAGTAATCGCACAGTTCGAAACCTCATAGGTACTTGTTCCTACTATATCGTGAGCCCGAAGGGTTGCGTCTGTCAAAAGAAGATGTCGGGGGCGAGGAGTTTGTCGACCGACGATCTTTCAAACCTGCTGAGTTTGCTGAACGGCATGGCCTGCGCCTTGTTGGGATCAACCGGACGTATCGCGCCGGGGATGGCTGGAAAGAATGAGATACTGGTAATCTTAGCTTTTCTCAGATTAGGTGCACCGTCCTCAACGGCACCCATCACTCTTGAAAATAGCAAGCGGCTGTGCGCTTGTTGTGCCATTAGCTACTTTGGTCTTTGTGTCGGTGTTACTCTTTGTTGTTATCTCAGTGGTTCTCGTCATACAACAGATCATGCTCGCGTGGCTTATGGCTACTAAAAACGTATTGTAGCTGAATCCTATGTTTAGTGATGGATTTGAAATGTCAAAACGCCATCAACGTGAATTCGCTGGCTGTCAGACCAATCTACAGAATGAAGATCTCGATCAACTTTATCCGCGAACTTGACTCGTACCTCGATATCAAAGCAAATGATACGGATACAGCCTTAGAATTCATATGTCAAGTTTGTCGGAAGAGAAGACTCGCGATATCTGGACTCACTCCGGAATTTAATATTGGTAAACACCTTCGACCGGATCGCTCGAGAGCCTTAAGCAGCTGTCCAACCTATATGCTCGTGGGTTCGAACAGACCATGGTATTCCCCTGCGGTCACGTCTCGGGGATCGATGTGTACGAGAGGAGTATCTGGAACAGAGAGATCTGGCCTGTCCATCATGCGGATTTCGAATGGCATACACAAACTGCGGCCCTGCGATTGCTCCAGCAATCATTCCTGCGAGCCGCGCCGGTCCTATTCGCGACACTTTTCCTCTCACAATACCTGAAGGTGGGCAGAGACCAAGCCACTGCAAGGAGTGCCGATAGGTGACGATACAGACCAAGCTTCGATATGCACTCAACCCCGAATGTGTGATATGTGCACAGAGGGCGAGGGCGGGCGTGGCTCTACGGCTAGAGAAGCTCATCGAGCATGATAGGCATCGTAGACAACATGTGAACTACGGGATCAAGGGCATGCTAAGTGAAATCATGATGCTCGCACAGCCAGACTTCATCACGCGCAGGACCGAAGGGTCGGGTCAAAAGACAATGGAAGAGAGAGATCAACGGGATGTTAATACCGCGCTTCTTAATGCCATGGTGTTGACAGAGTTGGAGGACACCGTCTGGCATTGCACGGCAACGAAGTCGCTTGCCAAGGAGCAGGCAAAAGGACATATTGCAGGGGTTCGGGCTATAGAATACCACCTTCTCGGCTTGCTCATGCGATCTGGGAAGAATTGCCGCCGGACGTGGTAGGCAGCTCAAGTGTCGCTCCAATGTCGCCCCAACCTCGCGATAAGAATACGCGACAACGAACCCGACTAGGTAGTGCGCGCCCCAGATTCTACGGATGTTTGGTGGGGTAGGTAGTGTCCACTACCTAACCTAGGTAGGTAACTACCTAGGCAGGTACTGTTAGGCTGTGGCTAAGCACTGAGTCACAGCCTCTATCCACTGCAATTGCCGCTCTTTGCCCCATACCTGCAGTTGACATCATTTGACGAACATTCGACTTCTAAATTTAGGGTAGACTTGTCCACTACCTACCTAGCTCAAAAGCCTTCACGGCATTTAAATAGGTAGGCGTTGATCGTACTGTAGTCGAACTTTGTATTTTCGTTTTGGTGCGTGCACTTGTTGTTTAACCTCGGATAATTACTTCCTTGCAGGTACGCATACCTATACGTAGGTGCATATATAGGTCACGGGTGTGTACACTACATGCTCTTTCGTTGCGTATTGTTACTCGACGTGTTGTTCACCTAACCGACGCGCTCACAAGAGTGGTGCAACACCGTAGAAGGTATGATATGTTAGTGTATTGCATAGTACCCGTGACCTTAGGTAGCTATGTAGGTAGTGACTCATGAGATAATCTTATTAAGGCGCGAGCATTGGATTTGAAACAATATGGCTTCGCCTGCCGCATTGGCACATTGCCCGATGACAGGGTCCTGCCAATGATGCCTGAATACAACAATACTACTACATTTGATATAGGTACCTATACCTATTTATGCAAGGTATGATATATCTACAATAAACCATCAGGATAATGATTACCTGGCAGAGGATCTATACAGTAGTGTAAAGTACCTACTAGATCAATAAGTCTTTAAGGTACTCTAAACAAGGTATACTATCTGTTAGACTAGGTATATTAGGTAGGTAGTGTAGGTGTTGGTTCATCAGTTAATTACCTACAGTACATGGTACCTATATTAATTGTTGATCGACATGATAAACGACTCGGTTAGCAACCGTCATCGTGCGACTGCAAAACTAGTGTATATCAGTGTAGGAACAAAACAGCCCTTGAAATCTTATATAGCTCCACACTGGCTAGCCTAGCGAAGAACCTGTTGAGCAATAACTCGCGAGGTAGTATATGTACGGTTCTACAGCAATGTTACATGTCTAGCGTTACATCGCCCTATAGGGTTTAGGATCTGACATCCAGCCCCTACATCTTCCCACAACGCGCCGAGTGTTGACAAGGGCCAGGAATTGCCCTTTTAATTGCAGGTGCTAAGTACCTACATATGTCGATATATCTTTTTTTTATTTCCCACAAGGCAACCGATCCATAATTTAACATACTATATAGCCCTCGGTTAGGCATGAACTAGCGGAAGTTCGTGGTGTATGATTGGACAGCTCACGATGACTCTTACGAATGAAAAGCAGTTGTTGGTTTCCACCACCGGGCTCGTGCAGTGGATGTAGATGTGATAATGAGGCACGGACACCAATGCGGCAGAGGTTGGTAGGCAACCAGATCTCGCTGCCGGCTAGATCCCCCTAGGCAACTCTAGTCGTCTCTCATTTGGCTGAGTTTGGGGTTTAAAATAAACATAGTATAGGATCAGACTGTAATCCGCCCTAAACATTAGCGCCGTAACGATCTTCCGACATTGATGGTGTTATATACAGCATCCATCTACTGTAGTGAAAAACGGCCCCCAAATTAGGATCAGGTTCGGTTCTATACCCTGGTTGGCAGTTGCTCTCATGTCTTATAAGGTTGCTTGGTCACTCGTCGCTGCACTTGTTCCCGTTCTTGCCTCCTCTTGAATCTTTTTGCGAAAAAAAATACCTACCTTCCTTCCCCAAACACTCCAGTCCGTGCTCCTTGATACCTCAGGCTACTCGGCGCCCGCTTAACATCATCACCCCCCATCCGGTCGTCGACAAGTATCAAAGTGAACATTCACCATGCTGAACGTCGTAGCAATCGGGCTCAGAGGCTTTCTTGTGAGTGACCTAAATTCATAGTTGAAGGCATAAAATATCATGATTGCTGACAAAAACTTCTTCAAGGTTGTATTCGGAGTTGTTGTCCTTGCCCTCTCGGTGACGCTCGCAAAACAGCAGGTCATAGGAAGTCCTCCGCCAGAAACTTCGTTCTTCAGCTTTGCCGGCGCGTTTGGAATCATAGCCTCCGCTGTCGCTATCCTAGCCATCTTCATCGATAAGATACCTCGCGTGGGTGTTGTTGCTGCCGACGCGCTCGCATCAGTGTTTTATCTCGCAGGCGCCATTGTAAGCCTCGACGAGCTCAATCCTTTCCAACTGATGTGCCTAGCTAACGACGATACTATAGGCGTTGACGGTGGCGCTCAAACCGGTGTCTAGCTGCACCTCGGGCTCGGATGTTGCAAGGCTGTTGCGATACGACAACAAGCTTCTAAACGGTGGCTGTAGGCATATCAAAGATACTCTTTATTGTCCGAATGCCGGTTCGAGCAACGACGAAAAGCATTTCGATTCATACACACCCGGCCGCTGCCAGGAAGTCCAGGCCGATTATGTCTTCGGATATATAGCCTTCGTCTTTGGTGTTGCATCCGCTGTCATCACTCTCCTCAACCACAGACGAGGTGGAACAACCACGGCAACATACGTCTAGGTTCTCAAACCTATCCAATCCCCCTCCACAGCTGAGAATAGCAACGTACACCTATGGGTTGGATTTTTTTGGTTCGGCGGAAGTTTACTGACGGCTGTATGGTTTCCGGATCCGACGTAATTAGGGGGCTTTAATATGATGGCTTATGTCACCCACGCTAGGTTTAGGTAGTTAATGAAAGTCTAATGTCAATGGAAGATAATACCCGCCCAAAAAGCCACGGTGTGTTTAATTCTAGAGAAGAGCAAGATGGGTGTTTGAGTTGCGAGCATACCTCCAAGCAAGACAAAGAATACGGGAATCTGGTTGGCTACCAGCGTATCCGACCACAACATGCTCACAAACGTTGAGTAATTTCTTGTTCTCGTCGTTTTGGGGTAACCCTTATATTCGGAACCTCGCGAGACCATGTTCGAACGCTCAGTTGGGTCCATCCAAACAGTTTGTAAGGTTGTTTGTAGCACCTACCTACCTAGCGTGTGTAAGTAAGTATGTACCTAAGCGGTGAGTGCTTCCCCGCGCACCATAGAGCGCACCCGCCAAGTGGCCAGCAACGTCATAACGTGCCAAGCCCCGCCGGCGGTGTGCCCAACCTCCACGAATTGGTTGCTAAATAGCCTGGAGAGCCCGGTGCCAGACCTAAGACTTAGGGGTCTGCGCCTAAAGTATACCTACTGATACCTAACACCAGGCAGGACCAGGGCAGCTTTTCCCTCAGCTACAGTTCATTCGGGGTCGTGATGCGATCCTTGTCGTTTTTGTTGGTGCACATCCTGCTAGCTAGCAGAACGGCCAAATCCGAATATGCAAGCTCCCCTCCAGTCTATCCGTCTCGTGAGTTCACTAAGATCTGCGTCCGGCATGAGAAAGTACACGAAGCGCTAACGCTACGCCTCAAGCCCCTGGGAGAGGGACTGGCGCCTGGGCCCATGCCTATGTTCGTGCAAGAGATCTTGTCAGCCAAATGACCTTGGAGGAGAAAGCAAATATTACCCGTGGCTTCGCCGTTCCGGACAACACCTGCGCTGGAAATACGGGGACTGTGCCCCGACTCGACTGGCCTGGCCTATGCCTTCACGATGCCGGCAACGGAGTGCGGGCGACGGATTTAGTCACCTCGTTCCCCTCAGCCCTCCACGTTGGGGCCAGTTGGGATAGAAATTTGACTTATCAAAGAGGGCTCTACATGGGCAAGGAGTTCAAGGCGAAAGGAGGTGAGTGGGCCGTTCTTTATTAAGGCTCGAGAACTATAACTTAATACGCAATATAGTCAATGTCTTGCTGGGTCCCAACGCCGGCCCCCTTGGACGAACGCCGCTCGGAGGCCGGAACTGGGAAGGTTTTAGTGTCGACCCCTACCTTTCTGGCCAGCTCGTTGCTGAGAGTATCGTTGGTCATCAGGATGCCGGAGTCATCGCCACCTTAAAGGTATTTCATTCGTCCCTTTACACACATGTTGATTGTTAACACACCCTATCCAGCATCTAATTGGCAATGAGCAAGAAACGTATCGACGTCCCTATTTTGGAGTAGAGGCTGCCTCTTCTAATATTGATGACAAGACGCTACATGAGTATTACCTCTGGCCCTTTAGTGAGCAATACTAGGAACCACTTTCTTCTTTTTCTTCTTCACAGCTTTCAGAGCGCGGTAATTCCTTTTTGGGCCGAGACATTATCTAGAAGCTGTTAAAACCCTCCTAAGTCACACTCTAAATGGCAATAGCTGACTCTGGGTGTTACAGTGGACGGCGTGAAAGCCGGAACAGCTTCAGTTAGTGAGTAATTCTCGAGTCCTTTCCTTGTCCATTTGACTAGTTGTAAGACAGAATCCTTCGGGGCGATATATCCCCTATGAGATTATAATATCTTCAAAAATCACTTTCAAATAGTGAGAACTAACTACGAATGTTTTAGTGTGCTCGTACAACAGGATAAATAACACCTATGGCTGCATGAACAGCAAGCTTATGAACGGGGTTCTGAAGACAGAATTAGGATTCGATGGGTTCGTGATGCTGGACTGGAACGCACAGCATGATGTGAACAGCTCTAACGCTGGCTTGGATATGGTAATGCCTTCGGGTGGTTCTTTCGGTGCCAATCTCACTAACGCAGTTGATAATGGCACTGTGCATGTGTCAAGAATCACAGATATGGCGACGAGGTAAATCTCCTCAGCTCTTGACAAGAAATGTTTTCTAAACGCAGAATAGGATTGTCGCCGCATGGTATCTTGTCGGTCAGGATGGCAACAATTTCCCGATCCCAGGAATAGGCATGAAAAATCTCACACAGCCTCATGAACAGGTCGATGCCCGCATTCCTGAATCTAAGGAGATCGTTATGGAAGGGGCAATAGCGGGGCATGTATTGGTGAAGAACAACAACGTACTACCGTTTAACAAAAACCCGGTGATGCTGTCAGTATTTGGCTACGACGCGACGGTCCCCGCCACTAAGAACACCGATATTCTTTTCCAGCTAGGTTATACCTCGTCAGGTGAGATGGCCCAAGCAGTACTGGGCACAGAGAGGCATTTCGATCAAGCCGCTAAAGGCGGAACCATTGTTACTGGTGGTAGGGCTGGTGCCAATGGCCCGTCGTATATCACTGATGTAAGTTATAGGCCCATATCCTTCCCAGCAAGTCGACTGACAGCAACATAGCCATTAAGTTCTATCCAACATCGCGCCCGCGCTGACGGTACCTGGGTGAACTGGGATCTCACCTCTTTCGACCCAGACGTAAATGGTGCTTCTGACGCTTGTTTGGTCTTCATAAATGCAATTGCTACCGAGGGTTGGGACCGGGAAGGGCTTCGCGACGATTTCAGTGATGGTCTTGTCCTGAACGTCGCGTCCAAATGTTCTAATACAATGGTTATCGTCCACGCGGCCGGGATCCGGCTTGTAGACCAATGGATTGAACACCCTAACGTCACTGCAGCTATCATGGCACATCTTCCTGGCCAGGATAGTGGTGAGGCGCTGGTCAAGCTCTTGTACGGCGAAGCTGGGTTCTCGGGCAAGCTCCCGTACACGTTAGCACGTAACGAGAGCGATTATTCGGTCTATAAGCCTTGTGGCCTCATCTCACCAAATGACACTGATCCTCAGTGTGATTACACGGAAGGTGTCGACGTCGATTATCGAAACTTCGACGCAAAGAACATAACGCCACGTTATGAGTTCGGGTTTGGGCTGAGCTATACCCAGTTCCAATATTCGTCGATTTCTATCAAGCCACTTCTGGAAATCTCAAAAATTGCAGGCGAGAAGTACGCATCATCGTTGGATAGTGACCTATGGGAAGTAATCGTCACGATAGAAGTGCGCGTTACCAACATAGGGTCTGTAGAAGGCGCCGAGGTCGCACAGCTATACCTTGGTATACCGAACAGCCCACAGAAGCAGCTGCGTGGCTTCGAGAAGACATCGTTGTTAACGCCCAACGAGTCCACGACAATGCATTTTGACCTGACAAGACGAGACTTCAGTGTGTGGGATGTGGTTGCACAGGCCTGGACCGTTCAGACAGGAAATTATACTGTACAGGTAGGGGCGAGTAGCCGAGATATAAGATTAACGGGCAACATTGAGGTTTAGCGGCCTTTATCTTGCACGTTTGTTAACTCTACTAAGATGAAAAAAGGTTGGCTTTGATGCGTTTTCATTCTACAAACCATTGGAATACTAGTATTGAATGAGGACCGCCACATTCTATCGCGATCTACATACAGCATCGTGTTCTTCGATATTGACATAGGACACTGAATATACCTGTCTTCCACTCATATGCATTTCATTTACATCATTTAATAGCAGGTGGTGATGCTCAGAGTATAGGAGGTACAACGTGGCAGCCCCGTGAGCTCTGCTCACGTCTTGGGTTAATTATTAGGGAATAATGCTCGAGAATAGAACGAGCACGAACGTTGAAGAGAAGGTAAAATGAGTACTAGCTGCACTCGGCAGTAGCCAAACTCTTATATCACGTTAGTGAAGTGCTCAGGATAGGTAGGTCGTATATGCAAAGTTGTCCGATACGCCGATCATTTGAAGCTTTGGATAGGGTTATTTAGCATATCAAGCAAGGTAATTACTCGATGACCAAGAACAATAGCTTGTCAACAGGCAACTACGGTCACTCTCGGAATCCTTTTTTTCTTTCTTTCACTTTCTTTGATTGGCTGGTTTTATATATTACAACTTCCCAGGATTTCCAATGGTCCGCCTAGCTGCTGCAGCCACCAAGTCTGACGCTACCCGCGTAAATCTCATATGTATCGGCGTTCGCGGCCGCCTGAGAAGCCGAAAGCTGCTTCGCTGCGGACTGGCCGTAAGCATAGTCATCGGTGCCGTACTATAACGCCAAGAGTTAGCACTGATATTCCTACATAATCGAGTCTTTTGAGATGTTGCTGGGTGGTGTGGAGAGAAGAGTCGGCTTGGAGAGGATGAAACTCTCTCCCGAAACCTGTCGGAAGTAATACTAAGGGGAAGGGAAGAGGAAATCACTTACAAGATGAGTAAACTCATGGAGGATAGAGCCGCCCTTGTCATAATCATCATCGGCGCAGTTGGAAGCTAGTTCAGGGAATGACCAGAAACCATTATTAGGGCTTTCACAATGTGTTAGTGAAATTATGTTGAATATTTAGTTTTTTCGGGGGAAGTACTCACCAGGGTACAACGACGTTGGCAGACGGAACAGTGCTGTTAAAATATCTAATGTCAGTGGTCGGAACCTCAAGGGGTATCTATAAATTTCATGGGGCTGTGGGTAGTTTCCTAGGCAGGATTCTAGCTTTAACTAGAAGATTTCACCTTTTGAAATGACTGGATTTAAAGAAAAAATGGGAACTACTCACTATAGTAGCGCACTGCCATCGCTGCAGCCATTGTATGTGTCAGTGCAAGAAATAGTGGGCGATGTTGTTTGCACACCGGTTACGCTGTTGTAGATGCTTTGCACTTTGGAGGCCACTGAGGTAGACTTGAACCAAGTGGTATAGTAGTAAGAGGACGTGCCAGCGGCTGTCTTGGCTTTGCTAGACATGGAGATGGCATCGTTGACACTTGTGGTCAAGGTTGAAGTCTGCGAGCTGCTGCAGGAGCTGTACTTGACGCTGCGCTTTTGGACACGAGAGTTGAAAGCTGGCTCGGCCCGGGCGGACAGATGGTCCGCAGCAACCTTGCTCTGGTCGGGGGTAATTTGCACCGAGTTAGAAGTGACCTCGCAAAACGAGGTCTCCTTCAACGAAGTGGGAGCAGTGCTGCCCGTCACGTAGTGGAAGCCCTGGAGAGCAGAGACATGGGCTTGGTCAACGCCGGCGAGTCTGTATGTCGTAGCCGCGTTGACTTCAGTGTTGACAGTCTCACCAGGCTGACTAAAACATTCGGAGTCAGCTGCCGTCGCTTTGAATGTAGTTTGTAAAGGTTTTAAATTCTCCCAATTACGATTTCGACGCGAAAAGGACATATTTAGGGAGTTGCCAGAATTTGAAGAAACTGGCTCCAGGAATTACTCACATTGTCTGGAACAATTCAGGGGCAATTCCGGTTCGTCTATACTTAACGTAGCTACCCTCGAACGGGAGAGCCTTGCCGGAAGCGTCAGCTACCAGAAGATCCTTGGTAGCATGGTCAAGGAGGACAGTGTTGCCCTTGAAGACAGTAATAGCCTCGTTAGCGGTGTTGGTGACGGCAACTTGGGCAACGTGGCTATTGGCACCAGTAATCTCAACAGATAGAGGGCAAGCAGCCATGGCCGCGCCAGCGAGAGCGGCGACGGGGAGAATATTTGAGATCATGGTGAATCGATTGAATGGCAAGTGTCCTGGATAGCCTTAAAGAAGATGTAGCACGGGGAGTGTAAGAGACGAGATAGGTCGCGGGATCCCTTAAGTACTTTTTGGTTTGCTATACTGAGCCGATGGCACCGTAGTACCTTGAAGAGAAGAAATAGATAGCCCGTCCATTCACACAGCATGCCTCTATTCCGACATATCTTGGCGAATCTCCAACCCGGGGTAAGCCAACCAAATGCGGTGTTACGGGCGCTTCCGATGATGCGATAAGGAAGGAGATTTTAGATCATCCTCGGAGGAACCAATCTTGTAGCAGCGAAGCTGAACGGTTCCAAATGCGTATATTGGTATTATGCGGTCCATACCTGACACAGTAACTCACATTCCAGGGTCGATCGCTAGCTATACCGCATCAGGCAGGTTTCTGGCCACGTTATCACAGCGCCACTCGACCCTTGGCGAAGCTTGATCAGTTCAAGCTTTCTGGTGAATGTCTTGGACCTTGGCTTTGCGAGCATCGAGAATGATCGAAGCAGCGAATTGTGAAAAAACGTGATGCTGCTACAAGCATAAGGAAAGAGAAAGAAGGCGCCGTAGAGAATACGACCTCTGGTAATTGTTACGATGCTGGCTATTTGAAATGTGCTTGGCGACATTGATCAGGCGGGCTATCACCTTCTCTTAATATAACATCTCCTCTGCCGGTAATTTGCTAGCAGGGTCCCAATCAGCTCCACATTCACGATTTGCCGACGTCGGCAGTCAGGACATCGAAGCAAGCAGGCAGCAGATATCGTTGGAAAACAACGCACCCGGACAGGGTCTTTGATCAAGGCTCGTTGTCAGCGGCCCGACTTGATCGTTATTGGACGGAGGGACGAAGCTCTACGGTACTTCAAGTCGCTGTCAGTAAGCCCTAATCAGCTGCTCTATCAATGAAGACTGGACAAGGCAAGCATCAATTATCAACTGATTGGTTGCTAACAGGCTGAAGCAGGTGGCAAGCATAAGGAGACTACAGTACGGAATACTCACCTAGCAACTAAGCACCCTTGCTTAACGTGAGGCCTGTCAGCTCCGATGAGGCAACAAGCTATCACACCAATAATCCACCTATCAGAGTATCACAGGTTGTACGAAGGCCATCTCGGGAAGTGGGAAGTAGACCGGGATCAACAATTCTACTACAACATGTACTGTATACTAGATAGTGAGTCGTTGCATATAGGTATCTCCCTGCTGCACTGTGGATGTGGGATGAGGGACCTAAAACACCAATAAAATCATAACCACTAAATAAAAAGTTATAAAATTTACAATTTAAATATTTTAAAACATAAAGAGCTTAATAATAATCCGGCATATAGACGGTAGTAGCGCCAAGCCGCCTTGTCGGCGCAAACCATCGCGATAGGTAGGTCGTTAACCATAGTACCTAACCCAGACAGTCAGCGTACGCGTACAGCCCTAATTTGTCAGTTTGGAAACTAGCCTCGCCGGCGTCGCTTGACTGGCTACCTAACTTACCTTATGTAGGAAGGCAGTAAGGCGGTAAGTAGGTTCGGAGTCGGGAACCGACTCTCTTTCGTGTAAGTATTGACTATCTGTCGCCTGGATTACAGTACCTGTACCTAGGTAGTTATCGAGCCACCTTCGACTGCATTGGATAGGTACTTATCATACGATGGAGCATCTTACTCAATATCAAATAAACCCTCATGCGTTTGCTTGCCTATTCCAAAACAATTGCTATAAAAATGGTGGTTATCACGTGTCCTGATGTTATAAATACAGCACGAGATTATGCTCAAGTCAAAGAAGTGATCAGGTAAGAATACAGAAATCGAGATGCCAGTTAGGAACATGAACCAAGCCGAGGTACTAAGGCTTTAGCCGTATGTAGTGTCCCGTAACAGCGGGTCAGCGGGCAATCGTGGGGCAACCACTACAACAGGTACACAGGTACCGAACCTGCTTACACTGTATCGTATCTGGAGGTACATTTACCCAACCTTGGAAGTGCCCGTGCTAAACCCGTTATATATATCCATGCCTATCTCAAAGATAAGATGAGGCACTTAGGCAACACGTAGGAATGTTGATCATGAAATCAAAACCAGAGACTTTAACTTTGTACTACTATGTAGGTACATATGTAGGTAAATACTGTAAGTATGTATTACTGTAGGTACGTGCCTACAGTGTGGCGACCAACGCTGTGGGCCCACTAATACCACACCACATATATTCTGTACACAGTGGCACAGTATAGACTTAACCTAGTAATCTACATCCAATGCACACACACCCATCACAAACGCTGTCTGGATCGGGGCTAGAGCTTGGGCCACCCTTTCTTTCTACCAGGTAGCTGGTACGCCGTACACGGCGAGTCTTTGAGACGCTGACGTCAACGGACAGGGTATCATGCAGTGTCTCGCGACGATTTCTGCAAAGCTCACCTTGACTACACGACTGCAATAATCGCCAAATTGATCTCCAGGGCCGGCATACTATCTATATTACCATTAGGTACTGGATATGTGTACTGTGCTGGAGTATTCTATGGTCCAGCATGACTACTTTGGGGGATTTGACGCCCCCGCATCTTCGAGCCCTTCTTGACATCTTGATCCACCATGAAACCTATGCTGAGGTTCAAAGCTTTCAAAATCCCGAAGCTATCGAGAACTATGGGTGGCCATTCGTCGACCGCGACGCCAAGGGCAGCCCAGCCAAGCCACATAGTCTCTCAGCGTCGCCATTGCTGCAGCTCCTTCTCTCCAGGCTGGTTCTCGGGGCGCCTGCTGTCAGAGACCTGTCGACCGAGTTTTGGTCGGTCAAGTTTAAGGGGATAATGAAACAGCTTGGAGATGCCGACCTTTCTGACAGCTACGAGAAGGGCACTTTAGGCACTCGGAAACGCCTAGCCACTGCAGCATCCGTCGTCCACGAGGCCGTTACCAGAGGACTTCTTACCGGCGTCTCCTATCCCTCTCACTCTCTACCGGATCTGCATTATCCCTACGATAGGGAGAAGGCCGAAGATCTCGAGAAAGCATGGCATGATTGCATTTGTCATCTGGTATACGGAAACCTGGTTGATGAGATATTCGACCAGCTTACGCATACCGAGGATCTTGAAGCGCACTCCCCCGCTCTTAAGACAGCCATCGAATATGCCGAGTTTTATATTGCTACCTTCCTTCACCGTACTTTTATCTCAGCAGAAGGCCCTTACTTACTGAAACTCATCGAAAATATACATAAGTTGGTTCCCTACACTGTGATTAACCAAGTGAGTTACTAGAGCCTTTCGTTTCTCCCTTTAGCATGTTTTAGAGCCACGAGTCGCGTAAGCGGGAGTATTCTGTTTTTCACCACCCCTGCGGGTTCCCACAACTCTAAAGAGCCACCATATTACCATATGTGGCCACCACTGACTCCAGAATTATAAAAAGACACTCCGGGTCGGCAACGCTGCGAGCATGATCAATGCAATGAGCAGATTGTTTCTGTCCAAGGTTAGCATAGGAGCGATCTCGAATTGGATGGGCTTGACTTCGAACGCTGCCGATGGAATGAATCTTAGTGAGTCCTGTCCAGATCTGCTTACCCTTCTTGTGATTACTTTCTGTGCCACCGCTCTACGGCTCGCGTAGCACCGCCGTTGCTAACTACTCATCTTTCAGTGCAGAGGTAACTAGATCCATTAATATCTGCAAGCAAGAAGGCTGACAACAAACAAAAACTCAGGATCCTCTCGCTCGTGCTCGAATGGGATGCCAATGATTTTCGCAAAGCAACTGAAAAGATCAAGCTAGATCCAGAAGGTATATCTAATGAGCAAATGATAGCCATCAAGAAGCATATGGCCGCAGACCGAAAACAACGCGAATCGGCTCGAAAGAAAAGCATTCAGGAGCAGAAGTCTATAGTCGTTGCGATTTTCGAAGCCGAGAATAAGCAGCTTTTAGATTCTTTAACAGATCGCCAGCACACTTCATGCTTAGAATATTATGCCGCTAAAGTTGCGATCAGGGATAGAGAGCATATCATAGACGTTGTTTGCAATTCGAATCCTGACCTCACGACTGCTATCGTTTTAGAAGGCTTGGGGGCGTTAGATCCAATGATCCGAGTTATTCACAAGAATGTGGATCTTCGAAAACACCTTAGTGCTTTGGAGGGATTCCTGGGGGACTTCATTCAAACAACAAAGCCCAAAACGAAAGATAGCAACTCAATGATGAGTTCGCTAGCTGTCAAGGACTTCGTGAAGCTACTGCAAAGAAACCACCACCTGCTATGGGCGTATCTTCACGACTTCTGCAGCGGTTGTCATGATCTAAGGGACACTTGGCGGGTATGGATGAAGGAGTACGTATTCTAGATTGTTTCGTTTCTGGCTCTCCCTTTAGCACTTTTTGCAGTATTTACTCCCACGTACTCCAGAACCTCTAAAGACCCTTACCATACCCAGTATTTGCTAACTTTCGGTTTGGACAGTGCCATTAAAGTATTCCAACGCAGCTCCAAAGATGATTTGCATGAAAAAGACATCCATATTCACGGAAAGTTTCGAGAAGATATGGGGCCAAACATCCAGGACGCTTTCGATAACCTCACTGATTCCGAGAAACAAATGGTTTTCCAAAGGATTGAGGACCATTCTGGATATCTGGCCACACTCTCTGAACAATCAAGAACAAAGATGCAAAAAGTGATTGACGACTTGCACGGGAGAAGCTGCAAGGACGCCGAGAATATTACTGGGCCTGGAATATACGCGAGGCGATGGCAAGCTCTTCTTGACGAGACGTTAATAACTCCATCAGTACCTAAAGGTGCGCTACGTTCAGGGAAGGATGTTAACGGTCTAAGGGCGGTGAGAAGACCTGATAACCAGGCTAACTCGGTCTCATCGGATGTGAACGCGGCTATTGAAAGTGCCCCCACGCCTCCTGACGTGTCAGTGGTAGTTGAAGCGTTGGGTCCGCAGTTTAGAAGGATAGTCGCCAATATATCACGAGATGGCTTGCCAAAAGCATAGATAAAGAATAGCTGTCAATTTGGAAAGACATATTTTAGTTAAATATGACATACGTCAGTGCAATCTGGAAGTGAGAAGAACACTCTAGTGTCATTAGAAACCCCCTTAGCCGGTCGATTATACGAAAGATTCCATGACGTCTTAGCCCCTACACTAATTATATGTGATTATTTGAAGTATGAGGATGCCCTCGTTTGAATCTATAGCATGTTAATTATTATAGTCAACTTAGAAGAGAGGTTCCTAGCACGTACTAAATGCCCCCAACTCCACCAAGGATACCACCCAGGGGGCCAAGTGGTCCCGCGTCAGGTTTTTTCGTTGCAGGCGCCGTGCCGTTTGTTGGCTTTGCTGGTGATGCCTTCTCTCCTCCGGGGAGAGTACCCCCGAGCCGGCCGAGGGCAGAAGGGACGTGTTTTCCAACTTGCGAAAGAATCATGGCGACCGGTGACCCCAACGCCCCGAGTTGTCTAGGGGTGTTCGAAGTGGGCACTATAACATTTGGAGTCAATAAACATCCCGGGTGTGATACTTCTTCCACGCGAATATACACAGAGGAAAGCCCCCTTGCTCTAAAATGTGCCGGTGGAACAGGAGGACGGCACGAGGAATCACTCACAGGCAATGCTGGTAGCAGCCAGAATGGCGACGAGAGAACCGAAAAGCTGCATGATTCTTTGGGATTGATGGAATATTGTTCTCCTTTGAATTATTAAAGAATGACTAAGGTGAGGAACTTGATGGTGATGGTTGGGGAAAAGGACTGTAGAGAAGTAAGAGGAGCTTGTGGGACAGAAAACGAATGAAGCGGCAGAAGCCCACGACTATTTGTATACCACGTCTCGTGAGTCTCACATCTTAATTGAACAAGGGAACGCGGAGGAATCCCTTGATTTTTAGGCGGAAATTGGGATATGTCAAGCCATGTCTTGCAAGATGCCAGTGCCAAGAATCCGGCCAGTGAAGACGCGCTGCTCGGGGACCCTCTTGAGTTTATTATCGGCCCTTGGAACGTAGCAAATGTCTCCGATCAAAACAACATGACGCCTTATACGGTGATTCCGCTGTAAATATCAATTAATGGATATCTTCGTTCATATGAAACGCCGAGACATGAGTCAAGAGTCCCCAAATATGGACTAGGATGACGTCGATCCTGAGAGGCTGGGGCATCGAACACATCTTCTGCTGTATTTCTTTCGACGTCAAGCTATGTATACAATCTCGAATACTGAATTTATTGCTAACTTTTTTTGTTTTATGTATAGCCAATATATATAAGCTCCCCAGGTAGCCCCCCCATTCGCTGAGACACAAATTGACCAATCTGGGTGATGGTATGTTGAAACTGAAAACTATTGAAATTCGGGTTCTCAAGCCCAGAGAATGTTATGCTCTGTCAGTATTGCGTAGACGTTCTTGACAAACTCCCCGATGCCTCAATTGGTAGCGCCGAGATAAAACCTAGAGTCTACAGTACGTATACGAACATTCTATATGTATACCATTTCGGCTCACGTCTTTATTGGCTTTGGCTTATTTGGTATTGGTCCTCGGGAGCTGGGAGTAGGGGGGTGATGGTGCTGGTGTCGGCAAAGCACATATCCCAAGGTTAACAGAGTGTGATAGTGTATGTAAGCAAATATACTACCTGTGGCGTGCTTGATGATTGCGAAATAACTTCTCTGATTCTCGCCAGTGTTACTTAAAAACTAGGGGTGATTGCTGCGGAAAGCCGTCGTCTCCAGAGCGCGCACCCATACGCGCGATATCTAGACTTCGCATGTATCCTCATGGTGAACTAAGCTAGGGCATAGGTATTTGAGCCTGGTCTCAAGTCTACTTTCGTTCAGGCGATCTTCCGGAATGTAATGACGCGGATTTCGATAGCGATGTAGAGTAATGCGGCTATGGAAAAATATATAATGAGCTGGGAGAGAAACCTGGCTAACCAACAGTGAGATTTCTGGTTGACGGCGTCCTACTTAAGCTTCTAGGTTAAGGTTTTAGGGGCTCCTCATCGCCCCCCGGTTAATTGACTTGCTTGATAAGTACTTAAGCATATTTAGTTAAAAGCTGCCCACCAGGTGCAGGTGCCCAGGTGGCAGGGAGAGGGGCCGTCAGGGCAGACCCACACAGCGTGATGAGGTCATTTGACTCGTTATCTACTCCCTTCGATCCCCAAACGTTAACCTCTACCTGGTGCCACAGGGGCAGCGAGGCATGTGATCGATGCCAATATGGGACTTGAAGCTTGCATAGTAACGCAGAAGGAACTGAATGTGGGCAGTCTTATACCTAAGTTAAAAGAGGTAGGTACATTAAGTATGTAGGCTAGGTACATATGTAGGACCTCATAGAAGGAAGTTAGATGGGTAGATAGATATGCAGCTATGTAGGATTAACAAATACCTTCTTACACGGATATTTCAGTCAAATGAGGCGTCATGTTCTCAACCTGACCCATCATAAATCCCCGGCTGTTGCGACCTAGCTCATCTTCATATTTCACTAAACCATCAAGGAGCGTCACGATCCCAAAATGACATGGGAAAACAACAATGCCATCAGGCCACGATGACAGAACCCGCTTAGACCAAAACAATAACATCTACCGAGGCGTTCTACCTGTTGTGCCACCCGACGGTGCCCTCGACAAACCGTCAAGAAATAATGCCGCGACAGCCGCATCAGCCGCTGGCGTTCGCGCACTGAGTGCCCAGGCTATTGCTTTTTATTTCAGAGCGCCTGTGAAGGCCTTCTTCCGCACGCGGGTGGACTATCTTGCCTATGCCAGAAGCATCCACCAGGCGCAAACTGAGCTGCTTGCACAGGCCGTCGCCAGGGACCACACATCGTCACGGCTTCGTCTCACGCTTAGACAGGCCTGGCAATGGGCTCGTGGCACGACCCCCGGGTTGATTTCAACAGTTGTCCGCCAGCAAGGTTGGGGTGTCGTGCCGCAGCAGATCCTTCCGCCGCTCATCGCCAACGTTGGGGTCGGTGCTCTGCTCTACACCAGCTATTTACAAATTCTTGGACAACTCCACGAGGAGAGTTCTAGATCGCGGCGTCGTGTCTTTCCGCCGGCAGAGCCTATTCATACTTTCACCGCGGGTTTCTTAGCAGGTATAGTTTAAATGTTTTCTTACTTGTTTATAAACTATTATATTATAACTGTTAGGTTTCAAGTTTTATTTTAATTAAAATATCCTCTTGCAGGAAGCATTCAAAGTATAGTTGCCGCCCCTCTTGATGCTATACAGGCTAGATACGATCATCGAGATCTTATGCAAGGGAATGGCGGTAAACCGAAGAGTATATGGTCCTTTTCAGCAGAGAAGCTGCGCGAAATCGGCGTACGAGGTGTCTTTGCTGGCTGGGGCTTGTCATTTTTGAAAGATAGCTTCGGCAGCGCTATCTTCTTCAGCACCTTTGAATATATCAAAGCTCAAGGCTACTACGAGTTTATCAGATGGTACTACAGCGGATTGAGCCAAGATACAATTGATGTGCTTGCAAGAAAGCGCCCCACCTCACAAGACGAGAACAAACCAGTTATCATCCGGCCTCATTACGCTATCGAGCCTATGTTCTTGCTAATAGCCGGCATCGGCGCATCGTTCGCCCAACAGGTTGTTCTTCATCCTTTGACCCTAATCCAGGTCAAGTACTGGGACCATCTGGAAGACCTTGATGCGAAGGCGGAAAGGGTTAGACTAGCTACTGTTGCTACGCCTGATAAGCCGAGGCGGAGGTGGAGAATGCTGAGGGCATACTATCACGCATACCAGGAGACTTGGGCACAGTGTGTTTCGGAAGCTACATCAGAACGTAGAGGGATAACTCGCTGGTTATACCGAAGTTTTTGGTGGAATACAGTAGTAAGAACTCTCGAAACCATTTCCTTCTTGTTTTGGTGACTTTCAGATCACTGGGTTTCTTTTTGGGGCCAGGATAGTGTCTGGAAGCTCTAAAAGCTCTTATAAATGACACTCAAAATGACGATAACTGACTCCGAGTATTGCAGCGACAAGTACCGTCGACGAGCGCTGGCCTCATAATCTTCGAATTAGTCCGACGAAAATACGGAAACCGCGATGAGCCGGTCCGTGTTGCAAGGGATAACTACGAAATTCTGCTCGATTAAATATAGCGCGGAGATTGATAATAGAGTCCGCTGAAAGACTTTAGATTTAGTTGTAAGCCTATTTGTAAGGATACCAGCTATCGTCGCACAGTAGATAGACCTAGCAACTAACGCATATTCTCGACTTAACGTTATTACATTCCTCAAATTGAGAAAAGTATTGCGAATGCTATTGAAATAATGAGTGCCGTCAGCGTCCCTTGTTGCTTGCACTGCGGATGTACGGTTCAAGAGGAAACACTTGGCTCTCAGGCGTTATGTTCTTGTAGAGCTGGTCCCACCGCCAGTCGAGAACCTTCGGGGACTCCCAGGCATGTTCAGGATCACGTAACCAAAGACGCAATAGGTGCCGTCTAGAACCAAATCTTGTTAGTACTCCATACAAAAATGAGGGGTTGCGATCGGTACTCATACTGTTTCTCGGGCGTGTCTGTGAAGCCGTCTCGCGCATGGAAGATCGCTAAGTTGTTTATGTATTGAATATCGCCTTTTTGAAAGTCTGTGTTCACGCAGAATTTATCACCGAGGAAATGCAAAGTATCCAACGCTTCCGCCTGGGCCTCCGTTATCGGTGGGATCTGTGAGTTTCGCGGGAGTGCGCCGAAACCTGGGTGCATGGAAACATGTTAGTCAAGATCTCCTAGTCCTAGGTCGTAGAACTTGCGAGATCGTACGAAAGAATAAGACTAATGGATTAGGCACGGGAGGGGTTTATACACACCGACGAAGTAGCGGCGAGCGTACTGCAGAGCGATTCTCTCGGGGTTGGTGTCAGTCGCCGGAAAGTGGAATATTAGTGGCCTCTTCGTATACGGCTTGTCGAATTTGTCCGACTTCTCAAACCTACGGTTCCGCGTAGACACGTTAGCGGCGTGCACTGTTAAAACCACAGACCTTTACTATCTGGCGAATGTAGCGTAGCTTACACCTCCATGTCCCAGTCTTCTGATAACGTGTGGATGAGATCTGGCCGGGTGTTTGCTATCTCGTTGTACACCCTCCACGTACTGGCAAGCTTACTCGCACCCCCTACGGCCGACGTCTCGAGTGCCATGAGCGACACAATATCGCCAGAGTCGGTGTGGAAGACTTGCTTGTCCGTCGTGTACGCTGGGCTTCCAATCAAAGCATTTCCTGGAGACGAAGTTAAGTCCTTGATGTGGGTTAAGACAACATCAGCCTTCTCGCCGTTAAATTTGTGATCTTGTCTTCCGCGCTGCGTTGCCACGTGAGCGGAGATGCCGGTGTAGATTATAATGTTCTCCTCGCGTGTATAGTTGTCTACTTGCAATCCGCGTAGGACGAAGAAACCATGGCCGGTATGTAGCTCTGACGACAGCCGGCGAAGCTCTGCGTGCAAGGTTGGCAGGGGAAATGTCTCCTGGCTGATGAAGCCCAAGGGCTTACCGAGCCCTGCATATGATTTTTAACATCTGATTATTAACTTGTAGATTCTAGGCGCTTCCCCGTACCTTTGAAGTGAGCCACGGCTCTATTAATCTCAGCCAGATGCTCAGGGCTGAAGACATACGTCCAATTATACGTATCAGCTACCGTCTGGCCCTCCCAAACCAGATCGCCCGTTAACTTCTCTGGGAAGCCTTCCGGGATCGATTTCGGCAAGTTGCCCTCTTGTAGTCGACGTGCGACGCGGGCCTGCCATTTCTCATAGTTTGGATGATAAGCAATATCTGGTTGGCCTGGGGGGGTCGGAACCTCCAAGACAGTCGATGTGATAGTCGCTGTAGACATGATATACGATCCCAAGTCAGATATCTCCCCTTTATTTGTCTGTAAGTCCTTTTACTTCTTAATAACGATCTCCTTGAGACATGGGCCGTCCTTCGCTTTATAATGAACAAATCCTACGCAACCTTCCCCCACAATTGCGTGATCTGGGCAACACTTGGAGAGCTAGGCAATCTTGGTTGGACTGATCAATGGTATGGGCTGATGAAGACAGTAATTAAGAGGTTCTAATCGCCTTTCAACCAATTAATAGCAAGAGTGGAAGATTGAATAAGGCTTATGTCACGGATGGTGTTGGCGTTCCCCGCACTCGCACCGGGTAGAATATCAACCGGCGATTGGTGAACCACACGTCTAATCTAACTATGACGCGGTCGTGAACAAAGACAGGTAATATTTTAACAATAATTTTATTCACAAATTAGTCTTTGAAATTTCTCATATGCTAGCGTCTCCGTTTGACTCCTGCGTTAGTCAGGCCTTAAGAAGGGATGTGCCTCGGTATTGAAGACATAATCATCTAAGTTGATGATATCTGGCGGAGAAAATAATAAATAGAAGTATTTGAGCGTTTCCGCAAACCAAAAACTCTGCGTTAACGTCAGTTAACTAGTGAAAGTGAACACTAGGCATACTCACCTCCATGTAATCTTCTTGCGTCAGAGTGGGAGCTTTGCTCGTGACATCTCGTACCGATGCGTGGGTCCCTAACGCCGTCCGCGTTCCATTCACAATGGAGTCGAACATATCCCACCCAAGTTCTTGCCACACCGACTTACCCGTTATTCGGTACATAATGAAGACACTTTCTATCGCTTCCGGTCTCAAAATATATCGAGGATCCTTGGCGGTAGTAAAACCAAGAGGTAAGTGTTCTTTCCCTGTGAAATAGCGCTTGAGTCATCGGTTCAAAGGCATTGGATTGGAAGCAGATAACTCACATTCACGCTGTTTACGCGTTTCCTCAATAAATCTCTTCTTATCCCACTCACAGTTCTCGAACGATTCGCAAGCTACCATGTTCATGCGTTCAGGCATCATGCCCGTAGGAGTCGATCGATAGGCGTACACACATCCAAGAGTAAGCCTCGAGCCAATGTTCACATATCCCTGATCTTGGAGTAGTTTTCCTGCAAGAGCATAAACACCACCAATATAGCAACCCAAATGTTCCGTCTCCTGGTCCAATACCAAAACATTGCCACGTCTGACGCTACCACTGCTTGGGAGTAGTATCGGCTCATTTGTTGGGATCATCGGCCGAAATAGTAGCGCCTTCGCTGCCTCTAAAAATCCGATGCTCATTTCCTCATACTTTGGTTCTAGCCCACCGAGAAGAGCGTACATTTTAGGCAGGCTGTAACACCGGCTGTCAGTTATGACCATTTAGAGCGAGGTCTCTGAGTGTATCGTAGCTGTGGGTAATTTTCAGGATACTGTTTAATCACAAGATGGATTTCATTCTCAAAGGCTGCCAAGCCAAGACCACGGTGGCTTCGGGAATTACTTACTACTCGTATAAGCTATCGGCGCTACCAGCGAGAGAAAATCGATCGCCGGATACCACGTCCTGCGAGCTCATTGAAACGAACACTGGCCATAAACCAGGAAGCTTAGTTTTCTTCTGGCCGCGATAGAAAACATCCATGACGCGAGAAATAGCATCATAGTACTTTGGATCACCAGTGATCTGCGATAGTCGCGTGAGCTCGAGAGACAGCGTTCCCGGGGAAGCAGAGACGACCGAGCTCTCTACAGTCAAACCCTCGCCTTTCTTTGCTGCGTCAAAGTCGATGAAATCCACGGGCATCCGGTTCTCAGTATCGAATGCTGCATATATAAGGTCACCGAGCTCTACCGCTTTGACTAATAACGCCTCGCGTTTACTGAGGTCGTAAGCGGCGATCAAGCCACCCAAGTACCTGATGTTGGTCTCAAAGGTGTTCACTCTGGACGATGTCGACTGGCCGAAGTCGATTTTCGCGACAGCTTCAACGGCTTCGTCAAACTCGTCTCGGAGCCCCATAATCCAGAGGGTATCGAGCGAGTCAACGAGGGTCGCGGCCCAGCCACTGAATTGATCGCGGAATCCCCCTGAAATTGGAGCCAGCGCGTCTTTCAGCCAGGCATACTTTTTATATGCCTCCCAGTCGCTAACAAACGTCCTTTTGACCTCGCGGCGCCTAGATTCCTGAATTCTTTCATATTTCGCGTTACCAGCTTTGGATCGAGCCTGGATACTTGGAAGATGTTTGGAGGGTCCCGTAGGCAATGGCTCTAAAGGGCCAGGGGGGAACCGGTAAGGAATCTGGCTCCAATCAAAGCTGCTCTTGTTGACGATCAACTGCGATGCCCCATCATTCATATGTTGCACCAAGTGCCTGAACTCTGAGCCAGTCGCACCTCCGAAGCACGTCGATAGAGTCCACCATATGAAGAGGCTCCCAACTATCAATATGATGACACTCTGATACTTGCGGGACCGTCTGGACATAGTAAGAGAGTGACGAGAGATACCGCAAGTTGACACTAGGACCCGCCCGCGGGGACATCATTCAAGGGGAAAAGAGTGTTCCTGCCCGGCTGTTCGAAGCACCCAATATTAGCGAAGAGGCCAGATTGCTAGATGAGTCGATAATAATCCTGCAATAGCGTGACAACTAAGTCGAGACAGTAGAGAGCCAAGTTTGCCGCTATGATATAGAATTACTCCCAGCTAAAAATGTTAATTCTACGTTGATGGCACCGTCGAATCTCTTTACTCCGCTCCCGAATTGTCGAACAAGCCACCGCCGCCATCTTTTAACTTCCTTGTCTCGTGACTTGAAAGGGAAGCTCGTTCACCGAATTTGGCGAGGAATTTAGCCATCTATCTTGGCAACCAACATGCTACCTCGGAACACCCAATCATAACACTGCTCGGATTCAATAATTGCTTGGCTATTTGCTTGGTTTCATGGTGAGATTTAACATGCATAACTAACCTATTCTATACTTAGATTCGCAATATTGTTAACTGCTACTGACTAGTTGCCCCGATTATTCCCGTGCGGCTCAGCGATGAAACTGTTTGGAGGAAAACGACAATCCTGGCAATATAACCCGTCAATCATAGGCCCCCACATCGTGAGACAGAGCCCGTATCTTTCTAAAACCTGGCATAATACATATTAGAATGGGGCATTTTACGAATAGCAAAGTGAAAATAAAAGAAAACACCGCATAATTATAAGTCGATTAATCCTCTGCATCCATACAATACTCTATTAGGTACCCAATCAACCCGAACCCCTCATGAACTCACAACAGGAAGGTCACCGATGCGAGCTCTTATGCTGCCAATATAACGACAATGTGCAACCTGGAGCCGCTACGGCCTCGAGTCCCGGATACGAGCCGGGGTTCTTTTGCACGAGGCGAGTAGCGTAGTCCTTCTGTTCCTGCAAAGTGTCTGTTAGAAGCCTAAGCAACGCCCGATCGTCGTGATTATCGTTCGACATCCGCAACCCCCAGCGATGATCCCAAGTCGGTCTTGCCCTATAATAGGCAGCGACCTTGGCCCCGAATTTCTTACCTTTGCGCACCCTGCGGCGCGCCGAGAACATGTTATGGAACTCGGCACGGACGTCTGCAGGGTGATCGTCATCCTGCCATTGGTACTTCAGCTCTCTGCTCGTGGGAGTCAGTTCCAAGAGGGGGAAGTTGGGGCTCTCTTGCGTCTCTGTTGAGCACGCAGTATTAAGGGCTTCTTTGACGGCGATGCGAAGGTCGGGGATCTGGAGCTTCGGGAGCCTCCGACTATTGAAGAGTTTTTCCGCCGACGACGAACTGGGAGAAGGTGATAGTTGGCCCTTATCCTTCTCTTCCTGGATCCCTTTCGTCGTAACTGCTTTTAACTTCTTCTTGACAATGTTTTTGCCGAGCTCTAAGTTCAAAGAGAGTCTCTTCGTCACAGCACTCAGGGCGGACTTCCTACTTCTCCAGGAGTCTATGAGGGAGGTCGTCGTCATCGTAGGACTGGGCACCTCGAGCTGGCCAAAGCTGGTGAACCGGTGTAGAGGAACCGGATGCACCCTCACGGAAGCGGGAGAACCTTGTTCTTGGTTAAGAAGATGATGTAACGCGTCGCCAGGGGCTACTATACGAACCGGCGTAGGAGTGTAGTCTTCGGGCGTTTTCGGGCGAGGCGGTGGTCTGCGAGACGATGATCTCGGACCTCCAAGAGGGGGGCGCTTCGGAGTGGCCATTTTGGCTTCGCATCCGGTGTATCGAATGGGAATTGTTATTCGCTTCTCCTTACTTAGATAGTGTGTATTCAGGCAAGCTTAACTTACCTACTGTAGAATATTCCCTCTGAAGTTTAAGTCAATTAATTATTTTTTTCTTTTTCCAAGTCGAAGTCAATGCCGATATCGCCGGGCCTGAGGCCATTTTATCTCATTGTTCCATTGTTCTTGATTTGATAGAGCAGACAAGCTGTGAGCACATTTCGGTACATGATCGTGTTACAATCCATTCTTTAGTTCTTCCTCAAAATGTAACGATATTATTAGCGTACCTCCGAGGTCTTTGTGCTACATCAATCAATTTGTCCACGAACAACAACCACAAAAGAGTGAAATTCCAGTCCTTGGCTCTTGTGCCAGTTTCTCTTTGTTGATCAGCAAATCCCCCCTTGTATCAATCAAAGGCGCATACATAGCAAGGCATTTGTTGATGCAAACAAGCTGGTTGTGCATTATTCAGCAAGACGACGGTGGAAATAGGGTTGTCAAACGCGTTCCACCAACGCGCCCTCCCCGGGCTTCCTTGCCTCGATCTGCACGTAGCGCCAGAAGCCATACCCACGATACGCGCCGACACCAGCAACCGTGTTGATAAAGTAGCGTTCCAGGTGCAGGAGCGAGATGATCCAGAACGGCACGATGGCTAGGAGGTAAAAGAAGCGCGTCATAGGCCGGATGTGGTCTGAAAGGTCACGCACCTCGACGTCGACGAACCCGGCTTCTTCCAACATGCGCTTGAATGCGCCGGGGCTCGACATCGCGTTCGTCGGCATCGCGGACCACTCGTTGACCTGACGCATCGAGCGCTTTAGGTGCTCATCCGGCCTCCTCTTCCCGTTCTTCCTCTTAGATGTGCCCTTTTCCGCTGAGGCAGTCGTAGACCCCTCAGTCTGACCCTCCTCGCGCTCGCCCTCTTCCTCTAACACATTATCATACTCATGCATAGCGACCCTGCCGCCGGGTTTCAAGACACGGAAGAATCCGCGGAGGACCTTTCCCGGATCCGTAGCATGGACCAGCGTCTCCATGGTATAAACGCCATCGAAGCTTTCGGCATCTAGTCCGTCGAGGTGATGATAGTCCATATGCCTCGCCTCAAGGGAGCCTCCGGCCGTCTTCGCCTCCTTCTCCAGCTTGCGCGCCGTCTTCTTCGCCTTGCGCACGTGTCTCTCAACGACGTCGATGGCCGTCACCTGCAGGCCTTTACGAGCCATATACCGCGCCACGTGCCCATTCCCGCACCCAGCATCCAAAACCCGCGCACCCGAGCTGCCGCTTATGTGTAGCGTGCCGAACAGCTGCTCTTCCATGCGCCGCAGCGAGTTCGCGATTGGGAATGGGTTATACGCCTTCGGATCATCGTAGTAGCCGAAGTGACGCGTACCGCCTAGTAGCAGGTCGTATCCGATCACCGACTCGAGAGACGCATAGTAAGCCTGTAGACGCGGGTTAGGGTTAATTTCCGGCGTAGTAGGTCCCGTCATTTTGCTCCTGCATCGGATAAGAAAAACCCGGTAGAATTAAGGGCTTGCTTGAAGCTTAGGGCTGGGTATGGTTTTGTGTCTGTCGTTGCTGTACTTACTACCTACTAGGTAGGCGCCTAGGTTGGTATACTAAGTAGGGATAAGGATGTTAGTAACTTTAGGTACCTAATCTAACCTTAGATGGCCGCGGGTACAGCCAGGGGTCGGATATGACATCCCTTGCGTGTTGAATTCTGCCCCATATTTCGAACACCTCACAGAGAGGTTTTCGGGTAGGTAATCGATGTCAGATTCTGGAAGCAACAAAGACAGTCTTGATGATTTCTCCGTCCCAACTATTTATGGTAATATTAAGGCAATTCGCCCAAGGCCTTTCAAAATTGTCACGCTATCTTGAGCTACGCTCTGCTTTAACCTCCTTTTGGGCTTGAGCATTGATATAAATTGCCTCCTTCAATTTAGCCATGACTTCAGGCTGTCCTCCAAAAGCGACGGAAAGCTTGTTATCAAGCTCCTTTTCGGTAGTAGCAGCAGTTTGCTGCCCCCTTTTCCCAGATCTCGTCCCATTAAGCAACGTGCCCCATCGCTGCGTAAATGCGTAAATGCTCTGTCGTAACAGTTCATCTAGTTTCTCATTTGCATCCTGGTCCACGGGCGCTGGCGCACGATTGCCACCAGGCTTTCCATTGGCATCTGCACCCGTGTTCGACACCGAAGACCAAAGCCCAAGCGAGAGGGTACCCCCAAGAATCCCCCGGAACAGTCCCATCCAGTTCTGGGGGCTGAGCGCGTCCCAAATCTGACCGAAGTATTGCATGGTGGCCGGTTGCGCCCTGACGTCGCCGAGTTCAAGAGACATCAAGCCGTTCTTGAGGATGAGTAGATTCTTGATCATGAACAGATCAGGATCTGGGTCTGGATTGGCTGCTTTATTCGTTTTTAAGCGCGCCTCAGCGCGTTGTAAGGCCGATATCGTTTCAATCACTATCCGAAACACCACGGGACTTGACTTTTGCTATCCAGAATCATTAGCGTCGGCCATTCGGGCCAGCTCGAAACGGAAAATTACTTACACTTCGCTCTTTTGGCATTGCTTGATCGTACATGGCTAAGAGCTCAAGTGCGCGTTTTGCGATGGGATATGCATTTGACGACGCTGTGTTATTGGTAACTGGTACAGCTTTCAGTGATTCGGGAGGTATTGGGGCCTTTGATATGGATTTCGTGACTTCGGCTTCGAAGGAGCTATCTGCGAACGGCCAGAGGTGCTCAGTGAGGAGCCTTGCTGTTAAATCATGGCAGTGTATCGAGTATTGGGTCTCCTCTTCGTCATACTCTAATAATAAATACTCATTGGTAACCCAGCCTAACAGGTTGCACGTCACCTGTAAATCGGTGCTTTGAAGCACAGGTTGCAACGTCGTGGCAACAGGGGCCAGATTTGCCGCGTTGACAAGGGCTTTCTGCTGTGTTTTCAACGCGGCATAAACCGATTGGGCATCTGGATCGAACTGTGGCTCTATAGAAAAGATTTTAGAGAAAAGACCTGCTTCGTTGAAGGACCGCTCATAAGATTGTTTGATAAAGTTACGACAGGCTGTTTCGATATTGGATTCCTTTGCCTCTTTCCGGAAAACTTCCAGATCGTGCTGCGTTATGGGACGTAGACTACGGTCTCGCATATCCGCGTAGGTTGAAAAAAGATTGACTGCCGTATTCGAGTAAGTATCAAAATTCTCGCCAGGAATCGGGTGCCCAAACTGGTCATAGCAATTGCGAATAACCCGTTGAACATTAGTGATCAGCCCATCAGCTTCGAGTAGCATTTGCTCGCTACGGCCATAGGCTAGAGCATATCGGGCGGCTTCAGATTGGGTTCCTAGAATTTGTTTCGATATTTCTGAGGAGGTCTGTTCGAGATGGCCAGAGAAGCCCACCTCGAGGAGATGAAGGGCCTTCGTTAGGAGAGACTGGTAGCGTGCCAAGTATGATTCAGCGTCGCGATAATCGGGCTGTCGCCGGTCAGCGAGAGAAGGCGCCTCGGCATTTAGGGTTGTATATGGAAGAACTCACATGTTTCACCATGAACTCAATGCAGGCGTCTAGATTGGTGAGGATCTCTCCAAAATTCTCGTGGTTCACCAGACGACTTGCACCGGGGGCATTCAGCCTTCGAGTGACGCCGTCCAGGTAGGCATAGTAGTGCAGATCGGTCCCAACCTCATCGGCCAGCTTCTGCAGTCTTCGCTCTTCAGACAAAAGATGGTCACATTGGGCTTGGAAGGACGAGGTCTGAGCCTCGACGGCCCGGAAGTTGTCGGCCAGAGACGTGAGGAGACGGAGTGCACCATTTGCGTCGGCAACGAGTCTATCCAGGTGGCGCTCTGCCATGTCCAGCTGATCGCGGTAGAGGCTTCACACGGGTCAGTCCATGTGGCGCGCAACGGGCCAGTGCCTCTTACATGTACTCCTGCTGGCTCGCGTCGACCAGCGCTGCGTCCACGGGCATCGACGGCGGAGACTTGCGTGTCAGCAGGTTGTCCTCGGGGTTGGCGATCATCAGAGCATCCGACGCCTTCTCCTTACTCCGCCGTCTCTTCTTCTTGGCGGCGGCATCCTTGGACAGCTGGGCGCGAACGACATGGTAGAAGTCGGAATAGGATTTGGCGCGCGGGAGCAAGGTTGGTTCGGGCGGCCCGGTTGAAGATTCGGCATCTTCGCGGAGGCGCTGGAGGGGTTCGTTATCGGCGGACTGCTTGTTCCCCTACATCACCGGTCAGCTTTGAGTCGTTGGTCTTGGACAGATTGTCCAACAGCCTGCAGCACCAACATTGGCCTGTTGTAAGAGCGACTCTCGTCTTCGGCGACCAGCGGGCTGCGGCGCCGAAGCCGTTTTCTTGTGGACGTGGTCCGGCACTAGGCTGTACCAAGAGTCTTCGTACATGATGTCTGGCTTGGTGGGAATGGGAATGGGAATGGGAATGGGAATGGGAATGGGAATGGGAATGGGAATGGGAATTTGGGACGCTCGCGTGGACGCTGGCGACGAACATCCCACTTCAATGTAATTCCAGCAAGCTCACCCCTGATAGAAAAATAACCCCACATTGACAGGGTCATGTAAAGGGTACGCTTAGGTTCTCACCTACAATAGCACCCTCTCTACCTTATGTAAGATTCCCTATACTTACAGTACATCCCCCCACACAGAGCCTCCCTAGGTCCCTCTTCCCCACAACAGCTTTTGGCGGATGTGGGTGAGAAATACTGAGGTCTTGATTGGCTTAACAAGCTGTGTACAAGCTTTTGTTCTGAGATCATCATCTCAGAACTGCTTCATCCCACCCGACCAGATCTATGACACTACATTTCCAAAGCCATCGAACTCCTCAACCTCCTCGAACCTATACGGCTGTTCGAGCATCTCGTTGTCACGATATGGACCCGTGGTCACAAAAATCAAGCTAGTTCCAACCATACGTCATCAATAGGTAGCCGAATGATACTTATACCGACATTATACGACATCTACCGCCATGACTACATACCGACCTCTGTTGCGGCAGGCGCCATTGGTATGGCGATCGATCCAGCCGACGCTCATACGGACGCCGCTCCAATGTCAATGGTCGCGATACGCCAGTTCGTCTAGCGGGGGACAGGGCAAACGTCGTGGTGGCGGCAGAGGTCGAATCGTCGGGGGTCTGCTGGTAGCGGTCGCAGCTGGAGGAGCCGTGCTTGCATATCCAACCGTGACCAAAGAACCACCCAGGACGATCCGCGAAGCCGATATCGAGTACGAGAAACCGAGGCCGCTACCCGAGAACAAGGAGGACAGCAGAGACTTGATTAGCAGTCAGCATCTGCAGGTGAAGAAGAGCTGGGAGCATCCCGGCGTGTATAGTTGGGGCTCCAACTCGGGCCGCGTCGCCGCCCCCGGCTCGACCGACAGCGTCATCAAGTTGCCCCGGCGCATTGCCTACTTCGACAACCAGCTGATTCGAGACATCAAGCTGGACAAGGAGTTCGGGGCTGCCATTACTGAACAGGGTGACCTTGTGCAGTGGGGTAATGGCTTTTCCAAAGAAAACCCTATCCCTACGCCCACATTGAAAGGCAAGAACTTGGTCCGCCTCGAGATCTCGAGGGACCGTATCCTCGCCCTCGGTAAAGACGGATCCGTATATTCGCTACCGGTAGCCCAATTAGATCAACGCACCGGTGGAACGTCCACCTCGTCATCGTGGTCTTTCTGGTCAACACCGAGCAAAATCAACTACCGTCAGCTTACGCCCAACGGGCTGGGTTGGGGCGAGAGAGTTGTGGATATCGCCAGTGGCCTAGAGCATATTCTGCTCCTCACATCCAAAGGAAGAGTCTTCTCTGCCGCCTCGAGCACATCTGACTTCCCCTCAAAAGGCCAGCTAGGAATACCCGGTCTGAATTGGGCCTCGCGTCCTCAGGGGCCGTACGACCAGCCACATGAGATCGTAACCCTGAAGGGTTTCAAGATCTCCCAAATAGCCGCCGGTGACTACCACTCCTTGGCGTTGGAGAAAGACGGTCGGGTCTTCGTCTTTGGTGACAATACCTCAGGCCAGCTAGGTTTCGAGGTTGAGAATGAAATCCCCTTCGTCGATGGTCCCATCCCTCTACCAGTCTCCAAGATGTACCGTGGTACACATGAGAAGCCCCGCATTACGTCTATCGCAGCTGGCGGGGCGAACTCTTTTTTTACCGTCGACGCGACGCGTATTGCAGGACCGAATGACGATGTAAACAATGTTCGTGGTTTAGGTAACGTAAAATCCGATGTTTGGGCTTGTGGTTCTGGGATTTGGGGAAGTCTGGGTAATGGCAAGTGGACACATGTTTCACTGGGTCCTTCAAAGATCAAGAGCCTATCCGGACTGTCTGAATTCGACGAGACGACAAATTCGGTCGTCCCAATCCGGCTCGCTTCGATGAGCGTTGGGAGCACACATGTCGCTGCCGTAATGAAAAATGTCACGCATGTCAACGCCTCGAACAAGACCTCGGACCAGGGTACCAATTGGGGTGCCGACGTTCTATGGTGGGGAGGAAATGAACACTATCAACTCGGTACAGGAAGGCGGAACAATGTCGCCATCCCTATGTATATCGGACCTTTGGATGGTGGTGAAGGCGACGCTGAAAAGGGACGTAAGGAGGAGATGCATCGGTTCCAGATTGCCCCCCGGGCCACAGTCCGGCTGGGCGAAGGGGGCAAGGGCAGGAAAGCCACCGTCGAGCAACGGGTCGAATGCGGACGTTTCGTCAGTGCCGTGTATTCCTCAGTATGAGAGACTGTGGATAGTTGGTCTCTCGGGCTATGTATATATGATGTACTATAAAAACTGGATATGAGGAACAGGAGGCCGGACCTAGCTACGGGTTTAGGTGGCGTACCAGAGAATGACTGTGAGCTTTGGATCGTTATGGATATGTAGATACCCCCCTCATATGTACGAGCATGTATTTTGATTTCAATGGAAACCCAATCTATCATCAAAGCACCCAAGGTATACACCAACGCGAGATTCTCAATCATACCCTATAGGTCAGGGGTCGAAACGCATCGATTACGGTTGGTCGTATAGTAGCAAGAGCCACTCGGCATAGGGTATCACATTTAAGTTTACATGTGAATCAATTCAATAACCCAACGCGAAGCTAGTATTATCAGCTAGGCGAAGTAGTCAACATTTGGTGTTCAATGTCTTCCGTTGTCAAGAGTCGGTCCTGGCTCCATGCTGTGATGACACAATTACCAAGCAACAACTACAATTGTAGCTCCACCCCCATAGGAGACGATCAACTTGAGGATATCGTTGTTGCCCTTAGCCCATCGATTGCGAGGAACTAGAGGAAAATCAAGTAGACGACCGAAAAGGGAGATCTAAATACCCTCCGAAGTCAAATCATAATTCATACCAATAGTTTAAACCTACTTATCCTGACTGGAACCAGGTAAGCACTGTCCATAGCAAGGGAAGAACTTTTCTGATTGTAGCAGTTCGCGCACTGCTTCGATTAAACGGTCGTTAGAAACGAAACTCGCGCTTCTTGAAGAGTTGCACCAATGGTATGTCATAAATCTCAACGAGACTGTACCAAAACGTGGCACAACTCCGGATGGCCTCATACATGCGCCCGAGCAAATGGCTCAGACGTAGTCGTCGAGCTTTACCCCGACCCCTGAAATGGCAAAGAAAAGGGAGACCGATTATGAAATAATATGTTCTTGTGTGTGTCTCAAGAGTGAGTGGATCAAGTGTTTTCTAGACGGCACTTTGGGCCATAATTCAAGGTGCATGTTTACCTGTCGCTGTTTAGATTGTCATGTTGCGGGGCTGTCACATCAGGTCGCCGTTCAAAGATACAGATGTAAGTTATTATTCCTCTCATTTTAGTAAGATGACTAATAGCGTGCAGTATCCCGTCTCATATTCCCCATTCGTATCGCAGGCGATGGCAGTTCCTAGATGCTTTATAAGATGGCAGACAGTGGAAACAATCAACCGGTTGACCTAAACACTAGGAAAATACATCTTAGCTGTATGCCCTCCTTACGTTCAACACGCCTTAGGGAGCTACCTAGACAAATATAGACATACACCACTTAGATGAGACGTTCTTTCGTACTCTATCGATGAGACGGGGGTGGCTATCCTAGCTCAAGGAGTAGGTAATAGCCTCTGTTATATCTCGCCGGAAGATCAAGAGTAGCGTGTTTTTAGAGGCGACGAGGTTACTCCTCCAGACGCGTATCAGATATAGATTTATGTAACCGACTATTAATAGCGACCTAAACATTTCTCAGAAGTCAATCGAATCGATCATCTTCTAGAGCGGTCGGCGGCATGGACGGGAATGGGTTGATGATATCCAGATCCTGCAATACGGAGTGCGAGAATCGGAATTTCCCGTGGGGGTAACCAGAATAGATCTCACACGTTGGCTGGAATATGCCGAGGTTCTCATCTCATTCAGCGCCAATGAGGCCCAAGAAAGTGATGATGTGGTCAGTATGGTTCTCAAGTGTGAGTGATTGAGGAAACATGGAAAAGAGTGTGGAAGCCTGACACTCAATAGTGAGACGTGATACTCCTACAAAATTGACGGAAAAGGCGTTGGTGGACATTATGCCTATCGACGCTGTTAGCGCTCACTCAGATGAGTGGATAACGGCATATAATTGATTAGATGTCACCATCCAGTTCACTACCAAGTCTAGTAAGCTGCACACTCGTGAGGATTCCCCCAGAGTAACAGCTAACTCATATCGAATTCAGCGGTGGAAGTGTTGCATAAGAAGCTTGAAGACATGCGAATGGAGCTGTTCGTGAGAAGTCTCCGGTATCCTAGATCAATTGAAAAAGTTGTGCTTAATTTGTGAGTACACTCAGAAGCGATCACATAAGATGGGTCTTGCATCTTGCGGCTAATGAATATTAGACAAGCCGCTAGAGTAGAAGGCGAGAGCCCGTATATCGACGATGCTGAAATCATTATCGTGGTTGATACGGATGGCAAGTATCGTCTCAGTCAGTAATTCTTGGAATCATTTTCTTATTGTTTTGACAACCTTTTTGAGCAAGAGATTTCCTTTTCGACAGAAGAGTGTCCGGAAATTTCTGACACCCAACACATATCACGCTCCAAATGGCGATAACTAACATCGAGTGTTGTAGTCATCGCGAGTTGTAATAGATGCACCATTATAAGTCAAGTTCTCGTTGAAGATTTCTTCTCATCTCCTTCTAACCGACCAAATTACACCGGTTCAACCTATGTAGTCCAAATCGGAGACACAGGGGAAAGGAAGATATATCATTACAAGAATGGATCCAGACATCTCAGTCTAAGCACCACACAAAGTTAGGAAAACACCTCAAAACACATCGCGGCCAAGAGCTAATAGTCTCAAGCGAACCGTAGGCTGGAGCTTGCCCGAAGCTCCGTCTCTTTCAGCATACGGAACGGGGAGTCGTAGTGTGCCGCGGGGGCTACCAGTTAAAACCGGTGACCCGAACACCTGCAGTCCCTGGATCTTGCGGCGCCATAGGTACGTTGCGACGTTGTTGTGATACGCCCGGATGAGGCAGGTCCTCCCGCATCTCGACGAATCAAACCAACCACAATACCCCTGTGATGCGACTCCGTGTTGGCCGTATGCGCGCCCAGTCTACATGATCGAACCAGAAACGCGGGAACCGGGATAAGAAGTGTTTGGAGATGGATATATTGACCGTTACTATTTTTTTTCCCTGCTTTGCAATATCGAGGTTCTTCATGTATGCGGACTATTTATAGCCCATTTCCGCCTTCTGGGATCGAATAAGATCAGGCGACACCGGAGACACAAAATTACTATAGGCAATTATGCATGTACGTATGGGTATATATACCTATATATATGCCCACATATATTGGCACTCTAGTGTTACCTGTTCGGATGCGTTAACCGCGTCGGCTAATATGGGAGCATATATATCATGAAGCCAGCGAAGAAGTTGAGTTTCCGCATGCAAGCTGGGCACATGTGTAACTGATGCTACGATGAAGTAAACTAAAAAAACCTAGTGTGTACTTAAGCGAACACATGTAGCAATACAGAAACAAATAGTGTAGTGCTCGCCTTTATTGCAAAGGACTTAGTAGGTGTGCATCGTGGCGGGGTAAACAATGCCCTCCCCTGTAGTGGAATATGTCAACAGCCCCAGATGATCGATCTACTTGGATAGTCGATGTAGCAGAAAAGCAGCGACATTCACGCAACGTAGCCAGAGCTATCTATGAGATAGAAATAGCGTAGGGTCGGGAGAGGTAGGAGAATGGTTTCGGAAGTATCTGGTGGAGCGGAGCGACGGGTCCGCCTCTGATCCAGAAGTGCCCGAGCCAAGCTTTTCGAACAGGTTTCTCCTTTCGGAGCGTCTCACGTCGGCATGAGCGAAGTGGCTGACACGAAACAGTCTTGGTGGCGGCAGGTGGTTCGCCTAGTGTTTGCCGGCCTCCGCGCCCTGCCAGGTACGAAGAGATTCGCTTCCGCGCTTTGGACTATTGGAAGCCGCCGGCCTTGATACGACTGTCTGCGGCAGGCAGTTCGCTCTCTTGCTAGCGGAATGTTCGCGCCCATCAGGAGGTGTGGCACGATTAGGAATTTGGAGGCTAGTTCGTAAGATCGGGCTTGGAATAGGCCATTGTGCATATACCTGTAGAGAGAGCCATACCAACCTGCAACCTGCTCGGCTAATGATAAAAGTTCCTAGGCGCCTGAGTGGCGATTCGGAAAATTGACGCTTGGTGCGTTAACAGACTAGCGAGACATGCAGCGCTTGGCATGCAGTTCTACAAGATCCTGGTGACAGACAGCACGGCTTTAACAGGATATGATTGCGTTCCCGGTATTGCGGGACATTTTGCGATTGAGTGGCTGCGAGATGGCATCCTTTTCTCAACGCAGCCTGATAAGGCTACATAGTGCCCATCTCAATTTCTCTGAGGAGGGAGGACGCGGCCCCCGTGAGGACTATCATCGACGAGTGGAACATGCCTTGTCTCTGAGCTCTATACGCTAGACTAATGTATGTACCATTTGGTGTGGACATCAAAGAAGGAGGTAATTAGTACGAATATGCGGTGCCAAGGCTGCGTGAACAAAAAAGTGCTTAATCTATTCGTAGTGCAAAGCTACCCCGTTAAGGTATGCTGTTAGAGATTCAATAGGCATGTAGCAAGTTGCCGTCGGCCATCTGTCTCTTGTAAGGATCTGCTAGTATGCGAAGGATCATGACACCTTGGCACTATTGCTATTTTGGTTAGGCAGGGTTGAGGTTGGTTGCTGATGAAAAGAAGCGAGTATGTATATACTATATATCAGTAAATAGAATATGCGCTGTGCTTTCGGCTGGAATGGGGGCAGAATTGAGTTGCGGCATACCAATTCATCGAGTTGTGGAACGCTGAGTAACCCTCAAGTCTAGAACTCGAGCCATAACAAGGGAGATGACAAAGCAAACTTTCCGTGCCATTCATCGAAAAGCCTACTCGTATCGCGTACATGTATGCATGGGCTGAAGGGCTACAGAAGCGCACGAGGCTACCTGCTAGACGATCTACAGTAGATACAGACTGGGTCTTTCAGGTAATGTTCCAGTGCAGGTAGGCGATTGCTAATTACCTACCTACAGTAGGTAGTCTACAGTACACCACATCAAACAAGGGTTTCCCACGCCAGGAAAGCTTTTAATCCCTCGGCTAGCCATCCAGAGGTGCCAGTTTCTGCAGCTGGACGATCGCATTTCTATGATTGGCCCTGGACACAGGCTTGCTGGTTAGTGCGAAGAGCCTACAGACCGGGAGAAATAAAGCCGAGCGATATTCCTTGTGAATGGTGATTGATCCGAAACGTATAGGGACAGCCTCAACTTAGCCAAAGCTGTTGAGGCAACAACCTCAAAAGTTATGCCTATTTGTACGTTGTTTGACGGGGAGCTATCCCCCAGGTCCTCGGTTACATGTTGTGACCTGGTTGATCATAGCCCCAGTATTTGGGTGAAGTGGCAGACCAGCGCTTGAACTCATGGCACCTGGGGCATTTCTTTTCTGTTGGCCCTCCTTCCCCTTTTAGCTCAACGTATGCCGCCTTCTATACTGGAAGGAGTAAATAAATAAAAACCAAAACTTGGCTCTCGGTCCCCAACTGAGAAGCAACGTGCGCGTCACACTGCGCCAATGAGAGCATTAGGGACCTCGATGGCTCTGCGAGGGACTGCTGTCACACTCGTGGATGGCTCAACAATCGACTGATAGCCTCATCGATTGCGTTAGCCATCAGGCGTTGCGATTTCGAAGGATGACGGGCGTCGGCACTCTCGACCTGGACCGGGATGGTGTCCCGTGGGCCAAGGCTTCGCTTGTGGATTGGACCCTGATAAGTTGCGGAGGTCCAGGGACCCAGGGACCTAGGGGATCTAGGGACCTAGGGACCCAGGGAGGGAGAGCTTCTGCCCAGCAATGCTGGAACCCGTTTTTTGGGTGCAACGTCGTCATGGATTGCGATCTAATAGAATGTGTACATGTGTGCACATTCCGTGCCCACCGGCAGACCACAGGCTTCTCGCTGCAACACGAACCTGGTCCCATGGTTTCCCCGCAGCACGAGCCGACAAGTTAGCCCGTCATCCCGCAGGCGCTGGAGGGCCCGTGGTGCCCGTGGTGGCCGTGGTGCACACAGCACAGGTGAATGCTACACAGTCTTGGGCCAATGCGAGTGAATAAGATGCCTGTGCCTGTACGATGCCTGCGCGGCCATCAACGAGGTAGCATAGGCATACTGGTCTAGTGCCTGCAAATGCGCATAAAGCCCTTCGTGCATGCAAATCCTTGGAGCGACCCCTTAGAGCAAGAGCAAGAGCAAGAGCAAGAGCAAGAGCAAGAGCAAGAGGTAGAGGTAGAGCTAGATGTAGAGGTCGAGAGGTACTGGAGAGAGGTAGAGGTGGGAGAGACCACCTGGCATCTGGCCCCAGGAGGTCTTGCTTGATGTTATTCCCCTGCAGTCGAAGCCCATCTACAGTAGTAAGCGTGCCTTCTCTGCGTTGATTATCTGATTCATGTTAGTTGCTCGGGGTTCCCTTCGTGCCTGAGTTCGCCCCGGTCGTTGGCGGCCTTCGACAACGTGGTGGGCCGGCGTTTTCTACGTGGCATTTCTGGCATCCTCGGCTGCACAGTACTGTAAGTAGGAACTGCACTGCATCCCCTTATATACCGCAGTCTATAATGCACCAGGCCAGACTGAGGGTGATCCGAATCTGGCGTTGTTGAGAAGAGGTGAGTGCTGCGAGTCGGTATCTACTGTCGACACCCAGCCAAAGCTTCACTCCTGTACGAGCACTGCTGTACGGCCGGCGGTGCTCCCTCGGTTGATCGCCGTCGTCATTGGTAAGCCGAAAGGGACGCTTTACCTGCTGTATGCACCTGTAGCTTGTTTGGCAGGGCTTGTTCTTCCCAATCGGCATTAGATAAACCACCTAGCTAAGCAGAGGTGTCAGGGCTACCTAGACCAGGTTAGCGCACATGACTGGACTAGCTTAATCTATAATCTATACCGGCTATCGTCGCCCGCATACACACAATGTACCCAGCAATTGAGGTACCTATCTACAGTACAGTATCTAGCGTAGGTACTGTACAGTACGTACGTACTATACCTGCATTGTCGATGTCCTTCAGCTGGGTCCTCCCGTATCCCATGTTCCCATGTCCCCATGTCCCATGTACTATGTATCATGTACCATGTACTAGCGTGCGGGACTGCACTGTACTTGTGCTGCCTTTATTGTCCCCCATCATCATCAACAACACATAACACACACTATCGATGCAGCTCAGGCACCCTGTTGAGGCATGGGTTGTACCTGAGTGGCCTGTATAGGATGTATAGGATGTGTTGGAAATGGGTATTGTCAGTATATTGTCTGCCCGTCCGCTGGGCTGGTTGCTTGCTCGATGCGAGTTACCCATGCCCTGCAGGTGATTGATGATTGGCGATTGGTGGTGGCCCTGATGGGTGACGGGGGGTGATGTCTTATTGATACAGTGAGCACCGCGTCCGCCACTGTATAGTACATACTCGTGCCCCCTTTGCGTCTTCGACCCATCAATCCATCGATCCACAGGCACCGCGGTACTGTGCTCAGCAGCAGGTACTCGGACCACCCATTATCCACCCAGCCAGCGGAGCGCCTAATTGCCATTGGACACAGGGAGCAGAGACAAGAGACTTGCTGGGGTCTTATACCGTGTCGGGCGGTCCATCCACACGTCCCCCTACCTCTACCTGGCTACCCGTCCCTCTATCGACCTTTCCGTCCACTCGTCTTTCTTATATCCCGAGTGAGACTGTTGAACCCTATTTGTGCTGCCGCTTGCGAGGATTCCCCTTAGCACGTCGGCGCTGCATAACCTAATCGTCGCCCAGCATCGCAATGCCTTCATCGATTGCGTCTTGATTCGATACCAGACGAGCCGATCCCCGAGTTCCAGCATACAGTACTAAACGGGCGCCCGAACGCGACACTCCCACCATCATCGATACGTCTTATATGTACTTTTTGGTCGACTGAATTGGCTTTTGGCGACGGTTCTCAACACACAGTACATGCATTGATCCGTCCTTGTATACGTGTATTTGTTCGGCCTATCACCTGCTGTAGCACTGCCGTCGGTCCTCTTGTCCCAGGTACACGGTTCCCGCGGCGTCAGCGGCCGAACGACGACAGCTCCCTGCTATTCGAGTTTCCTTCCCTGCGATTCATCGGTCGTTCGGTCGTTACCGCCTGAGAAGATCGCTTTCTTTCTAGTTATTAGTTGGATATATTATATTGTTTTATAGTCGAGTCAGTTAGCGAGAACGATAGGGGCCTTCGGACGAGGTATATATACGGGTTTTCGTATCTATCGCGCCTCACCATATATACCGACAAGCTCCATTTGCCGGCCGAGCATTCTGTCGCACAACGTTCTGCCTCCTGCTTGTGCGACTCCCCGCCCGTCTGTCGAGACTTTTACTTTGGTTGAAAGGAGAGCACCGTACCCCGCGCGCTTTGGATCGTATACACACTCGACCGTTGGCTTAATCAATCAGCTACATCATCCAAGGCCTGCGGCCTACTGCCCACCATGCCTGAAAGTGACATGGCGGGTGTCGCGCAGGGCGCCGGCAATAACTCGAGCGACTTTGTGAGTGGCCTTGTATTTTACTGTTCTATCCGAGCCGGTTTTGTCGCGGTTGGATGCATGTGCATTTGGCTAACGTGAGGCGCACTGGGAACCAGGTTCGCAAACTATACAAGTAAACCGCCCTTTTAGATACAACCTGTGTCTTTCCTTTGCCATGAAATGCTAACAGATTGCCACTATTAACCAGGATGCTTGAGGATCCGGCTTATAGTGAGGTGGTGAGGTGGGGCGACCATGGTGATAGTTTCGTTGTCTTAGAGGTATGCTCTCGCGTGACCGGCTGCTTAGGCCCTCCCTCGGATTCAGGGACCTTTGGGCTCACGATCATGGCTATAGAACGAAAAGTTTACAAAAACAATTTTGCCCAAACACTTCAAGCATAGCAATTTCGCGAGCTTCGTTCGGCAACTGAACAAGTATGATTTTCACAAAGTGCGGCATAATGAGGAAAATGGGCATTCTCCATATGGTGCCTCGGTAAGGCGGGCCTATCCCTCCAGCCAATCCCCGAAACTGCTAACCCCTTGTATAGGCGTGGGAGTTTAAGCACCCCGAGTTCCGGGCGGATAGAAAAGACAACCTCGACAATATTCGGCGGAAAGCTCCGGCTCCAAGGAAATCTCAGAATGCTGAAGAACAGTTCTCTGTACAGAATCAACAGGTCGTTGTTCTGTCTGAAACGTTGGCAGCAACCCAACAGCAGGTACAACAACTGCAAGAGTCATATTATGAGATGATGAATGCCAACAAGGTTTTTGTCGACGAAATCATGCACCTGCAGAGGGTAGTCAAGGCACAACATCAAGTCCATAATGAGCTTGTTAGCCATCTAAGTAAGGGAGAAGAAAGACGGGACAATCGCTTGTCAAATCATTCCACGCCGGCGTTCAACTCAGGCCAAAATCTGTTATCAGATGGTTCGGAAGCTACCTCGGAACTACGCCGGGCTCGTGATATTCTCAACGGGTTGTCAATAGAGCATGTTGCAGACAGAGACCTAAATCGGATGTCCGTTGCATTCCATCAAGCAGGCGGCTCGCCTGAATCTGTTGGATCTTCTTCGATAATGGGACCTCCGGGCGCTGCTGGCGTGACTCCGTTCCTGCATGATCCGCTTAACGACATGCGACATCTCGTTTATCCCGTGGGCCAGAATATCGGCATCGATCCATTTGCCCCTGAGCACATGAACAATATTCCGTACAATCGGCCTGGAGGGGATAATGGGTTACCACCGACTTCGGACTTTAGCTCGGCGCCATCTCTGGCGGCAAATACACCACCAGGCTTACCAGGCGGTTCACCCTGGGGACCTAAGAAACCGCTTGTCCTTCTTGTCGAAGACGATCGAACATGTGCTCGGATAGGCTCGAAGTTTTTATCTCAGCATGATTGTGGTGTAGAAGTCGCGGTATGCCGAGTCGATCCTTCTTTCGTTTACTTGATTTCGGGTGGCTAATATCCTAATAGAGAGACGGCCTAGAGGCTGTCAACAAGGTTAACGGGAGGCAACAACAGCCTTATGACTTGATCTTTATGGATATCGTAATGCCCCAGCTTGACGGCGTTTCCGCCACCGCCATGATCCGAGAAATACATCCTAGCACGCCTATTATTGCCATGACTTCTAACATCAATCAGCAAGATCTTGAGATGTATTTCCAGTGGGGTAAGTTCAGCGATGCCGTAGTGTGTTGATGGCTGGACGGCGCTAACATATGACCAGGAATGCGAGATGTGTTGGCCAAACCATTCACGAAAGAGGGTATGATTGGCAAATTAAGAAAACACCTTGCCAGTATGTTGCGGAATCCTCCTGCTGAGGGTATGATGGATACAGTGTATTCCAATGCAGGGTCTGCCCAACCCCCAACACCAGGGCCATACTCAAACCAAGGTATGGGAATGGCTCCGCTTTCCGCGACGTCCTCTGGTCCCGTCACAAAGTTTGACACCACGCCGATACAGTCGCCTGCTACGAGTAGCTCTTGGCACTCCCCAAGCCAATTACCTCACCCCTCACCGACCATAGGTCAGGAGCATGGCGGATACCTTGCCGCTGGGAGCGGGACTCAGATGGTACTCACCCCAGGTGGCACTCAGAAGCCGCAGTTTCCAGGCGGCATGATGCCCCAGATGGGGCCATCTCAGCGAATGCCACTCGACGGACCCCCGGAGAAACGGCAGCGGATATACGGCCCTCCTGGGAACTACAGTCAATAATATTCGCGCCCCGGGCCCACTATGTGATCCTAGCTTGTATATACTACGCTGCAATTTTCTTATTCGCGTTGCGGCGGCCATCACACTTGGGTGTTCAAATATCGATTTCTCGATACAGGCAAGCGATGCGACTGGCGTTGATTGCTGAGTAGCGGTAAACCTAAAGACCACTCGGCTAGACAGATTCGATTGAAATTGCGAAACCTTTGCGCGTACTCCTGCGCGGTGATTTGTTGTCGCTCGCTTGGTCCGAAAGATATAGAGCGACTTTGTGGAGTAGATCGTTATGACGATGATACCCCTTGCTTCTTTCAGAGACAAAAGGCGCCTGGGTCGGGTTACTAGATGTTGGGATACACACAATGGCGTGCGTTTATAACGGCGGCGCCTTTCTCAGCTCATAACGACAAAAAGACAAATGGAAGGCGATGTGGAAGCAGTGAATCGCCGCGGATGATCTCAGGATGAGCTGCATCTGCATTTTTGGGGAACGGGAAGACGGGCTCTGGATTTAAACGACAGATGGGGGAAGGACTTAACCCCCCCCCCCCCCCCCATGATTTGCCGCTTGTACACGTCTTATTGGCGACCATCATCTCGGAGTAGAGCTCAAGGTTTGTGAGCCTTTTCTATCACACAATAGAAGACCCAATGCCCACCACTCGGTTAAGATAAAGTATCGCGCATCGTCCATTATCGAAGAGGAATAGGTGTATCGTGATAACGTGATAGCTACGTAGTGGTGGAAAAGTGAGAGCGAACTTGAACCAACTTGTTTGTCGAGGGCGAAGTTATTATGACCGGTTGTCACTTGTACAGATATCTACCCGGCCATCCAGTGTTCGCATTGTTACCGTCGTCTCATGGCTCGGGCCAGAAAGGTTTCGTATCGTGCGTAGAAAGGCATGAGTTGGCTATTCCTTCTTCCTAGGGAAACGAGTAGAGACACCAGCTGTTCAAGGTTCTAGTCATCCTCTTTCTCCCATGTCTGTTATGCCGTCTTCATTCCATACCCTTCTTGCTCTGTTCCAGCGCACACGGCGCCTAGCTGTGTACCAAGCGATAAGAATCGGCAATCGTATGCAGTCCGAGTGGGCTCGTGGAGGAGGTCAACTCCCTCTGGGTTCGTCCGTCAGTGCTCGAAACTTGGTCCTGCGGAGTTCATCCTGTCCTGAGCAGTACTGTGTGGCTGCTTTTCTTGTCTTTTCCTTTCGTCCTTCTCTTACTCCCATTTCATTCTTGGTTTGATATGGAGATAGTAGTACGATTTGTCTCGGCCCTCGTCCTCGATAGTACCGTCGTTGTCATGTGACCATCAGATTTCGTTGATGCCTGACATGGCCCCGATGCGAGGAACTCCAACGACCCTGATATGGGGAGTGCAGACCCAATTCCACAGCAGTAGGACCATCTTGGAGTCGGATGTAAAGAACGATGAGAAAGAGAAAGAAAGAGAGAAAAGACACAAGAAGAAAGAAGACGAAGGTGGTCAGCTTTATAAAAGGGTGACGGTGGGGGAGATTTTGTTAGAAACAAAGTTCTCATCGGCCGTCTAGTAAGGGTGAATAAATAACCACAACGACATGCGGGACACGCACGGCGGACACGCACGGCATTCCGTACTGTACATTAGGCGTACATTGAAGCTCATCGTACGCAGGATTCTGTTGGCTCGGAGTCTCCCCCAGCGTTTAAACTTAAATGAATGGAAGAACCTGCAGGCATGCCATGCTAGATAGGCAATTTAGATAACCTAGAGCTGCGGGTGCAATTAGAAAGAACAAGTCAGCAGAAACGAAAAGCGAAAAGAAAAGCCCGAAAGCCAGTCGAGACTGGCCGTTGGTCTGCCTTGCTTGTTATATGGGTGGGGTGGAGCGAACGGATGTTGTGACGTGGGTTTGGGTCGGGTAGATATGTATGTATGTATGTATGAATAAGCGAGGTAAGGCGGGCGGCAGAGGCGCAGATGATGGAGGCATCCCACGTCTCCTGCGTATCCGTCGGTGTAGGTACCTAAGAATGTGCACGCGCGCATCTGGACGGCAACCAAGAGGCCGAGAGAACACGGGTGCCCACATCTCCCAAGTCGCCTGATGCTTGCGTGGGCTTCACCGAGGGGGTTGACATCCAGCCATCCCCTTACTAAGTAGATACCCTCGCCGGTTGGTTCGGTCTCCGTTGCGTAGTATGGTACGTAGGCAGGGTGAGTGGTTGAGGCATGTCGGCGGCATTAAATAGGATCTACGGTAGCAATCCTATGCGTTCCAGCCCGACCTAGCCTGGTCGACGCTCGTACTCTTTAATTTAAGGTCTATATGCTGTTTATCTGTAACGTCATGGTTGTTTGTCACACCATTACCAATCGTTCGAAAGAGTTTTCTCGCGTGTTATAAGCCCGGCGTTGTCCCGGACGGTTGATTGTTTGCGAGAAGCTGTAGCGGGCGGGACGGCAAGGTACATAGATATACTTGCCGTCCTCTTGGATCATTGCCGAAACCCTATCCGGAGACTATGCCTGGATCTGGTCTTCACCACACGAGCTAGCGTTTCTCTTCACCTTGTATTTGCTGAAACCCGGGGGCGAAGGACTCAAACGGAGCTTGTGACGAATACAGCAGGAGACACAGGTGTGGACCTAGACCTTCAACGATATAACGGTTGACAACTCCGCTAACGTTCTAGGCTTGGGCTCGGCTAGTCTTTCATCTTCTGGAACACAGGCTTATACGTACAATTCGCTCTGGGGTCCCTTGTCCGTTGCGTTTAGCGGCCGTTGTTGGTGTCAACCCCGGTAGTACACCTCGTCGAGCGCACACGCGACTAATCTATACTTAAGTGCCCTAGTATAGGTAGATAGTGTAGAAAAGTGGCGTTTTGGTGATCTTACCCACTTCCCCGGGTCATTGAAGATATACAGAATACTGGAGAGTGGTTCAAGCATGCATGCGGGCTAGGGGACGCTGGGATAGTGGCTGTCGTCGCATGAAGACGGTGGATCGAGACAAGCCTTTTTGTGTGGAGTGTATACCGATGAACCGAAGATCGAGCCTCATTGGACACGAGCAGCTACTTTGGCGGTTAGGGTGGTAGTGCTAGCCTGTCGCTGTCGCCGGCGATAGGGCTTCACCTGGATTACTTATGCTTACCTAGGTATGGTGTAGGTATGGGTATCTGATATATCGCTGAGTCGTCGTGCCTGTGATACAAAAGCCAGACCTCTTCCTACGCTGGTGCGGCTCGTATATGCTTTGCTACCTACCTCGGTAATCAGGTAATCTACTGTAGATTACCTAGATTAGGTAGGTAAATGGATCTTGTGTGTGACTGCTCAAGGTTTCTTTGTTATCGCCTTTGCTCGGGAGATAACCTCTTTATCGCGGATACCGTACATAAATACGTATATGTATATGTACAGTAGGTAGGTAGGTTAGTACGTAAGTACATATGTAGGTATGTCGGTACCTACTACTGTAATGTACTGTATTACGATATGCTCGTTGCGCTACATACGGAAGCAGTGTGACCATTTTGTATAAGCTGCATAGTTTGGCTGCCGTGTTCTTACGGCTGGGCGTATTCGCCGGTGGTCTGGACACCGCTCTAGACCGCAGAGCAGAATGTCGCCCCGTACCATGGTCCACTCAACCGTCGTCCAGCTAGGCTCCACCCGTGCCGAGGGTCCCTGACCGCAAGGGCCTAGACCCGTGTCGATATGGGCTTAATGATATTCCCAACCCTGTCCTGCGATAGCACAGAAGTACTTACCTATCGTGGTGCATGCGCGACATTCAATCTCCTTCCATTTACATAATCCATACAGAACGATGTCCGCTGTGTGTAGGCCACAGGGATGAGAGCTTACTACTATAAAGGTCTTTATTATCATATACTACAAACATGATAATGTCGATAATGAAAGCACCTGCTCCTCGGGCCGAGACGCAGCCTCCCGTGGATAGTGCTATATAAGTACTATTAAAGAAGACTAATAGGACCAAAATAGTTGTTGTATTTATGTTCGTCTCTCCACTGTGGAGAGTAGTGTATAGCTATTTATATAGTACGAATTACTATTATACTATACCTTCCTAATCTAACCACTCCGGGGCAAGGCCAAGAGCGCCTACGCTTTTACTAAAGAACATAGCTATAAGTATAGGATATTCTAGCTACAACTTTTTTTACAGGGTAATAACCCGATAATTTGGATATTAGTTATAAAAATATAACTATAGTATTAAATAATTTTTATAAAATTTATAGAGATATTTTATAGTTTTAATTATATTTTTTAATTTAATAAAGTTTTAATAAATTATATATATTTTTTTTATATATAGTTTATAATTTTTATATTTTATAACTTTAAACGGAATATTAATATCTTTAGTTTTTTTTTACTTTAAAGAAAAAGTATACTTAAGTAATAAAAATAATAAAATATAATCTTTATTGTTTAAATTTTATAAGGGGATATAATTGTTTAAATTAAAAATAAGTATATAATATTTATTGTAATTATTTAAATTGTTATTTATATAACCTAGATTTATTACTAACGCTGTATTTTAATTTATATAATAATATACGGACTTAGTTTTTCTGGAAAAATATTTTTGTTTAAATATCTACATTTTAAAAAAAAGGACAGGAATAAACTCTTTTTACCGATATATTTTAAAGGCAGGGTATACGGTTCGTTTTTTTAATTTTTAGATATAGTTAATAATAAAGGGCTTTTAAAGTATTTAAACTTTTTTTTAAGGGGGAGAACGTTGTAAATATAAAGAAACTTCGCGTAAGTAAAAGAAAATTCCATATAAATAAAAAGGAATTATATTAGATAATATATAATTTATATTAAACGATATAATTAAAGGGAACAATTTAACAAGACGTTTTTAATAAGGTAATAATTTATTAACTAGTATAATTTTAAGAATAAAGATATATATATATACCGGCTTTAGTTTTAGTGCTGGTGCTAGTACTAGTGCGGGCTTTAGATTATTTATAATAAGAGCAAACATTACTTTAAAAACTATTTTATTTATATAGAAAATTTAATAACAGCGCTATATATTAATAACATTAATAAATAAATTTAAGTAATAAGAGCTAGTATTAATATTAGAGATTTATAGGTTATTTAAAATATTTTTTAAGGTATATACTGTTTTTTAAATATTTTATTTATATAAATATAAAATATTATTTTTAAATAATTTATATTTATATAGGTTTAAAAAATAAATATTTTATGTTTTAATTAAATCGCTTGGAATAAAATTCCTAGTTATAAAAAACTAACGTTTTTAAAAGTTTTTAATTATTTAAGCTTTAAATTATTTAAACTTTTTAATTACCGCAGGTTAAATAATATTTATATATTTTTTTTACACGGCTTAAGCTAGATATAAAAAAAACACTATTATTTATTTTTTTATTTTTTTATAAGGTATTTATATAATAAAATAATAAAACTAAAAAATGTTTTTTAGTATAAAGGATTTTTTAAAATAAATATATATATTTAATTTTAATTTATAGTGCGTTTATAGCAGTATATAATAATATATTTTTTTTAGTGTAATATAATAATACAGGATAAAGTTTAGGTATTTTTTTATTAATTTAAAAATTTAAATAAAGGGAGTATTTAAAGCAAATATTAGAACTAAGTTGAAAGAATAATTAAGTTTAAAATATTTT
>MU383924.1:0-69700 GCA_022495065.1 Xylaria telfairii
TTTTTTTTTAAAAATTTAATTAAAAATAATTTATTATATTTATAAAATTATTAATAATTTTAATTATTAAATATATTTTAATATAACTTTAAAAATTAAATAATTTTTAAAATATAAAAATAATTTATTAAGTTTATTTTAATATTATATATTAATTTATTTTAAATTTTTATAAAAAATATAAAAATAATAAACAATTAATATAAAAAATTAATACTAAAAGTTTAGTTTATATTTTAATATAATAATATTTATTTTAATTAATATAATTATAATATTTATTAAAAATAATTTTTAATAAAATATATATAATTTATTAATAATAATTTATAATAACTACTAATAAAAAAAATTTTTATAACTTTATAAAATTAAAAAAATAATAATTTAATTTAATATTTATAATAAAACTATATAATAAAATATTATTTTAAAAAAAATTATTTAAAATATAATAAAATTAATTAATAAAAAAAAAAAAAAAGCTATATATAAATCTTTAGCAGAGCTAGAGATATATATATAAGCTGCGTAAAGCTTAATGCTTTATGCGGTAGCTGCTAATAAGTAGCAGGCTAAAGGCCGTGCTTACTAGTTAGTATTATTTGCACCTGCGGTATAGACCTCCCTTAAGAAATCTTATTAATTATTTTTACTAGTGCCGGCAACTTACTAGCTTTAATTAGCTCGGGCGTAAAATTTTTAACGCTTAATAACACTTAATATTTTATTATAAAACTTTTTAGTTTTATATTAGGATTAATAAATAAATTAAGGTTAAAATTAAGAAATTTTTTAAATATAACTTAAAATTAAGTTAATTAATAAATATAAAATAGTAAAAACTAATAAATATAAAGTAATAAAAACTAGTGAATATAAAGTAGTAATTTAAATAATTTAAATTATATAACATGCGTAAATATAAATATAAGTCTAGTATTTATTAAATATTATAATATTATTACTTGTTATTAGCTGTTTTATAATTATATATTTATATAACTTTAATTTTTTCCGTTTATAAACCTAGTAAATATAATTTATAAAATAAATTAAATATAATATATAAATAAAATATGTTAAATTAAACAAGTTATAAAATAAGTTTTAATAAAGTAAAATTAAATAATTAAGCACGCGAAATAACTTAAGGTATAAAAGTAGCTAAAGTAATATAATAGCGTAATATTATAAACGTTAGTTATAGCTGGATATAATTAGTAATAAAGTAAATATAACTACTTAGAAAATATATAAAGGTATAAATATTTATTAAGATATCGGTATAAATATTATTAAGTTAATATTATTTTAATTATATTATTAGTTTAAGTATTGTTAATTTAATTAAATTATTAAATATTATTATTTTTTATTTTGTTAAGTATTAAAAATAAATATGTAGTAGATAAATTTAGCTTTAATTATATAAAAAAGCTTTGTTAAATATTAAAAATAAACATGAAATATTTAAGTATAGTTGGTTTTTAATATTTTTAATTATAAGTGCAGTGTTTTATTAAGTATTAAAAACAAATATAAAACATTTTAAATATAACAAGGTTGTAATTATTATAAATCAGCACGTAAATATTAAAAACAAGCTGTAGTAATTTATAAAAGTTTTTTTTGCTAATTTTTTTTTAAATAAATAATTAATTAATAAGTCGATTGATTTTTTTAACTCGTTAGTTATTATTTAATAAAGTTTATTAAAAGTAGTTATAATAAGTTTATATATTAAAAATAAAAAAAAAAAAAAAAAACTGCTAAGTTTTTAGTTATAAGTTAAAAACTTAAGCAGTTTTTTTTTTAACCTTTTTTATTTAATTTATAAAGTGGGGCATAAGTGGCCTGCGGCTACTACCCTTTACTTAAGTGTAACAATTTATTAAAAAAAAACAAATTTTTTTTTTAATTATATTTTTTAATTTAATATATTTTTTAATTAATTATATTATATTTAATTTAATAAGTTTAATTAAAATAAATAAAATTTTTTAAGTTTAATTTAATTAATTAAAGTATAAATTCTTTTATATAAAGCTTATATATATAATATTATATTATATAAAGTTAATTATAGTTAGGTGCTTAGTAGGACTAGTGCAGACCTTATATTAGTCATTTATCCGTACGTACAACCCACATCACGTGACTGCCAGTCACCTGACCACTGGTCACCTGACCTAGCCCCACCTGCCCCACCACACACACCACACTTAGCTATTATTATTGCCGCGCCTTGCGCAGCCTTATAGAGTTTTTTTTTTCCTTTTTTATACTTAGATTTTTTATATAATATAGCATATATTACAACAGCCTTGTTTTTTATTAATGTGTTAAATATAACAAAGTTTTTAATTTATTAATAAAAAATATTTAAAAATAATCTTTATATTTTATAATTAATAAATAATTTATAAATTATTATATATAATATTTAAATAAAATTAAAGCTTTAATAATAAGTATTATATTATATAGAATTTATAAATAACAAACTAAAAAAAAAGAACAGAAAGAGCTCCGAGAGGAGAGGATAAAGCAAGAGAGGGAACAGGAACAGCGGAGAAGGGACGAGATGACAATTGAGGAGTTGCGAGAGGAAAAGAGGAGAGAAGAGGAGAGGATAACCCAAGAGAGTATCCCCGACGCTTTAATTTGGAGATGCATCCTCATGGGCATGCTTTTTTCGACTGTGCCGGACAATGGAACCTTGCTGACATCTGACGTATGGGACCGTGTTGTTCCCATCATATAGGCAGTATCACCTACTCTGCGTAGGGCATAGGCTGCAACAGGATATTGACTGCCAGGTATTTCGGTTCAAGTCATTGTCTAGCTGCATGCCCTCCTCAGCACCGATGATAGTTCTTCTTGCTAGGAACAGTCAGACCCTTATATAAGGAGCCCGTAGCCGCCTATACGCACATTTTCCTTGGTCACCTCTCCTTTCCCACCACCGGACTACGGAGCACCGAAGGGCAAATCCACTCTTTAGTGTAAACATAGTCATAAAATACTTAATGCCACATACGCCACCGGGATAGCGAGCCTCGCGAACCTGTGCGCGGAAGACAAATATAAAAATATATTCACTTTCAAAGAGTTTAATAGAAATTGTATTGTTAGGGGTTAGAAACTTGTATGTACCTTAGGTACCCGAGGTGGGTCCCGGGTCGCATGTTCCGAGCATCGACTTACAACATATCCAGTTTAATTACATTTATCTGTCGATTCTTAAGGTTAATGCACTTAGTCATAAGACCCAGTGAAACCCCAGACCTCCGGGTCATACAGTACCTGCCTACCTACTAAGCTGGCTACTGCTGGCATCATCATCATCACATCCCTCCACAACGATCAATCCAAGACAAGCTCGGAACCGCAAATTGGCACTCACATCGTTCGCCGCGCTCATGCGCAAACGTCGATGACACTCGTTAATACTCCAGGCCACGGAAGCGACTAGTTTTGCGGAACATGGTGCCACGAAAGCTCAACCTTGGTTCCGTATAAGTGCCATGTCCATGTCCATGTCCGACGAGAGCGGCGCAATGAATACAACCACGGCCACTGAGCCCAGCGGGTCTAGCCCGACGACGAAGGCGAAGGCGAATCCGAAGTCGAAGTCGAAATTCAAACCACCACCTCCTGAACAAGAATCACATATCTTTAGGCGTTCACTCATCGTCGCATCCTTTTGGCTAGTTGTGCTGTGCTTGGGCATTCCTATATGGCTGAAAACGACTTCCATCTACCGCGCGAGCCTGCCCTTGAGCCAGATGATGGACTGGGCTGACGGGAGGGTGAGTACACAATACAGTCCCGATATGCCTGCCTCTGCTAAGACGACGGTGTGTAGGCATGTAGCCCAGTGTTCCCTATCCGAATCGCTGTCGAGGCGCCCGATCTGAGCGAGCAAGAAACCCAGAGCTTAATCTCCGTCACCCAACATGCTCTCGATGTGATGCCCGATTTTCCTGGTCACCGGTTACGGCTTGAGACCACCTCCCGATCATCCGACGGCGATGACAAGGATGCATTCGTTATACGGTTGACGCCGGGCGATACTGCCGAGTCTACTCCTGTGTCCGCTCTCGACCCGCATGTGCCCGTCCTAGAAATTTCATATCCCCCGAGCGCGGGACCTACTCCCGAGACCAAATCGTCTGGGCTCGCGACGTACATCGCCGCTCAACTTCGCGACACCTTCGCCGAAGAGCAGGCCATGACGTCTTATTTCCTGGCGACCTCGACCATATCCTCAGATCAACATCAACCGCAGGGCTCCCAACCAGGAATGGATCAGTCCCTTGCGAAACGCATGACGCGGTCGATGAAATACTCGGGCACATACCATCTAACTTTTTCACTGTTCACAAGCGGCTCTACTCCCAGCAGCTGGGATATTGACTCAGCCATCGATCAGTACATGTGGCCTGTGTTGGACATGCTCCGGCCCATCCACAACTTTACGATTGATACCCAAGTTCAGCTGTACGCGATACCCGGCGTACAATCGCAGGTCCTGACCAAGGAGGATCTATCATCCTTTATCAATGCCGCCGAATGGCCCTTGTCGCCATCGATAGGAGGAGCACCGACACTCAACTTCGTTGTATTCATCGGTGACCAGACCATCGGCTTGAACCCGGGAGAAGAGACGTCGCAGTCGTGGCTTGCTCCTCAGTGGGGCTCCGTGTATCTCCTCTCGCCTCCTACGACGACAAGTCATGTGTCGCCGGAATTCTTAAAACAGCCCATGCTGACATTTGCATCGCATCTCCTTTCCCTCCTCGGAACTCCGCAATCGGGCTCCTTGCCAATGCGTTTATCAACTCTTACTCGTGTCAGGTCCGTGGATATGCTCTTACGCGCATCGTCATCTCTAGGGTCACTGGCTCGACTGTCGTTGGCCTTACCTAGTATCTCGATCCCGTCGAGTGTCGCAGATGGTGTGGCAAAATCAATCCATCACCTCGAACTAGCATGCTCCAAGTTAGGAAGTACCGAGAGTCTCGAGCATGCGCGTATCGCCGAGTCAGAAGCTGAGCGGGCATTCTTCGAGAAGAGTATGGTCGGCCAGCTTTATTTCCCCGACGAACATAAAGTAGCCGTCTACTTGCCACTGCTCGGTCCTGTAGGAGTTCCCCTGGTTATGGGACTGCTCACCGAGATTAAGGCTTGGCAGGCACGGAAGCAGCAAAAGGCCAAAGTGTCATAAAAGCGCGCTAATAGATGTTTCTATGGGTATATGAAAGAATATAATAGATAATAAATTGCTTGCAAGGCCTACGTGTGATTTCTATCGGGTTGATACGCGCCGGTGTTCCTCATCTCCCCTCACCGGTTGCACCCCAATTTCTCTCGGCTGTATAACGTCAGATATATCTAAGATGGGATACTCTTCCAAACAAAGCCCGAGCAAGTGGGTCGAAGCGAGGAAACCTATTCTCCGCTGGAATAATTCACAACAAATAAAGCTTACGTTCACATGACAAAGCCCACCGACTCGTTCCCTGGGCGCCGAGCTGATAAGCCAAGACTCCTTCCCTGCCCTTTCCACGGCGAAGAGCAAAGAGTAGGTAATTGCGGTGAAACTAAGCTACAGTAGCTGGGCTTTTGACTTCGGTCCAAGCACCAAATTCTGAAGGCCAGTCACAGCAACCCCTGAAAGATATCTCCCCCTTGCGTCGTCTACCCCTCTAACGGGCAGGACTACATCATAAGTACACGGCATATCTGCCTGCCTACATGAAGAGGGGGCATCTGTTTGGTTGCAAGCTACCACCCGGCCGCGAGTGCGGGTACCCACAGTTGGAGCTGAAAGTGCAGAGCATTGTCGCATTACATTTAGAGCTCCCTTGCTTCTTTCATATGCACGGGTATTGTACCAGTACGATAGCATTTGGTCAAATGGCCGGAAGTAGCCTATAAGAATCAGAATCAGAATCTTGGCATCGGTCAGCAAGAGCATGACGCCCCTGCTTCACGGGTAGGAGGCTGGTACATCCAAAGGCGGCCGTGTTGAAAACAATACGTACCATAAAACTATATAGAAGTCTCCTTAAAGCTTAACGTTAACACTTAGGACCGCCATGGGTCTATTCGACAGTCACAAATCTCGTGACGAATTTCTCAGTTTAATAGAGCAAGCGATGCATATCAATCAAGGAATAAAAAAGTACCCCAGATCAAAATGCGGATGATCTAAGATGGAGCTAGCGGGAGGGGATGAGCAAGGGGTCCTTGTTCGTCTCCGAAAGCCTGGCTGGCTACTGTAAGAGAGGCAATCGCCTGATTCCTAGCTTGGTCAGGTGCACGCCTACCTCTTTACTCTACTCTCTCATCAAAGAGAGCATGTGCGTAAGCAGACAAATGAAATACTCTCCTACTTGCTCACTTGTTTGTCTCAGTACACACCGACCGATAGAGGAGATGCTTATACTCGACAACTAACAGCCAACATTTCTAAGCAGAGATGTGCTCCCGCCTTCACTGTAGGACAAGATGAATATCACCAGCTCCAACATACCATCGGGCATAGCAGCCTTCCCGATTCTGCTCCCCTCGCTTTCATCATGGAAAGAGTATGTCGTCCCGGCCGTGGTTGGGTACATGGTGCTGTGCCGTACGCTGCGCTATCGTGGGGAACGGAGACTACGGCGCCGCATTGGGTTCCCGGAGAGTGGCGGTCGGGAGGCGCTCTCGAGTATGACAAACGAGCAGGCGCAACAGATCATCAAATACCTCAGTACTTATGAGTTTCCCCAGTTGCATCTGTTGTCATTGCAGTTTGGGCTATTCAAGGTGCGTTTTACTACTTTCCCTTAACAGACTTGCCCCCTCTTCCACCATGGTCATGATCGGTGTTTGAAGTCAAAGAAAGGGGTAAGAGGTCGTGGGATAAAAACCGGGGAAACATGAATGAACGTATTTTTGAGATGGCCGTGATGCTAATCCTAGTGTGTAGACATATGGCGTCGAATCTATCAGCCGGCTGTTGCTTGCTACCAGGAACTTGACAGATCCCGTGAAGAGCCTGAAGAGGTGAGCCGGACATTTCACTCGCTTCAATGAGGTGTACGCACGATGTCATCTCATTTTGAGATGATACTCATATAGCATGCAAGTTCTGGTATGAACTGAACTAACTATCGCACCAGATACGAAGACACGGGCCTCCTGATCGGCGAATTAATCAACCCGCCCAACTCGGAGCGGGTCATCAACGCCATAGCACGCATCAACTTCCTACACAGCAAGTACCGACATGAAGGGACCATCTCCAACGAGGACTTGCTCTACACGCTGTCTGTGTTCGTCATCGAGCCGCCGCGCTTCATGCGCCTGTACGAGTGGCGCGCCATGAACGAGATGGAATACTGTGCGTACGGTGTGTTCTGGAAGGCCATCGGCGACGCCAGTGAGTAATTCTCCGAGTCATTTTCTTCTTGTTTTGGCAACCTTCAGGGCACAACCCTTCCCTTCTTAGCCAAGACAATATCTTGAAGCTTCTGAAACCTTCATAAATTACGCGCAAAGCGGCTATAACTGACCCCGAGTGTTGCAGTGGGCATCGAATACAAGGGCCTGCTCGCGCGCGACACCTGGCGCGACGGCATCGAGTGGGCCGACGACATCACGGCCTGGGCGAAGCGGTACGAGGCCGGCGCCATGAAGCCCAGCGTCATTGCGCACAAACCCGCCGTGGCCCTCATGCCCATGATCACATACTGGCTGCCGTGGTTCGCGAAGCCGTTTGCTGATCAGATCATCTGTGTTCTGATGGGCGATCGTGTGCGGGAAGCGTTCATGTGAGTTTCCCCGTCCTCGTTCTACCATCTCCTCTGTCAAATTACTATCTACCAAGTCGAGGCAATCGCTGACTGTTCCCAGGCTTCCCGAACCAGGTATCATAGCAGCCGCAACGGTCTATCCCCTATTCGTACTGCGTCGCCTCTATCTCCGCTATCTAGCACTACCGCGCGTTTTCCCCGTAGAACGTCATGGGGATGTCGATCCAAAGACGGGACGCATCAACACACTCCTTCCGTATGGAAATTATCCGTTCTACGTTAAGCCTACGATCTGGAATCGCTGGGGACCTTTGGCCTGGGCCATCTGGCTGTATGGCGGCAAGCTGCCCGGCGATGACCCCGATCAGCACTTGCCGCAGGGCTATTTATGGACAGACCTGGGGCCGAGGAACCGGATGGGACTAGGTGTTCAGGAGATGGAGGTTGATATCGAGAGGTTGAAGGCCGCTGATAGAAGAGGCTGCCCTTTCTAAAGGACTCATCGGTGAAATATACCGAGCATGATTGAGGTCTTGTTCCAAAATGTCTATGGTATGGCGAAATATCTGAGTAATTGGGAAATGAGTGGGATTGCTGTGGGAAATATCTTCATGCAGTCCTTGGTAAATATCAAAGCGAATAAATATATGCGTATATGATGGTTCCGCCCGGTTTCAACACCATGAAATACTTTGGTTCTCCTGACAGTCAATTAGCGAAGTGACCCTTCACTGATCCGAGCCTCAAAATAGAGTATTTCATTCTCTAAAAAGGCATTACAGCTGAGCGACACCGTAATTTGTATTCTGTCAGGGGTCCGCAACAGGAACCGAAACCAGGCGCCAAGTTTCGACCCATTTCCCCAGGGCATAGAATGAAGCATGGCAGAGCTGTCTATCGCATTTTTTAAAACTACCGGAAATTGGCCTTCGAGACGTCTCAGCTCATGATTTTGAAGATACTCACTCCCTACAGAGCGCACGAACTCTGGATCACTGACGAGACACGGCCATAACCTGTGTTGGTATTGTGGAGGGTTTAGGGGGTCAGGTCGGCCCACTTCATAGGTAGAACCAAGGATAAGCACGACAACAGAAGAGGCTTCATGCTCTAGGCGACATAGCGTAATAGCTACCATAATATTTTTGTCTCGAGCCGCCCATACGGATTCTATTGGTATGTGGCGGACCAGAGCTTGAGGTCCACGGGTTTCATCATCGTGTACGGCATAGTTAAGCAATGGCGATGCCGTTTCATGAACAATCGGACGGAGACATAGATATAGACTCTTCGCGATAGATCCCAGGCTAGGCAGCTCATATTGTGATTGCTGAATTTCTTTGACTTTCCTTTCTATCTTCCGCTGGTCAAGAATCTCTAGCACCTCGCCATCTGCTATCTCTTGTCAGCTTCTATCAATAGCCAACATTGTGCGATAAGTGTTGTCGAATTCAGAGTACTGACCGAATAAATTAAATACCTCTGCCTGATCTCTAGTATCAAGCCTTACTCCAAATACGTCCGAAGAACGACGGCAGAATTTAAGTCCTGCATCAGGGCACCAGAGAACAATTGCTGGACGGCAAAGCTTTGAAGGATCACTGCCGAAAAAACTCTCCATAATCCCTAGTACGTTACAAGGAGCTCGATCGGTCATGGAAACGGAACCTAGAGGATACAGCAGGAGACTTATTCAGAGCCCGAGATTCACGGTTTCGAGGGTAAATAGCGAGCGCTTGGGACTGTTTTGAAATATCCGGTCAGGCGGGAAATAATCCGGTGACTATACCAGTAATGAAGACCCAGTGTGCAATAGAATAAATTAGTCGTTAGATTCCTTAATGATTTCTCCTTGAAGTCTTTCAAAAGCCTTACTACTGCCTTCGCCATACAGTAAGGGCATGTTGACCTCGAAGAGACCCATCAAGCTGTATGCCCTGTCTTCTGGGCGTGTTGTCTCCCGTTGATACGCCGACGTCATTTTTGTATAGACGGAAAAACTTCCAAGTTCGGGTCTGTTTGGGCCGGCTTCTAGCTGAGATGTGTCAATCCGGATATTAGAGCTGATAGCCTTGGCTAAGCTACCACGTGTGCCTATACTATCCCATGTCGCGTTGAAGAATTCGACTTCTTCGGGGGCAACGAGTTCTTGTAGCTGCTTGTATGTCAGTATGCCACCTCCTTAGCCCGGCAAGTTGAGACAAGAAGCATTTTTACATACTAGGTTTTGGTCAGTTGAATTGTTGAGTTGTTGGGACTGTAGAACGCTGCCGAATGCAGATGTAATCTCTAATTATCGGGTACTAACCTGTCCATCCTCGACGAAACCATCGGCTTTGCTTTAAAGTCACTTTTTCTTCGGCCACTTCGTTCAAAGCGCACATATCGGATAGGTACGCGTAACAAATTGCCGATTTTTTATACCACTGATACATCGAGTTAATAGCTCCCGACAGTTCGGAGCTACTGCTTTTGTCGATGCCTGTCACATATTTAGCAGCCCATTACATGCCAGCAACAGCAAGAACGGTACCTACAGCACGTATCAATCCATATGTACTTAAATCCGTCCTTAGCCGCTTTCTTGGCCGAATCTAGCACTTTGGCTGCTCCGGATTTCCTTCTCCATCTCTGCGCGCTTTCATCTGCCTATAAATCGAGCGAGGTATTTTGAACATCTTCGAATAAGACCTCATCTTTATCCCAAGTGTGCAATAAGATGGCATAGGGCGGCGTTATAATGCCGATGAAAGTCTCTAGAGTAAATGTCGTGGTGTTGAGTAGTCGCATCGCTAGACCAGATGATTGACGCTACTTGCTCTCAAGCGGAGGGGCATATAGGAACGAAATTCATGAATGCACGGAGGCCCCAACGCAAGAACGTAAGTAAGGAAATAAGGAGTAGCAGTGCTCATTTCTATCAACAAGTCCAATAAATTTGCCGCGAACCAACCCCGCTGACGCACTCCAAGGCAGAACCGCTCACATACATAGCCACATTGTTACGACGTCATGCGAGAAGGAGTGGTTGCTATATTAGGCTTCATCTGAGCTGCGCTTAGCTGGGCGAGTCGCTACGGAATCTCTCCGCGTCTTTCTGCATCCTCACATCGTTTTGCCTCAGCCGCGGAACGATGGCGGGAGGGGGGGGGATCATCTGTTTGAAATATGTGTCGGTTGCTCAGACCTCGAGTATGGCAATTGGAGAGCTCAGAGGGTTAAGGTTAGCATCATAATGAGAAGGTGTAAGAGAAAAGGCTTGTCGTTGGGGGTTTCCGTCTCTCAATTGCTAATACTGATAAGTGATGATAAAAGAAAATGGAATGAAAGCGTGGTTGATTGTTTGTGGCTACCTGTACCTACGTAATGTGGCGCTCGTGGCCTTTGATGCTTTTTAAGTATAGATGGGAACTGGGTGCTAAGTACCTTAATTTACACCTAGAAATTCATAGTTGATGCCATGACACTTGAATTTCACTCTTCTACGAGGTTGTGTGAGAGCTATGAATAGTATAGTAATAGTTGATATTCAGACTACCATAATAGCCTACTTAGGTAGTGAAGCTGCACTGAATGAACCAAAGCTGAAAAAGGAAGCCCGCAATACTTGCTTTGACGAACGAAAAATTGATCCCTTGCAACCTGCCTTGCAGAAAGTGGTGGTGCACGCGATTGCAGATGACTTGGCAACCCACTGTGAATCAGCCAGTCGGGAGAGAGAAAAAGACAATGCCTCGGGTTGCTCCGACACCTGGTCACTTACACCAGGCTAGTGCACTGTCATGAGATTGGGATCTCGGGCACACACCGCGCGCTGCAAATAGGTCAACATCAGTTGGCTAGCATCATCTCCGCACTTATACATACTACCTAACCTTACTTTGTAGAAGCCGAGCGTACTACCTACTGGGTAGATAATACATAACTAGCAAGAGGTGTTTTTGTGCTGGGTGGTACATCAAACGCCAGCGTTACTTTGTCCACTGTCCACTGTAGGTAAGTTCTACCTAACCTCAGATAGCTACCTGGTACATAGGTAGGATGTAGAGAGTACAGTAAAGCGGGGGATGTTAGTATGTAGGTAGGTGAGTGTTGGCCGAATTTGGTTGGCTGCCTTGAGCTGGCATGTCGCTTTCGTCCACCTCGACGTACGCTCTGATGAACAAGGACTAACCAGAATAGCTTCAGTTATAGGTACAAAGAGTGGCCAATCCAGGAACAGTTCTGCGTGTCTACTGTATTTGATTTCTTTTTCTTTTCGCCGCCATATCTAATGCTGGGGCGACGCTGGCTAATGTGGTTAGAGGCTCGGACCGGGGCCGCGAGTCGCCCAACAAACGTGCACATCAACCATTGACAATGGACGTCGATCATGTACCGTAGTAGATCAGCAGTCTAGACTACCTCCTAGTACATGTAGTCTTTGAAGGCGTCAGAATGAAGATCTGTTCCAGCAGCGCTCATCTGGTGGTCAAAGCAACGGTTGACAAACGCCCCAGGGTTTATTGACCCTGTCCTGTCAACAGGGATAATGCCGTGACGGCAACGTGGGCATGTCTAACTAAGTAGGGTCAGATTAGATAATAGACCAACGTATCCATTAGGCACGTTTAATGGCCGCCAAGCTCGAATGTTTTGCTTCTGCAAGGTATCGTCTACTTTTTCAAGAGCGGGAGGGTAATATCTAGGAAATTTGCTGTCGCGGTATGAAGCAGGCTACATGGCCAGTTGGACACTATGATAGGCCATGCTGCCCTTAGTCCAATTCGGTGGCGCATCGATGATCCTGCGTGGAGTCTGAGAAAATGGTTCACAACAGCTAGACTCTCTGCTAGTGTAGTAACCTTAGTGTGCACTATGTGGTGTAGTGACTCCAGCCGAAGGTCTGGACTAGTGTGCGCCTCTCCTCATCACGCCCCCGAAAACGAGTAGAAGGAAGAAAAAAGAGGCTTGCAATGTGCTACGTAGAGCTAGTACTCGGGGCTAGCGTAGAAGAGAGAATAGGATATATCGATGGAAGAAAGGGGATTGTATCCATCCCCATATTCCATCCTCATCTGTCACCGACGATGAAAAGCATATAACCTCGCTTCCTGGTGGCCTGCTTGTATGTGCTATGTAGGACAACACAACGGCAGATCCCTGCGGCTCCACACGGATAGACAGTAGACAATATGATACGGTAATCTACTTACGCACTTATTATTAGTTGTATACCATTCTGGGATCATTTGTGGTTCCCTCCACGCCCAATTCTCGCCATTTCCTGATTTTCTTCTCTACTCACCAACGAGAGAGCTGTCGTCAAGGGCCTTAAATCCAACCAGTATCGCGTTGTGACTAGGGGAGCAAGGAGTTCGACCACTACATCGCATATCTAGGACTATATTGCGTCAATCCAGACAGCACAGACATCAAGCGACATGGCCACCACGCCCAGTCAGCCGTCCACTAGTGGTCCGCCGCAGACCACGCCCGCAACAGTCCCAGAGGCTACTACTACGGCTACTACTACGGCTACTACAGCTGCTACTACAGTTGCCACTACAGCTACTAGTGATAGCCCGCAAGCTGGCGGTACTACCACCGCGCAGCCAACAACTGCTGAGCCGGCAACAACGACGACGACGACACCAGCTCTAGCGTCTACATCAACAGCAGCAACAGAGCTGCCGGCAGCACAGGCGACGACAACGCCAGCGACTGCTGTGCTCCCAGAGACTGCTCCGCTACCACAGACAACTCTGAGTGATGTTCTCCCTGCGTCGCATTGGGCCCAAATACCGGTGAGATCAAAGAGACTATGCCCCTCTCCACAGGCAAGAAGAATTCAGCTGATTTAGCTCCGATCTCCAGCATGTGGAAGAGGAAGATGAGTTTGATGACAATGACTCAGCGTATGGTGATGATAACGCGAGTTCGACGGCGTCACTTTCGGCGAGCATACTCGAGTACCGAACCGTGCATGGCCGCACATACCATAGCGAAAGGGGTAATGCCCAGTCATGGTGAGGCTCATTCCAACGCTGACGACACATTAATGTGATTCATGAGGTTAATACGTTTTCTACCCTAGGAACCCCAACGATGCCCAGCATGATGAGTCTATGGATATCCTGTATGTCTAGGCTTCATTTTAACTCACAAGGCGATATCCGTCTCCGTGGATAGATTACTAATATACTTCAAGTCATCACGTCTCCACACTGATGCAGGATGGGAGACTTACCATGGCTCATATCGACCAGAATGTGCAGGTAAGGACAATCGACGTCAGGAACTTGCGAACTCAAGGCATTAACCTCGGTTGACAGAAAGTATTAGATGTTGGGTGTGGTACTGGTATGTTTATGTTACCCAAGCTTCGCAAACCAAATCCACGAGTCCCTTTAACTAACACAAGCTTGATAGGTATCTGGGCAATGTGAATAACCTAAGAAATATCTCATGCAGAAGGACGAAGAGCTGATTTAATGTCGCAGTGATTTTGCCGATCAGTACCCCCACGCCGAAGTCATCGGGGTAGACATCTCACCATCACAACCGCAATGGATTCCGCCGAACCTGAAGTTCGAGATTGACGATGTGACACAGCCGTGGACCTATGCGCCCAATAGTTTCGACTATATCCACATGAGGTGGCTGATTGGTGCGATTCCGAACTGGTATACCTTATTCAGGGAAGTATATCAGACCCTCAAGCCTGGTGGCATCTTCGAATCCAAAGAATCCTCGGCTATCATTCAAAGCGACGACGGCACAGTTCCGTATGGATCAGCCATGGACCAATGGGGCCGCGTATTCTCAGAGGCTGGAAGGAAGTTCGGTCGGACGTTTCAGCCCGTGGAGGATAACATACAACTGATGGCCATGGAAGCTGCAGGCTTCGTCGATATCAAAGTATACAATATGAAGGTAGGTGACTAATTGCGGCATACCTGGAGGCAACCGTCTGACAGTTTCAACTACAGACAACTCTTGGGCCTTGGGCTGCAGATGCCAAACATAAAGAGATTGGCCAATACGCTCGACTGGCACTCGAGCAAGATATAGAGGGTGGGTTAATGAAGAAAAGTCACACATAAATCAAGCTAACAAAATATACAGGTTTCATCATGTATATGTGGACAACAGTTTTAGGCTGGACAAGGGAAGAAATAGCTGTATACGCCGCCCACTTGAGACGCGAGCTTCGTTCTCCGCATTGCCACGCTTATTACCCTCAACGCGTTGTTGTCGGGCGAAAGCCATAGACAAGCACTCGGCCGCACAGAAGAACACACGTTTGGGTAACCTATCGGGCTTTCAACAACTACATGTCTGCGGAAGAACATCGTCCTAGGGAAGGCCGCGCATATCGGACATCATATGGTAAACATCTCGAAGGATGGCGCCACGAATGAACCATCATCGGAAGGAGGCCTTTTGGTCCAGGAGGAGCAAGTACTTACGTTCTCTGAGCGCCGTTCGGGTTGCCTATTATGGAATGGGATATGAATGCCCCTGTCACGAGCCAGACCCTATCGGTAACAGAGCGTGACCAGAAACCCCAACCCGTCGTGGTGCATTAATTCAATACGTTACAAACTAGACAGCTTAGCTTCACATAAGGATATAACGATCAATGACACGAGACACAGAACACAAGCACTACTGTATGCTCTCGCGCTAATTGTGTCTCACGGTTTATAGTTAAGTGCTCTTGGCGGTTCCTTGGCTACATTGACAGTGACCCATACCCCAGGAGCATTAGGGACTAGAACTACAAATAAGATTTAGTCTTCCCTAAGAGCAACAGGTAGCGAGGTTTCAGTAATCGTGCCACTATCGGTCTCCTGGAATCGTTACATCTCTAATGCCTATATACACGCTTTGATATGAGCCCCGGCGCATCTCAGTCAGCCTTTCATACTAACATCCACGGCCCCAAACTCATCTCATTATGTGCCTAAAGCCAAAGTCCATCACACGTCCGCAGTCGAACCCCCATACGAATGTATCTTTTCAGAGTCAGCACCCGCACTTGGAATAGCTATAGCAAGTCTATAAGCAGATAACTTACAGTCTGATCGGCACAGCCCGCAGGCGTATCATACGCATAAGCGCCAGTGTTGATATACACTTGGTTATCATTGCCGCACGCTAGCCACGCCGCCGGGTTGGGCCGTGTAATATCTGCCACGGACCAAGTGAGCGTATCGCCCTGGAATGCAAACGTGCCGTACGTATTCTTGGTCGTGTCGAACCACGTCTCGAGCGTACGCTGGGTCTTGTTCGTTGGGTTTTCTACCGACATATACAGCTTCTTGCCGCTGCTTGATCCCGGATTATATTCGAGCTGCCCGTCGATAATGTTGAACTGACCCGCATTTTGCGCGGATCGCAGGTATGCGTCGCCTGGACCTGGAGATGGTGTTGCTGTTGGCGCAGCTTGCAGGTAAGAGTGGAAATTCGGCGACGCAACGGCTCGAACCCAGTAGTAGCCTGACTGGAGAGTCGTCGGATATGACCCTGAGCCTCCCGCTGTTGTTGTCGTCGTTGCTGTCGAGAGAGTCGTCGATGCTCTTGTTGTCGTACCCGTAGTCGTTGTACGCGTCGTAGATGATGCGCTACTAGCTATTGGTTGGTCGTCGTTTAGTACATGGTAAGGCTTGGTGATAATCGAGGAGGGTAGTAAGAGCGCTTCAGTTCGACCCGACTTGGTATGTCGAACAGTGCTATACCAAAGACGTGCAAAAACTCAACGTCCTTCAAGATGAGCTACATTAAAATGACTCACTAGTCGCAGTCCCCGGAATACATTGGCTATAGTAGTCACTACCGACGTCAATCAGAATCGAGTTCACTTGTAGATGTGGGCGCTATACTTTAGAAAGGAGCAAGTATAGCCCGACACGCAAGTGACCGGCCCGGACCAATTAATACCACCACCTATAAACTATGATGAGTAAATCCACACTTTTCGAGGACGGCCGGGTATCTTACATTGACCCCAGGCCTGTTGCTGGGCCATAGCACCTCCTCCGAGGAGGTAGACGGCGACAACTGAACGAGAAAGCATCGTGATTTCCTTTCTTGTGGGAGGTGGCACTTGATGGATTTTAATCGTAATGATAGGTATGGATGTGAGGCTCTCTTAAATCCTTTTAACTTCAGTACAGTATAAACTGAAATTCATATTCGGGGGCTAGGTACTTCAACGACGCAGGCCCGAAAAAGCCGACGAGCTACGATGCCGTTGCTCCATCGGTACACGGCCTTACTGTATATAACCATGAGCCGCTCCACATTTTCGTGTCCCGAGTACCCAGGCTGTCGAGGTAAGAACTAAGAGATAGACTATTTAAATAAGTATATGGGGGCCCGGTGCCCCTTCATAGATATCCGGAACCGGCCGAGCGATGTTTCCACCAATCCTGGATGTTCGGCCCGAACCGTCACTCGGAGCTCGACCTCCGTGTTTCGAGTTTCCATCCGGGGCTTTGACATTAATACTCATCCTCGCCAAAACACCAAGCAGAGAAAACCTTGCTTAAATTTGAGGCTCTTTTGTCACGATGGCTGTTGGTACGAAGAGTCATACTCTCAAGTGTTTGCTGTCTAACCAGCTTCATTATCTCATAAAGTGATAATATCTTGCATGAACACCCAAAGATCATAGACTACGATTATTGCATACCCCGACGCATAGGGCTTACTTGTGCCAGTTTAGTTCTAACTCTTCAGCTGCTTCTTCAGTACCGGTCGCCACACCATTCCCCAGCTCTTGACCCCTTCGCCTCCTTTCTTCGCCAACCCGTCAGGCCCAACCAGCCCTGCCCCTAACGTGAATTCTTCTATCTCTTCGAAACCATGTTTCGCGTATAAGCCTCTAGCATTCGCGTTCGAGGCCTCGAGCCACAATGGTCGGCCACGGCTCCGGGCGTGGGCTTTCATGTGTTCGAGTAGGATTCCCCCGAGTCCTTGGCGCTGGCGATCTGGATCCGTCCCAATGATGAACAAGTACCAATATTCCGATAGCTCCTTTCGTGTAAACGCCTTCTTCTTCGCGTGTTTCACGGCCGTGCTGTGCTCAATCAGAACCCGCTAGGAGGTGTCAGCGTCATGTGCGAAGAGGCGTCACTGCGAGTGATAGGAGTGGTACCAGCTTACCTTGATACCTATCGGCTTCAACTGCAGCGTGGCGGATATTAAGCCTGCTTTGAAGATGGTACGTGGGCTATCTATCTTCTTTCCGGGAGGCACCATTGCCGCACAGCAGCCCCATGACGAAACTTCAAGTATAATCCCTTTGTTAAGCGTAGTGGCTTTTAGAAGTCCTGTCAGGAATAAAGGGAGGTAGTCTTGCCGCTCGTCCTCGGATAGAGCGCCCATAAAATAGTTGAATACTGGATCGTTTCGGAAAGCCCCAGTGAGAACCGGGACGGCGAATGGAATGAGTTCTAAGGCGAACGTTCAACGTCAGTCATTGATACTAAGAGGGAATACTACCTGGCTCACCTTTGCCACCCTGAGTGATCTTAGTAACCTCAGATACCGGTGTTGCTTCTCCCGAAGTAGATGTCATATTGTGTTGAAGGTATGTTAACTTGGAGCTTAGATGTCTCACGATATTATCAATTCAGAGCGAAACTCGACAGCCAACTGCACTACTTATCATCTCAATTCCGACATGTTCTGCGTGTTCGCCTCCTGACTCGGTCCAACAGCATTCGATCGCACTGCCATGCAATCCATACTTAGTTCGTTCCCCCGGCGCCCGACGGGTTCCGCGGACAGCCCACTTGACAAGCGGGCAAGGATGCAAAAGTCTCCGATTTAGCTACTCTTCCATGTTAGCTTTAGTTCAGTTACTCCATTAGCTGTGAACCATGCCATGAAACACTTAAGTCTCCACGAGCATGCTATGTGCCCAAAATAGTCGTCATCAGGAGGATCAAACTACGGCCGCCACCAACTTCTCTGTCCTCGACTTCTAAGATCCGCATGACCTGCTGCTTCGAGCTTCACCTTGACCCTTGTTGCTAAGAAACGGACTAAATAGTGACCGGGCATGACCGACAGAACTCGGGTGGTGGCAACATTAATTCAGGCGTGAATAATCCGTCACGAAGTCTCATGTACCAGCATCGTGCGATTATTTGGTCGTCTCTCACGTTAATTGGATTTGGTTTCCTTATCATTATCAGCGTCGGGCCAAACAAGGACGGGAATACACCGCCTGTCCCTCTGCCATAAATCTGTCCTGCCCATGCTGGGACCCTGGACACTGTTGAAACCACGTCACCTGTCGAGGTCGTCAAGTGATACCGGGTTCGGGTAAACGTTGGCAGTATTATTTGGTATAGAGCCCAAGGGGATAGGATACGGATCGCGATCGTGTTCGATTATCTTAGGGGTGTTGAGATAGTTGAGAGAGGGCACTCAAGCGCTCGCATCAGCCGCATCTCTATCATCCGACATGTCCACTGCAGCATGCACTTCAATGACACCTTCAGGGTCCCCATGCTGCACCTCACCCTGCGCCACGCCATCGTGGGTCGCTTAACCATTACTCAATGCGATGACGTAGTTTTCTAGAAGGCAGGGGAGGCACTTTATACGACATCACACATGGACCATCCAACCACCCAAGCTCCACAGTTTTACAGTTGAACAACAGAGCCAAATCATATCAAAGAAATATATAAAACATTTCATATGATTGCCTAGGATTTTAATTATATCGTATAGCTTTTAGGTAATTTCTTTGGTTTTATTCGGATATTTTATTCACCTTTGAAAAAGTAGAGTTCAGGTGGTTCATGACCAGTGTGTGGTGTATTGTTGGCCCCACTACTGTTGGAATCCCCCGCGTAACAGTAATTATTTATAACACAACTATACCCCGGTGACTTTATCTAATTTTAGCAGAGTTTTTGACACTTGGTGCCATATGCTACGTGAACTTCCAGTAGATATGAATATCGCGTACTTCCCGCCGTGTAATTGAATTATGTCTTGGTTCTCATTACGTAGAAAACCTTGGGCACGAGGGAACCGTTTTACCAAGAAGCGTGCAGATGGTTTGGTTGTTCTTTTGGATGTAAGTTGACTCGAGCTGATGGTGTAAGCCCCATCTCATAGGATCAAAGACATCGCACTGACCTAAAGCTAACTGACGTCTAGACCTATAGTTCTCGGTGTTCCTAGTCTGTTGAGTGTATGCGGGTGGTTGTCTGCGGCCTCGGGAAAGTTATACGACGTGATTACAAGCTCTTGTGACATCATCCCCTAATAATTAATTGTTGTCATCGCTATATTAGTCTCGTTCCTAGATGAGTTCAATTCTTTGCCAATCAACTCCCGGCCAGCTGCGAGATAGGGGAACCCAGTAGGATAATGCCGGTCCATCGAATTACTTGCATCTCAACATTGCCGCGTCTGAGGTACTGCTTTCGCCTATTGGCCCTACGCCTTGCGTCCCTTTGGTACTATTCGTGGAGGTACCTTTGAACTGATATGTGTAAAATCCATAAATAGTATTTGAGCCTTGATTCGAGGAACATGTCTCCCGGCTCTTATATGAACGGTATTTTATTACTTCGTGATCGATATTGAATTAATCGAATTATGTAGCCCCTCATTGTAGAAGCCTTATGCGAAGGTGGAATATTCGTACATTGCGTATACGCGTGCGTCACTTACATGATCCGTGTTGCAACCTAGAGTTGGCGCTTTGCGTTATGGTAGCTTTACCCAGATACTGTACACGAGGTCTACTATTATTGATGTACTCTGTACGTCAAAAGCAAGGCACTATTAGTATTAGACTGACATCACACGCCATATAGTTTTATAAAGCGTTACCCTTGTTAAGTCTCGGAATCTCCTTCGTTATCAGTATTTTCGTGCCCATGGTGTCACAAGGCATAAGAACAAAGGGACTTTTGTAGGATAGCCTCACGTAACCTTGAGACCCTCGTGCAACAACAAGAGTCCATTGCCTACCATATACATGGACATGAGTTCGTGACACATGACATATTCAACACAACAAATATTTAAATATATATATACCTTGCATCGTAATATTTAACATTGTGCTACACGTGTATATCTGATGTCGAACGAGACTTGCTTGGTATGATGGGATGTTGTAGTTTAATTATTGCTGTGTATTTTAAAATGATCGAAGTTGATGTAATTTGATCAACTTATATCATAACGAATCCTAATTCCGGGTATAATATAGCTAGCTGCATGACATGATTCATCAACGTAATTGGTATATAGTTCTTCAACATAATTCTAGGGCCAAGAGCCACCCTCCTCTGTTCTTTCTTGTCATGAAATTCGCGACCCTGCACTGTATATTTAAGCCTTGGTCTCCTTTTCCTCGACGGTAGTACTCTTCTCATCTATAGAAGCCGCATCGACTGCCTTCTCTTCGTCGCGGCGAATGTTAGCACCGACAGGGCCACCCTCGAATTCACGGCCGCGCCTCTCGGGGCCAAAGGCCGTGGTGACGACAATGCCGATAACGATAATGGCTGTAGCGACACCCATGGTTGGGCCGTAGGCGTCGACGAGGTCCCCTGCCTTGTTACGAACAAAGTGCGACTCGGAAATCGCGTTCACGATCTGTGCGCTGGGCGAGCTGATTGCGTTGCCTAGCTGGTAGGTGATACCGGGGAAAGTAGATCGGTACGCGGCCGGAGCTAGCTCACTGAGATGGACTATGTGATGGTCAGCGGGTGTGATAGAAAACATGATACGATCTGTCTGAAAGGCTTACTTGGAATGACACCCCACGCGCCCTGGACGAAGAATTGGATGAAGAAGCTAGTGACTGAGAGCGCCCGTTCTCCTTCGGGAAGAATCCAGGCTGGGATAAGAAGACCACTAATCAAGGCAGCTCCGATGATGGCCCTTCTACGGCCAACCCACTGTGAGAGATATCCAATGATAGTACCGCCGACGACGGCACCGGTCTTCATCAGAATACTAGCTCGAGTGGCGGCATCGTTAGGCAACTCTTTCTGAACAAGACAGAAGGTGGTGTAACTGTCTTGGCTCGTGTGGGAGTAGTAGTTAAACCAGGACATGAGGATGATGCAGTAAATGGACATGCGCCATTCCTTTGCCAACATATCCTTCGTCTCGGCCCAGAAATCGCTCGCGGTGATCTGTTTGCCGGAAGCCTTTGCTTCTCTGAACTGTTCAGACTCTGGGAAGCAGCATCGGAGGAGACCGGCACCAAAGGACAGAGCTGCACCGACCCAGAAGACTGTCTTCCAAGTCTCAACCGCGCCACCGACACCAAGGTTTGTGATAGCAGCCAAGACGTAACCGAAGGAATAACCTTGTTGTAGAATACCGCTCATAAAGCCACGGGCTTCCGTCCTAAAAAAAAAAAAAACAGTGAGTTGCAAATCCAGATATAAAGCAGAACACTGAATACTCACGGGCAGTTCTCCAGTGCCATCGCTACTGCGTTACCGTATACACCACCCATGAAGAGACCGAATAACGACCGAACAGCTAAGAATTGTTGAAATGTAGCGGCGTAGATAGTTCCAATCTGAAGAGCGCCTGTAGCCTTTTGTTAGGACCTCATGGCTACATCAACAATTACAGTTTAGTTGCGTACCGAGAATAATCAAGTTGGCTACCATGGGCCACTTTCGGCCATAGCGGTCACCAAGAAGGCCGAAAATGGCAGCTCCTACAGATCGGAGCAGCAATGTCAATGTGATCGCAGTGGTGATTGCTGTCTTGGAGGTATCGTAGTACTTGGAGAGCTTGACGGTCTGAATGGAGAGGGCGTGGAAGTCGAAGGCATCGGCAGTCCAGGCAAACCAGCCCACGAAAAAGTAGATCCAATCTCTACCACTCAGCAGGGCCATTAAAGAGAAGGGGTTCCTGAGGGGCGCTGGGGACTGCCATTCTGTATGTGTCTCGCCGAGTTCGTTTGTGACGACGACTCTCTGCTTCCATTTGAAGAGATCAGCCCACGACTGCCTTGCTGTTGGGATGATACCCTTGGCAATGGGGTCCGCGGGTTCGTAATTCGTAGCCATATTCTGGAGGTGTAACGCAGTATAGGGCGGGATACGAAAGGGAAAGAAATGGCAAGACGATATTCTCTCTCTAACCTAGACTGCAGAGAAGGGCCGTTCAGTTCTTATACCAAGGACTGTACCCCGAGGCTTATAGATCTCCGCTCGCCCATAAGAATTTTAGAGCCGCTCACCTCCTCCCCTTCCGCCTACCCATCTCGAACGATAACCTGTTGGCGCGCACTAGCTAAAGCACTTCCATAGGTCGCCCCAGTGGAACACATGGCGTCCAGGACCTTCATGGGATGTCTCCAATGTACTTACCAAGTTGCCAAGGTCTGCCAAGGTTCGGCGGCTCGTTGTAACGGGTTGGCCAAGGCCGGCCAAGAACAGCCAAGCACGCCTCTCCTATCATCGCAATAAGATGATTTGAAAGAGACTTCAAGGTTCATCCGAAGCCCCAAGACTTAACTTCTACGCGAGACTGGGGAAGCTCGTGGGGGATTTGGGGAAAGAGTTGGCGCCAAGTCACTCCCGCCACGGTGGTTCGCCCATCAGCACGATAGAGATTCTGCTATCATTTCCTGGATCGCACCGACATCGAAGAAGTTTATAGCAACCACAAATGTTATGGGAGAGACTGAGGCTATTCCGAGATCGATAGCCAGCCCCCTTCCTTTCCCACTTAATGTAGGCGTCAGCCTACCTGACCTGTGCATGGAAATATTCTTTCCATCACCCCCCTTGTAAATATGTGTCAAGGATAGAAAAGGTAGGTGGTATTTCCCCGCACGAATTGGCCATCATGGTACCGAAAGGTTAGCGTCGTATTCCTTCTTCTCTTGATACCCTTGTTTTTAACTGCTGAGCATGGTGTAGGTCAACCAGATTATGACGCTATGGTCCGATTCTTACCCTGATCCAGATAACGACATGCAATGTGCTTGACGGCGTTTCACAACGTCCCACGCACTCGGTCTCGATCACCGAAGAATTTCCCGGTAACCGTCCAGCGAGACGTTGGACGAGCCATTGGACTATAGAGAGGACTTTGAAGATGTTGACGTTTCGATGAAGGCTAGCCTGGGAATATTATACACTAGAGTTGCCAACACGGGACATGCCCACGCCACAAGGCTTCGATGTATTGGCACAGTATTGGCGTGCCGCCACAACGAAGCGGACAGCAGCCCGCTGCAGAGAAGAGAAGATGGTGCCCGAGGGAAAAAATGGATGAGCTCAGATGGCTGCATCACGCGTCCGCACATCCCTGCTTTTCTGTAAAGTTCCCGAGCCGAGTCATGCACTCACCCTGTAAGTAAGCTTGTTGCGATAGGCTCGGTATTTCAGCCGTCTCTCTGCGGTATCCAACTAAGTCACTGAAGACGGCTGTTGGGTGAAACACGTTCTGGCATGTTCATCATATTGAAGAAAGTTGTTCCGGAATAGTCCGCAGAGATTTATGTAATAACATGAAGAGTGTTAGTGTTGGGCCAAGAGCATGCGTGCGTAACGTCTGTCGAACTAACGGACGTCCTACCTAGTAGAGATAAGGGCGGCTCACCCCTTCGGTTGAAGACGACCGACAGTATCACACGAGGTGCGTATCGCCGGGAATGCTCGCGTCTACTTACAGTACAGTATGTACATAAGTACAGTAGGTAGGTACCAGCCTATACCATGAGATATCAGCGCTAATGTTGGCTCCCATTCTCTACCGTCCCACCAGCTACTGTAGAGCAGGGGGCCTAGTAGAAAGCGGTATGCAGGTCTAAGTCCATTTGATCGTAATTATGCCGGGACTTTTCCATTACCGGCCATCGAAAAAGATCTAGAATCTGCTATGATTTCTGCTAGCTGCTTACCTGTTTCTAGTTAGAACGTGGAATCACATCGGCATAATTACTGCGTAGGTTGTTCGCAAAAAGGGTTATTTACCGACAATACCTTACCCCAGTGAGGCATATAATCTTCCCACATGTTCAAAGACCAATCTTGTTTATTTGTAGAACTCTCCCCGCGGGGATCGGTACGGTCTACGCTACGGCCAATCAATCACGGCGTCTACCCCAGCTCGCTTCTGAAAGGGGAGAATCCTGGAAGATGGCATGATTGGGCCAGGGCTCTTAGTAACCCGCCAGATTTTCTATCCATTCGATTCGTTCTACCAAAAGCGTCATGCAGATCTATCATCATCAGTATATATCATAGCCGTCATCAGATCCCGATGACGAGCACATTATCCTTCACCCAGTATAAACTTCGATAGTTACCTTTGAGCAAGAGATCGAAGGATCTCACTGTGAAACATAGTTGTTTGGCGTGTAGAACAATGACGTCCCAAGCTGCTTTCCACAGTGAAATTGCAAGCGATGGCAATGTTGAAATGGCCACCCATATCTGTAGTGACGACGGGAGGTCGTCATATATATATATTTCGACGCCTTCTTTGAGTACTAAATTTGGAAGTTCAGCTTTACAACCACGTTGAATCTCTTCGGAGTGAGACAAGCCTTCAAGATGGCGCCATCGGCAGATACAAGTTTCGCGTCTCACGTAGATAGCCAGTTTACGTCGTACGAGAAGGATCGTCAAATGTCGTCCAAACAAGCCACATACGCTTCAAGGTAAAGCGGAAGGCATCATTAGCCCGCGACCATATGAGCTAACGGTCACAGCAACGGGGCTCCTCAGGCTCATCCGTACGAGGCTCAACGAGCGGGCGAGAACGGGCCACTTCTACTTCAGGACTTCCATCTCATCGAGCTCCTGTCGCACTTTGACCGCGAACGTGTTCCCGAGCGTGTCGTTCACGCAAAGGGTAGCGGTGCCCACGGGTTTTTCGAATGTACGGATCCCATTCCCGACCTCTGTATGGCCGATCTCTTTTCCGAGAAGGGCAAAAAATGTTCTATTACCATCCGCTTCTCTACTGTCGGCGGTGAGTCTGGTTCACACGACTGTGCCCGTGACCCACGTGGCTTCTCTGTCAAATTCAGGACGGAAGAGGGGAATTTCGACATGGTGGCCAACAACACTCCAGTCTTCTTCCTGCGAGACCCCGGTGAGTGACTGATAGGCATCCAGCCTTGGGTAGGTTTGACTGATTAGCAATAGCCAAGTTCCCCGAGTTCATCCACACCCAGAAGCGTGACCCATCGACACATCTGACACATGCGGATGATGCGACAATGTTCTGGGACTATCTGTCACAGAACCCCGAGTCGATCCACCAAGTCATGATTCTCATGGGGGATAGGGGTATCCCGGATGGCTATCGCAAGATGCACGGATACTCTGGCCATGCTTTCAAGTTTGTCAAAGCGGACGGTGACTGGGTTTATGTCCAGATCCACTTCAAGTCTCAACAGGGCACGGGGTTCATCACCCAAGAAGAGTCGGCCAACAAGTCCCCCGATTACTCGCAGAAAGACTTGTACGAAGCCATCAAGCGCGGGGACTACCCGAAATGGGACGTTAAGATTCAGACGGCAACACCCAAGCAGGCCGAGGAGATGTGGGAGAAGCAGAGGATCAACATCTTTGATCTCACCCACGTGTGGCCACAGGGACAGTTCCCGCTGCGGAAGGTGGGCGAGATGACACTGAACGAGAACGCCATCAACTACTTCGCCGAGATCGAGCAGGTGGCCTTCTCCCCGTCGCACCTAGTGCCGGGCATCGAGCCGTCGGCCGACCCCGTGCTGCAGTCCCGGCTGTTCTCCTACAACGACACACACGTCCATCGCGTAGGGGTCAACTACCAGCAACTGCCCGTCAACGCGCCACGGACGGCGTACAAATTTGGCAACTTCCAGCGTGACGGGCCCATGGCGTTCAGCAACCAGGGAGCGCGGTCCAACTACCTAAGCTCGATCGACCCGGTCCAGTTCGAGCGGCGGAAGGTCGACCCCGACAAGACGCACGGCCACTTCATCGGGCAGGCGGTTTCGTTTCTCTCGGAGATGCGACCAGAGGACTTCAATGCGCCCCGCGCGCTGTGGCAGAAGGTGTTCGACGAGGCTGCGCGAGAGCGGTTCATCGGCAACGTGTCGCACAAGATGAGTCTCTGCAAGGATGAGGAGATCCTCAAGCGCCAGATGGCCATCTTCAGGGAGGTGGACGGCGACCTCGCCACGCGGCTGGAGAAGGCGACGGGCATCAAGGGCTACGACGGCATCGCGGATCTCACGTTCAACGGCACGCACAATGGCATGGCGAAGAAGGGGGGCAAGAATCGGTATGCGAATGGTGTCAATCCCGGCGCATGTATTACCACTAATAATGGGGCGCCCTTTGCGCGGACGCATATGCCTGTTATGGCGATGGGTGTTGACGGTCAGGTATAATGGTGTCTAGGCGGTTTGTTATAAAATTGATTGTACGGGTGTATGATATGAATAGGGCAAATTTGTAAAGTAATAATAGGATGGAGTTCATGGGATGGATTCAAGGTAAGGTATGAGAATGTAATGGTGAATGAATTTACCGTTTTATATCATAGCACCTGCTTACTACCTAGGTATTCCTTTGTAAGCACTGTCGTTCAATCTCTAGCAACATAAGTTCACGTATCCACCCATCCTATGTTGACTTAATTGTACCTAGGTATCCATTATTCAAAAGTGATGTTGGTTATGTCACCTATACAGTATACTACTACCTAACTGCTGTAGGTGCACTCCTGTCGCCGGAGGTGGTCCACTAAAAGACCCAAGAGGTTCCACCTCCTAGGGGCTGGGCGCGGTGCCTGACAAGCCCTGGAGTGTCACTGGGTCCGGGGGCGTGGTCCGGGGAAGCTGGGGTGGGACTACCTAAGTCACCTGAACAGCTGAAAAGGGTCCTCCGAAGACGGGCAGTGACTGACACCTTTTTTTAGTGAACACAAAACACGCCAATCTTACCTAGCCTGGACCTCAGCAATCATCTTATCTCTGTCATATCATATGCGTACGTATACATACACACTTGCTACCTACCTGACGTACTCATGCCCATGCGAATATACAGTGCCTGCAATTGATGGTCTTATCTCTCATACCCATCATGCATTGAACGGGCCATAACCTGGGACGCAGCTCCCCCGTGAGTAGGTTTGTTTCGAAGTTGCATTTCGGTGGCTTTGCGCTTGCATCGGTTGATTGACTGATTGACTGATTGATTGATTGACTCCCTGTTCTTGGCTTCTGCCATCTACCAGTTCAATCCGGTAGGCACTGCGTTACGTATTAATTTGTCGACGTCAACAAGCAGGTGACCAGCATCGTCAATCCGTCAACCGCGCTCTTCGGTAGCGTCCGATGGTAACCGTCATTCTTGTTTGTTTGGGTCACCGATCTATTTCCGCTTCCATTGATTGTATTATACAGTACAGTACCTGGCACCTGGCTGGCTGGCTTACCACAGACTTTCTTATTGCTGATTCGTGAGTTTCCCATTGGTTCGTTGGTCTTCCTATTCCATCTGTTTGTTCCAAGTCGCCGGCCGTTGAGCTATATCTACCCAACTGACTCAAGAGGCGGTGACAACGACAACGACGGCGATATTAACTATGTGTCAATTCGCCACGCTCAATACATAACCTGGAAACGAGTGTTTCTGCAAGCATTGCATCCCACTATGTCGGCTCCCTTCTGTAGACATGTCGGCCAGGAGCTGTTCAAAGCCGTGTCGAGGCCCCAGCGAGCCCTTCGGCTCTGGCACGCATTAGAGACACCACAACTATCACAACCTCAGAAATACTATGCAAGACCCTTCACCTGCCGAACAGCTTGCCGACAACCCGTCTCTCGAGCTACCCCGAAGCCAGACCCGCCTCCCAAGCCCCGTGTCCGACCGCTTCCCCTTCTTGCCGCGAGCACCGGACTGCTTACTCTGCTCTTCACCGTCTTTCAGCCCGTCTCCCACGAGCCAATTGGGCTCCCAGCGAACGTTCCATCTTCCCCTTCTGCGGAGGCCCCAATCGACGACGGCGGTGGAGACGGGCTACCACGGTATCGACTTTCCGAGATCAAAGAACACGGCCCCAAATCCGAAAGACCATGGGTCATCTACGGAGACAAAGTATATGACATTACGGACTGGGTTGGTGCCCATCCCGGTGGCGAGGTCATCTTGCGTGCCGCGGGTGGTTCCATCGAACCCTATTGGGACATCTTCGCCATCCACAAATCACAATACGTCCGAGACATCCTAGAGCAATATGTGGTTGGTAAAGTGCACTCAGATGACCTAGAAAACGGCCGGCCCCTGCAAAACGCCATCGAGGATCCCTTCGTCTCAGACCCGGAGAGAGACAGGAGATTGCGCCAGATAACAGTGAAGCCATGCAATGCCGAAACCCCGGGTGATGAGCTTGCCGAGTCCTTCTTGACACCCAATGAGACCTTCTATGTTCGTAATCACATGTGGGTACCCGTCATTGACGAGACTGAGGCCGATAATCATGGTATTACCATCGAATTGCCGGATGGCGAGGTGAGGGCCTACAGTGTCGGCGAGTTGAAGGCTCGGTTCAAGCAACATTCCGTCACCGCTGTGCTACAGTGTTCTGGTAACCGACGCAATGACATGACGAGATACGCCAAGAAGACGAATGGGCTTCAATGGACCGTGGGAGCCATCAGCTGTGCGAAGTGGGAGGGTGTACGTTTGCGAGACGTCCTAGCCGATGCCGGGCTGTCACTCACTGATCCTGGTGAGGATGCACGGCACGTACAATTCTCTGGTTTGGAAGCATACGGCGCGAGTATACCTATCGAGTCGGCAATTGATCCTCGTGGCGATGTTCTTCTAGCTTTCAAAATGAACGATAAGCCGCTGCCTCGCGATCATGGGTTTCCTGTTCGGGTCGTTGTGCCTGGCCACGTCGCTGCTAGAGCTGTTAAATGGGTGAATAAGATTGTGGTTAGTGACGAAGAGAGCACCACGACGTGGCAGAGGAAAGATTACAAATGCTTTGGGCCGAATGAGACGAAGCAGGACTGGGACAAGTACAAATCCATTCAGGTCATGCCCATCACGAGCGCTATCACGCGAACAAGACTAAGGCCCGAGACACGCAACACACCACCTAAGCAAGAACCGAGGGCAACGGCCAGCGGTCGGATGGTCCAGATCGAGGGCTATGCCTACTCGGGCGGCGGACGGGAGATCCAGCGCGTGGACGTCAGCCTCGATGGCGGTGCGAACTGGGACCAAGCGAAGCTACTCGACGATACGAAGCAGGAGCAGGGGGCGCGGACCTGGTGCTGGAAACGCTGGACATACGAGGGGGTGCTGCCGGAGGTGAAGGATGACGCCAACGGCGAGGCCAAGACGACCTTTGTCGTCAAAGCCACCGACGACGCATATAATACGCAGCCCGAGAGTCACAAGAGCATCTACAACCTCCGGGGTAACCTCGCGACGGCATGGCACCGCGTCGATTTCGACTGCAAGACAGGCGATTGTTGGGGTGAGAAGACGAACCCGAGCAAATAGATGGGCTTATTTGCATTTTTTTAGTATTGGTCTACATGGACTGTGCTTATAGCTTGGCGATTGCGTCATCAAACGCCTTCATTACGTTTTTTTTTTACTGGTGCGTTCTGGACGGGAAATGGTATACAAAGCACTAGATTGATACCAATTGTATTTTCGGTGTTGAGGATCCGAGGGAGCTTAAGCTGCCTACTTACTGCTACGGTTACATCGTTAGAGATTCAACTCCCTCCTTATAATGAAGACCACGCAGCACAAGATAGTTAGATAAAAAGGGAATTTGTTGTAATATTAATATTTTAAAGACCTCCTCATTCTTAAATATCTATATATTGCAGCGCTTCCTTTCTTGACAAGCGATTGCTTTAGCTTATTGGGAGCGAATAGAACATGCACCATGCAATAAAACATAGAAAGTAGCAGGATCTTTTTCTCTTTTCGCTATTACTTGTTACACATCCAGCCGCAATCTAGTCTCCAACTAGGCTCCCGTCCAATTCATACAGTCGACTTCTTTCGTCATGTCAAAATTACAATCGTACACCCATAAGTCATTAATTCAGCGACGACAAATAAGGAAAGGGGGGTATTATCGCCAAGTCATTGCCGTCGCCCATCGCCTAACGCCGAATAGGGAGGGAGAAATATCAAGACAGAAATGTGATGATTATGCTGAGTGAGTTTTGAGTTCACAGTGAGTGAGTAGTGGTGAAATGTGAAAGGGTATTTTATGCACCAGGATAGGCGTCGGTCGGCTTGTTGGTGTCGACATGGTGGCCGCGGCGACGCAGCGACTCGATGCCGTCGACGGCGGCGAGGAAGGTGAAGAGAGCCCACAGGAAAAAGCCGAACGCGATCGAGGCCTCAGCCACCTGGCATCCTCTATTCCCACGGCAGTCGTACGGCCCACCGAACAACACGGCCAAGGCAATAGATCCGGCAAACCAGAAGATAGCCGTCACGACGTTGAGGGCGAGAGCGGCGAGCCGGTGGAATACGGATGTCATGTACAGCGGAGTTAAGCCGATGTAGATGAGGACCAAAATCGACCACACTGCGTTGAAGATCATGAAATTCAGGCTTGATGGAGAGGTCCCGCCGATCCCGAAGTAGCTGTCGAAGAGACTCGCCCCTGGAGACCGGGTTAGTATTTGCTATCTAGCTGGATACGAGGAGGGGGTGGATGTGCTTGTGTAGGGAACGTGACGTGACGTGACGTGACGTAACGTAACGTACAGTATGCTGTTAGGCCGAGCTCAATTATGGCGAAGACGGCCGCCACGAGGTGGACTATGGGCGCGAACGTGAGAGCCATGGTTGCTCTTGCTTGCGTGGTTGACGAGGGGTGCTGTTAATTTGTCGAGAGCTACTCAAGATGAGAGGTGAAAATTGACGGTGAGGATCAAGTCGTCGGCGAAGAATAAGGTAGGTGGTATTTGAGATATGGTGAGCCCGATTCGCGAGAGCTGGTGCCGTGGAGGTGGTATGCTACGATGCGAGATTGTGCAAACAAACGATCAAGCCGGTCAAAGGAAGGTGGGCAAAGATATAGACTACGATCTGGAACGTCAAAGACGGCAAACGTCATGCCATGATGCGCAGCCGTCATAAGCCGGGAACCCAGCCAACAACAACCCTGTCGGGGGGGTTGACGCTACGGGTTGGTTGGGTCCCCCTTGGCCCAAAACAGTTTCTTTGTATACTTCAGGTAGATAGATACCCAGGCAGAAGTAGAAAATCTTGGAACGTCGTGGCGGCGTGGGACGATGCGCGAATCATACACCGTCGCACCTGTGATGACGTGGTGAGGGGGCTCCGATATGACGATGATGTACCACCCTTCCAATTCTGCTGTCTTCTTCTACACCACGATTGAGGTATCCAGAGAAAATACGTGGCTGTTCATTTCCATGCAAGTGCCTGGGGATACCTTGTAAAGTCTTGTAAAATCTCTAAGTAGACTACATGGCCGGAAGCGGCGATATTACATGTAGATTGGTAGATACTGCAGAACAGAGACGGCAAACAATGCCGTTGCGAATACGATTTGCTGGTATCGACAGTAGTTACGGTTCAAGTAAGAGGACCCTGGCCCTTATGACGACATGGCAAACTGTGAATGGTGGTCTACACTAGACTGCTTCTGGCGCATGCGCTGGGCATGTGATTGGCTAGTGTATGCATGTTGCTTTGGAGCGGCAAGGGTCAGCATGAAACAGTGCCGCGGGCAGAGCTATATCCTATATACTAACATTAACTTAGCTGTCTCCTACCCTCGAATCCCCTAGGATCCCCCTTATATCGCCTTTTATAGATATGCCAATTTCTCGGGCATCGTTACAGTAGGCAGTGTCAGCTCTTGTCTGCTAAGGTCAATTGCTACCACTATCGATTCTTTTTTTTTTTTTTTTTTTTTTTTTTTTTTTTTTTTTTATTTTTTTAAAAAAAAAATTATTTTTTTTTTTTTTTTTTTTTTTTTTTTTTTTTTTTTTTTTCAATCTTTCCAACACAACCAAACCCCTTAGGACCTCTTCTCTACGCTCATGATCTGCTTACCTACAGTATAGGAAGATTAAACAGCAGTATTAATCGTTGTGTTGTCCGATGTTGCTGACTAACGTTGTTCGGTTACCGCCAGATTAGTCCAGCGGTCACAGACCCGACGAGAGAAGGGCGTACAATGCTAAGACAAATACACGTATCGCATCTCTAAGATGCCTAGCAATTGATGCTGTCGAATATGAGTTTATTCACCTGAAAGTTTTATAATAGCACCGTTGCGTTAGACCGGCTAGAAAGAGGGAATTCGACGAACACGCAATACACCAAGGATTTAAAGGCCTTCGTTAGCTGGAGATTGAAAGAGCCTTGACTACCAATTGAAGTTGCCGATATCGATGAGCACCTTGATCTAGATAGGCCCATTAGCAACCAACGACCTCATCACTCAAGTCGGAAGCAATGGGAAGCAGTGGTATTGAGATGGTCGGAATCCGAAATGCTGGGAGCGCTAGACATGGGCTATATAAGGGACGACGACCACGTGCCTCGATACAAGCGTGTCAATCGTCGTCAGGTCTCAAATCTCGCCAGCTTCGGATGCACTGCAACCGCCAAGCCAAGCATCCAGGGTCCTATGTGGATTCTTCCACCACATCTAATCTTAATTCAACTCTTTCTATCTCTGATTCTTCACACAAAAGCGGTGTTCTATCGCGACATTCCATGAAAGGTAAGTAGCTATGGGCCCATGCCGAGACGACCGAGGTAGGTAGGTAGGGGTCGTAGCCATCCTCTTGGGCGTAGAAATGGCGCGAGCATGCTCCTCGATACGACCCTACCATTGGTCAATGGCTTTGGGATTGATCTTGTCGATGCTGCTGAAAACGTGAGACCAAGCTATAGACATAGAGCGAGCTTGTTGCTCATAAAAGAGCACCCTCCCGGGCTGTTTGGGTAAGGTAGGTTGTGCGATCTTGAGAGCTCACGCGACGAGTTGTCGTTGGTTGTTGCGCGCTGTTTCCAACCGATCGTCAACATGCATATCACGGCCTCCACTATCGTCGCCGGCATCATTGTCGCCAGCGCCGCCGGAGCCTCTGCTACCCGCCACAATGTCGAGCTGGGACCCCGACCGGAATACCTAATCAGGGACATGGACGAAGGGTGGTTGAAAAACCGGCTCTCCTCATGCTTAGACAAGGAAGTCGTCACAACCAAATTCTCCATCGGCCACCGCGGCGGCGCCTGTCTGCAATTTCCCGAAGAGACCCTGGAGTCGCACACGGCAGGTATCAGGATGGGCGCAGGCATGGAAGAATGCGACGTGGCATTCACCCGCGACCGCGAGCTCGTGTGCCGCCACGACCAATGCGACCTGCACACGACGACCAACATCGTCGCGACGCCCCTCGGCGCGAAGTGCAGCACGCCCTTCCAGCCCGCACGCCCCGGGCAAGCGGCGACAGCACGCTGCTGCACAAGCGATCTCACGCTCGCCGAGTTCAAGAGCCTGTGCGGCAAGATGGACGGGTTCAACGCCTCGGCCACGACGCCCGAGGACTACCTGCACGGGACGCCCAACTGGCGAACCGACCTCTACGCCACATGCGGCACGCTGCTCTCGCACAAGGAGTTCATCGCGCTTATTAACTCACACCCGGGGCTTCTGTTCACCAGCGAGCTAAAAGAGCCGCGGGTCCCGATGCCGTTTCAGGGGAACTACACCGTCGAGCAGTACGAGCAGCAGATCGTCGACGAGTATGTCGAGGCCGGCATCGACCCCTCGCGCGTCTGGCTGCAGAGCTTCCTGTTCCGCGACGTCGCGTACTGGCTCAAGCACGCACCTGCGTTCGGGCGGCAGGCCATCCTGCTCGATCAGAGCGGGGACACGCCCGGCTCCATCGCGCAGGCAACTGCGAATCTGACCTTCTACAAGAATGCCGGCGTGCGCGTTGTCGGGCCGCCTCTGCCGTATCTTGTTTCCGTGGATGAGAAGGGCGAGTATGTCCCTTCCGCGTACGCGAAGACGGCGAAGAAGCTTGGGCTCGACATCATTACGTGGTCGCTGGAGCGCTCAGGTCCACTGGCCCAGGTTGCCGCGAAGGGGGATTATTACTATAGCACGATTCTGAACGGTACCCGGAAGGATGGCGATATGTATAGGCTTGTCGATGTCCTCGCGCGCCAGGTCGGTGTTCGGGGCATCTTCTCGGACTGGTCGGCGACTGTGACGTTTTATGCTAATTGCCTTGGGTTCTTATAACCTACCCCTTGCCTCATAGAGAGCTAGAATTAGACAATTTTGTAGTAATGCACGCAGTTATGCTACGTGTTAAATCGAGATTTGCCATTGAATTATAGAAGGTGTGGTGCGAGGTATCATAGCTCATCCTTCATTTTAGCGAGCCGTTCGACGCCAGTATTGAGGATCTTTAGATGTGCGAACTCCGGCGCGTCTTCTCCTAGGCCCCATGCGAACACACCGCCAAGCTTCTTTTCCTCTACTATCAGAGGGAACTTATTCGCCACGGCCTCAGGCGCGTCGAACGTCCACCACAGAGCCTGCTCTCGGTCCCAGTACCAGTAGCCACCGCCCTGTTCGTCGTACCGTCCGTCCTTCAATGCCTTCTTAAAGGATCCCTTAACGTCCTCAGGGACGTCGTCATGCCATGAGAATCCCCCCGTTTTCCCCAGATCAGCGCCCGTCTCCGGATTCTCCATCAACCCGGTAGGACAGCCGATGGGACTCTCAGCACAGGACTTGCCTTCGGCCCGGAAGTATTTCGCATAAAAGGCGAAGCCAAGGTTGATCTTGTCGGCTGGGGCGCTATTTGCCATGTAGGCATCCACGGCCTCGAGACTCAGCTGGACGCCTGTGTGGTGCTTCGTTACGTTATCTCGTCTGTTCATCAGGTCGTATGTCATGACGTTGAGGAAGTCGAGCGACTCCATAATCTGCGGCACGGTGACTGTCGTGAAGGCGAGCATGTCCCGCGGAAGCCCGGGCACTGCGGCTGACATGAGCTTGTTGGGACCGAGTGCGCTGCGGATCGCTGCGAGAAGGAGGGGGTATGCGGTGATTTCCCATGCCTTTGCCTCGTTTGGTACTTGTTTGTAGTCTTCGCCATTGCCCCTGAGCCGTATTAGTTTGGAGTAAGCAGTGGTAAGACGGGTGTTGCATCAACAGGAGGTCACTAACCCTGGGTATTCCCAGTCGATATCGACACCTATTCACGTTAGCAGTGATCTAACGCATATAGGTCTCGTCATTTAAAGGGTTACGAACCATCCGCGCCTGTATCGCGGACCATATCGGCCACATTGCGCGCAAATCTAGCCCGGCTCTCTTTCGTTCGGGCTGCGGTATCGAAACCGCTAGTATCCCCCCAACCACCAATGGCCACCATGATCTTCGTTCCGGGCTGGAACTTGGCTCGGGCTTCCTCGACGGACATGAATATCTGCCACGAGGAGCTTTTCTCTTCCCGATTGAAGGTGTTTGAATTCATGAAGGCTAGAGCGACATGAGTAATGGGGTTCCTGAGGGAAGCGTCATCAGGAACGACGGGGTGTTGCCTGTGAATCCATGTCAATATGCGAACGTAGCTTTGGATCTTGTCAGTTATGATGGATTGGATTGACATACCCGGTGAGATACATGATATTCCGCATGGTTGCTGCCGAAGTTGTCGCCATGGCGAATAATAGGGACAAACCCAGCCGCTGCCAACGGAGACTGATCATCTTGAGGTTGCTGCCAGTCTAGTTGGAGCTATCGTAGCCTAGCCTAGATCAATATTGAAGATCTGATCTACCTTGCCTTGTGTTTCTTTCCTCACCAGATAGAGTATCCCATACCTCAGGGCTCTTTCTAAGAACTGATGTATCAAAAGATTGGTTGTAGTTGACCTTGATAATGATGGCACTTACATGCTCAGAAGGTACGTACGAGTACCTACCTACTGTAAGTGCCTATGTAGGTAGGCACGGTGGATACCTACAGGGGTCCCTTATATACTACAGTATGTACTGTACAGTATGTAGTACCTACACCTACCAGTACCTAATGCAGGTATAAAATAGTGGGGTAGCGTCGCGTCTATTTGTAGTCGAGACTCGAAAAATACTGGCGAGAGCTGCCCTTGCTCCCTCGCAGCCTCGAAAGCGAGTTTTCTACACCCAATTGAAGTACAGAAGCATGCTGTTATGCTCATTCCTACCACCACAAGGCAATTGGTCTACTATCTTGTAAACTGACCCTCTCCACTGCCACCGTCATCATGTTCGAGAATCTGTGCACGCTCCCGCTAAGCGCCGAGCTCTTCGCCCAGGCCCTCCATCCTACAGAGCCCCTCCTCGGCGTCGGGCTCGCGACTGGCCATGTGCAGTGTTTCCGTCTCCCCACGCCGGAAAAGTCGACCGACGACGATGCCGACGTCAGTGTGCTGTCGGACGGAAAGAGTACCATCGACACGGCCTGGCGAACTCGCAGACATAAGGGCAGCTGTCGCTCTCTCGTCTTTAGTCATGATGGATCTTGTGAGTTTCCTTGCATTCGTGTGTCTCTACTCTGCATGTCGGTGTTGCTGGAGTATAGTTCGTTGGAGAGCAGAGGCGGTGAAGCTGATGTGCCCGTACCAGCGCTCTATTCGGCCGGCACCGACTCCCTCGTCAAGCACTTCTCTCCCGCCACCGGTCAGGTCATATCCAAGATAGCAGTGCCCACGTCGAAATCCGTGCCCGACCCTCCGACTCTCCTCTCTGCCCTGTCTCCCCAGACCCTCCTCCTGGCCTGCGACTCGGGAGTGCTCCATCTCTTCGATCTACGAGACAGCGCTCTCACTGTTTCAAAGCCCCAACAGAGTCATTTCCCCCACGAAGATTTTGTCTCGAGCTTGACGCCCCTCGCACCGTCGCCAGAAAGCACTAGTGGCTTCAGCAAGCAGTGGGTTTCTACCGGCGGAACCACCCTAGCTGTCACCGACCTTCGCCGCGGCGTGCTCGTGCGTAGCGAGGATCAAGAGGACGAGCTTCTGTGTTCTACCTTCATCGCCGGCATGGGTCCCAAGAAAAATAGAGACAATGGTGTTGTGGCCATTGGAACGGGATCGGGCGTATTGACTTTGTGGGACAGGGGGTCCTGGGACGACCAATTCGACCGAGTTGTCGTAGACCCGGTCAGAGGGGGAGGTGAAAGTCTAGACTGCATTGTTCAAATCCCCGAGGATCGCAGCCGAGACAAGAAAGTCGCAATTGGCCTGGGCGACGGAAGTGTGCGTCTTGTGAACTTGACCAGGCGAGAAGTGGAGGGTACTTTACGCCACGATGATCTCGAGGCTGTAGTGAGTCTTGGGTTTGATTGTGAAGGTCGCATGATAAGTGGCGGTGGTCAGACGATCAAGATCTGGCAGGATTCGGCACCTGGAACGAATATGGACGTGGATAGTGAAGAAGATAGTGATGATGATGATGACGACGCTGACTCAGACGCTCCAGGTGGTGCAGTACCTGACAAGGGTAATAGTAAACGTCAAACGAACAAGGGGTCGGACTCAGAAGACTCGGATAGCGATGATGAGCAAAAACGCAAAAAGAAGAAGAAGAAGGGCAAGGGCAAGGTCGAACTTGGGCCACATGGCGCTCACGGGATCCTCAAATTCAAAGGTTTGGATTAAGACCAAAAGAATGCCATACGTGGCTATGTTTATTCCTCATTCATGATACCCAGCTTACCATGATAGCAACGCAACAAAATAAATCAGTATACTAAGTAATCAACAAAGTCGGAATAATTAAGCCCATATCGAACCCTACTCATAGAATAATGAAATCGTTTATCCCGGTATAGTTTGCTATATTTTATGGCGCAGATACTGTCGACTCTTTTTAAAAGATGTCTGACACAGTAGTACTTGAATTCGCACAATCCTCAGGAGTAACCCTGGAACAAAGATGTTCGGCATAGTAAGCATACCTTGAGTCATTACATACATTCCGGATTTCCCCAGCATCCAGATTAAATGCAGTGCTCTGTACGTCTCCAACAAGCCGGTTTCGCTGTACTACCGAGACGGTTATCAAGTGGGTTCAAGCCCGGTTAAACATTCAGTGATCGGAGACGGAAAAGATGGGGACCTTCGGTTTGTGGCGGGCTATGATGTAGATAGACGGAATTCATGGCACTTATAGCGGAAACGTCTCACATATTGTGTACGCTGCATCTGAAGTCCCAAGCTGCTGCTTAACTTCTCGGATCATGTTAACACCTATTTAAGCTGGCCCATAGGGGCTTTTCCCTCCGCCTTGTCTTTTATATGCATCACACCCACCGATTTCTTCCTGGACAGATGCCGACTTGCCGTTTCTTGGCTGTCTTTGTTTAAAAGTCATATCTGTCGCTTTTGGCTATATATATGGTTATACACTCAGACAAACAAGATGAACGATACAGCGCTGCTGCCGCTCGATGAAATCTACGAATTTGCGATTCAACTCGGCAAGGATGCCGGACAGCTTCTGATGGACTTTGCGAAGGCGAGGTGGGAACACACAGGCAGTGGCGAGGAGCAGCTATTTTCAGAGAAGGATAACGCCGTGGATATCGTGACCAAGGCGGACGAGGGTAATATTCCATTCTATCCTGCTGGGATTATCGCAGTGTTTGGTTTTGCTGATTGATGACGCGAGAAAGATGTCGAGGCTTTCATCAAGAGCTCTATCGAGAAGAAATACCCCTCGCATAAGTACGACGTTTACTTCCTACAGTGCTACCATAGGGTGGTTTATTGAATGCACAAAGATTGATAAGTATGCTGACTTGAGCTAGATTCATCGGCGAAGAGACATACTCCAAGGGCGCGTCACGCGAGTACCTGATCGGCCCCGAACCGACATGGTGCGTCGACCCTCTGGACGGGACCGTCAATTACACGCACCTGTTCCCCATGTTCTGCGTATCGATCGCCTTTATAGTAGACGGGGAGGCCGTCGTCGGCGTCATCTGTGCGCCGTTTCTAAACCAGCTGTTCTCGGCGTGCAAGGGGCGCGGCGCATGGCTGAACGAGACGCAGCCGCTTCCACTCATCCGGAACCCTATCCCGCCCCTACCGGCCCAGGCACCGGCGGGTTGCATCTTCTCGTGCGAGTGGGGGAAGGATAGGAGGGATACGCCGGATGGAAATCTGCATCGGAAGGTTGAGAGTTTCGTGAATATGGCGGCGGAGGTTGGTGGGCGTGGTGGAAAGGGGGGGATGGTGCATGGTGTTAGGAGTCTGGGGAGTGCTACACTTGATTTGGCGTATGTGGCTATGGGCACTTTTGATGTATGGTGGGAAGGGGGGTGCTGGGAATGGTATGTTCTTGATAAAAGTGATTTTAGGAGTTGGGCTTACCGGCTGATTAACTGTGAAGGGATGTCTCGGCTGGTATTGCTATATTGCAGGAGGCTGGTGGCCTTATCACCACTGCGAACCCGCCTGAAGATTACCAGACAACGAAGATCACGGAGGTGCGGTTAGGCAGTCGGCTATATCTCGCTATTAGGTACGATACAAGTTGTGAAGCCGCTATTATGGGAAGATGATGCTAACGTCGACGCGTAGGCCAGCAGGACCTTCGGAGACGGAATCCGGACGGCAGACGCAAGAGAGAGTTGTTCGTGAAGTGTGGAAGCGAGTAAGAGAGTTAGACTATAGTAGACCAGGCGCCTAGATCGTGTGTCTGGTTTTGTTTTCATGAGGTTGATATCTACAAATCCTTTCACCACAATCTAATAATATCAAACGCGAACTAGACACTATAATCCATTGAAGATGCTCGGAAGTGCAAAGACGCCTACCAAATGCCTTATTCTATGCTATAACATCATGGACGATTATAATCTTGCAGTTTCCGAGAGCTTAGCCGCAATCGCCTTCTTACACTTCGCCACGGGCAAATCCTTCAGCTCGAGATTCGTCCAGAGCTTTGACTACACCAAAATATCAGCATCTGCTCCGTCACGGAAAACGAAGCGAGAAGAACTCACCTGCTCAAAGCCCTGCCATATCATAGCCTCGGTCCCCAGTATGACCTTCCATCCCTCGCGCTGCGCGATCGCCCCAAGCTCAGTATAAGGGGTAGGGTTATAGCACATCTCCAACACGGCACCCTTACGCTCCTTCTTGAAGAAGGTCTCGATTACCGCGCGAGCAGTCCTCTCCTCAGGTGTCCAGGGCGGGAAATCCGGCACACAGGAAACAACAGCGCCAGGAGCCTCCAGCGCCTCGGCCTGTTCGACCGTAGCTACATGCACAAGCGAGTCACCGTACCCCTTCGCGTCGCACTCACGCATCACGGCATCGACCTCGGCGCCGTCGCGGTTCACGAGGTATACCTTTGTAGCGCGCATCCACTTGCACAGCGCGTAGACGGCGCTGCGCGCCGCGCCGCCCCCGCCGATGACCATGGCCGGCCGGTCGTGGAACGCGGCGTCCGGGTCCGCGATGTTCTGGTAGAACGACTCGCGGACACCGATCACGTCTGTGTTGGTGCCGTATAGCCTGCGCCGGCCACCGGCTTCCTGCGGGCGGAAGTAGATGGTGTTGCAGGCGCCTACGTCGCGGCACTCTTCTGACATCTCGTCTAGATGCTCCATGATGGCTACTTTGTTGGGCATTGTGATGGATGCGCCTGCTTTCTGTGTTAGGGTTTTGTTTTTGCTATCTGAAGTGTGCATATGGGGGTGGAGGGACGCACCGAAGCACTTCGGGTCTTGGAGCAGTTTTAGAAAGTTGGGGATAGAGGCCGAGTCGAGACGGAATTGCTCCCATCGCCAGCCTAGGTGGTCGAATATTGTTTGATGGAACTGGGGCGACATCGACGCTGCGATCTTTTGACCGAAGATGTATCCATGTCGGTCAGGCATCGCTTTCTTCGGCGGTTGTTCCATGCCAACGGGAATGGTGTCCATAGTTACAGAGCCGTGTTTGGAGATGTAAGTAATTCAAAGCTGTTACGAATATGCGAAATGAAGAGAGGGTCTACACAGCAACACGGAATGTTACTTGGGACTCTATTTTGGACTCTTTTAGCTATACTTCTATGACGCGGAAATACGAGACGTGTCTGAGTAGATACGATCATCCCATCGCCGATTAGGTCCGAAAGCTATCTACAGGTATTTTACCTGGACCGCCCCCGCATCTCAGGATTCATTAGAAAAGCCGACATATCAGATTTCAGGGCGGGTATGGTCTCATCCCATTCAACCAGCCACCTACAAATATGTAGGCGAGGACCAAAGATTCCAGAATGGGGGAATTAGGGGCTTACGAAGCCAGAAGTGAAAAGATTCTACATAGCCAGTATCCGGAGTCGGAGCCCTGAAAGAACTATACCCTAGTTTGTGGTCCCGCGCCCGGGTAAGTGTTTATCCTCTCTCCCGGAATCCTACCAACACCCGGGATCTAATGGGGGGGTCATGCTTGCATACCCATCCTCACGGGTCCACGTGGGCTGCCTGTCTACCACTGGCGACTGAGCATCCCGACGAACTTAGTGAGGAGATGTAATAAAGTGTTCTTGCTGTGAAACGCCAACCCTCGCACTCGTCAGCTTGAGCTAATTCCAATACTGGACGCGGCACCCCTAACGAATACGAGTCAGTAGCTGGGCAGCCAATAGGTATTAGTCGAAAGGACGAACTCGAGATGATCGCCTAGCTCTCCGCAACGTACGACCCGGGGCGTGATGCTACTAAGGGCTTAGTCTTTGCTCGGCTCCCGAAGTCAGCACGCTAAAGAACGTGGAGCAAAACATGAATAGTCACTGCCTTAGTAAACGACAATAGGAAGTATGTTCTACCAAGCGGTATCACATCCCAGGGAGCGATGTTGTATGTTGATGACAGTCTTCGTTTACTACAAGGGCGGAATCCTACGCCGAACGGGTCCAATTTCCTTGTCTCACGGTGTCTGGCCAAGATACCTGCGGCATACCCCAGATCTTGACCCCGATCTCGTCGATTAACACCCGGGGCCCCGGATGTCTTTTCGTTGCATATAAGTCTAACTCGCCCTACATTAACCTCGTCAGATCTCCCCACAAGACCTCAGGCTTTACTGTTGACTGGCACCTCACGACAGTGTCAACCTGATAGGTCTGGACAATCAGCATCATGGGGATTCTCACATTAAAGGAAGACAGGCCGACGCCAAAGGCCGTCTACAATTGGAGGGTCTATGCCAGTGCCTCAGTTGCATCATTTGCATCATGCATGATTGGTTACGACTCTGCTTTCATCGGCACAACACTAGCCTTGCCCTCCTTTGTGAACGAGTTCCAGCTCAACACACTCAACAAGGCAGATAAAGCTCTAATCTCGTCCAACATTGTCTCTCTCTACCAGGCAGGTGCCTTCTTCGGCAGTTTATTTGCATATGGCTCGACACATTATCTCGGCCGACGAAAGTCACTCTTCGTCTTCGTCTCGCTTTTCATCCTGGGGGCCGGTCTCATGCTCGGTGCTAACCGCGAGCGAGGCCTAGGGCTCATCTACGGCGGTCGTGTTCTTGCTGGTATTGGCGTTGGTGCTTGCTCGATGATCGTTCCAATTTATATCTCTGAGCTCTCTCCTCCGGCCGTTCGAGGGCGCCTTGTCGGTCTTTACGAGCTTGGGTGGCAGATTGGTGGCTTAGTGGGGTTCTGGATCAACTACGGTGTTAACCTACACGTGCCGCCTACACGCACCCAGTGGTTGATTCCGTTTGCCGTTCAGCTTATTCCGGCTGGCCTACTCTTCCTGGGCGCGTTATGGATTAGAGAGTCGCCGAGATGGCTCATCTCCAAGGGTAAACGAGAACAAGGTATAGAAAACCTTTGCTGGATTCGCAACCTCCCTTCAGATGACTTGTATATCATCGAGGAAGTTGGCTTCGTCGACGAAGAGGTAGAGAGATATCGAAGAGAAGTCGGTGCTGGATTCTGGAAGCCGTTCGCTTCTCTCAAGTTGCGGAGGGTGAAGTGGCGGTTCTTTCTTGGCAGTGGTATGTTGACCGAAATTCATATAAATCTAACTTAACATTTACTGATTACGTCGTATCTGCAGCGTTGTTTTTCTGGCAGAATGGTTCCGGTATTAATGCAATTAACTACTACTCGCCAACTGTATTCTCAAGCTTAGGTATCAGGGGCACAAACACAGGTTTCCTCACAACGGGTCTTTTTGGTGTGGTCAAGACAGTACTCACCATCTTCTGGCTGCTATACATGATCGACCACCTTGGCCGACGAAACCTACTCATGTACGGTGCTCTGGGTGGCAGCATTTCCATGTGGATTATCGGAACCTATATCAAGATCGCCGACCCGGAGAACAATCCCACTGACACCGTTCCTCCGGGCGGTATCGCTGCGATTTTCTTCTTCTACCTCTGGACGGCCTTCTACACGCCGTCTTGGAATGGAACCCCCTGGGTTTTGAACTCGGAGATATTTGATCAAAACACGAGGTTAGTCTTCACGACACACCTACCTACCCCCAAACCGCTTCATTAACAAAACTTCACAGATCCTTGGGCCAGGCGTCAGCGGCAGCAAGCAACTGGTTCTGGAATTTCCTGGTCTCGCGGTTCACGCCCCAGCTGTTCAACGCTCTAGGCTACGCTGTATACTTTTTCTTCGCCTCGCTCATGGCGCTGTCCATCATCTTCGTGTTCTTCCTCATTCCTGAGACTAAAGGTATTCCTCTAGAGGCTATGGACCGGTTATTTAATGAGCGCCCTGTTTGGAGAGCACACGGGAAGACCATGGAACATTTGCATACACAGGATGAGGAGTGGAGGCAGAACGCTGACGGAGCGGAGCTTTCCCAAGATGAGAAGATGGATGTTGCTGTTGACCAGCGCGAGAACGTTTGATTGCGGGAATTATGTCTTGTCCTAGAGTAAATTATTTTGTGTTTCCAGCGATTTGAGTACGTGAAAAGAGGTCATATATCTAACTCCACAGTTTGCCATTTCCTTTGCTTATCTTGTACGCTTCAAGAGAGTGAACATGGCATTAGTCGATTCTGTCTGTCTAACGTCTCTGAAAACTGGTTTAAGATTACTGTGTAGCTTTACAAAATTAAGACCGTGGCCAATGAGAATAAGTGTAGATAAGTCATGCAATATACATGTAGCTCGACAATTCGATCTCATCGTCTTCAGCAAGATTATTCGTTACCAGCTATGACTGTCAAGTGGCACATTGTATTATCTAGTACCGATCTACGGGTTACCATATGCAAGCGGACTCCTGGAATTATCTTTGTACGTCTACTCGCGACATCCTCAATCACACACACTAACCAACGTTGAGTCATCTTGGGACAAGCAAAGATGGTGGCGATCCGCAGTCGAATTAATCGCAATCTAGGGTAGTAATATTCGAGGCAAAACGGTCTAGGAAGGAACGGACTTGAATATTCAAGGAAATTCTAGCCTAGGCAATATTCAAGAGAAGCGCAATTGGAACCAGCCCATATCACACTCATAAAACGCCATGTACTACCAGCTTAGGAATAGCCATCAAGGCCGAAGTGAAGTTACAATGACGCTATCGCCCTCCCCATATCACTAGGAGACTCTTCAATTCTTAATTTCATGTCCCTAACAAGCTTTGCCCACGCCGTGGCGCCTCGACTCGCAAGCTCCTTCGGCACTCCCGCGTCTGTGTCTGCCATTCTCCGGTGAAACAACTCCATGCTCACCCAACCTTCGAACCTGAGGCCTTGAAATATCGCGCGAGAGATCTCTGTGACTGGCAGATACGCGCCACGGTCCTTCTCACCGTAAAACAACCGGCAATTCCGAGACCAGCTCATGCGCGGGATCTGTTCGGGATGGTGGAACTGGTGGCCCTCCACTAGAGGTGCCGCGAGCAGCTCGGCATCAACCACCTGGACGTAAAACACCCTTTCGATATCTATGGTAGCGACTAGGTGGGCGATACAGTCCCGAACCGCCTCGTCGCAGTTCGGAGTCCGGCCAGACGGTGAGGCGGGATCTGCATAGATCAGACCCGCAATATTAAATGTGTCGAGGCAGAGGCCAAAGTTGGGCCGATCAACAGCCTGCACAATGTCCCAGCTCTGCTCCCATGTGTTATACCTCGTGCCGAAGCAGAGTGCTTCGTACACGAAACGCACGGGGGGGTTCTCTCGTAAGCCCATATCTGCCAGCTTCTGTAGGTCGGCCACGGCCAAACCCATATCTTCTGATAATTCCGAAGCTGGCCCGAAACTTGATGGAATTTGCACGATGTCGGTACCGAGGGCACGCGCCAGTTGAAACCAAAATTCTAGCTTTTCTATCCGCTTGAGGTGTTCTTGGCGGTCGACTAGACCCTCGTAGTGTGCGAAGGGTTGTATACATATGATAGTGATCCCTCTCTCATGGCAAAGTTGCCGGATGATGTCGGCTGCCTCGAGTTCATTTTCTCGAGTATCGCCGCCTGGAAGTTGCTCTGCAACGTCGACGAGATCTTCGTAGAACAGCTCGATGCCCTTGTAACCATACATATGGGCCATGTCGAGCTTGTGCACGAATGAGTGGCCGGCATAGCAGCGGCCAAGCGACATTGACGTAATGGCTAAACGGCAAGGCATGTTGAAGATATGATGGAAAGGAAAATAATCAGACTAAGGTATGTAAGGGTTTTCCCTGGGGATTAATAGCAGATTCCCGGCGAGTTAAGGGGAGAGGGCCGATGGCTGAAGGGGAAGGGGCGGTTATAAGGCGAGTCCCAGTATCACGAGGAATTGGTAGGACTTTTCAGTAATTTTACAGTAAAATTGATGTATATAGCAAACAAGCCTTGAAGCCGCGAATGACCGGCTCCCTGCGTCTGAAAGCCCAAGTCTTGCCGTCGTACTGGATGGCAGTTTCTGTCTCTCTGCTGCCAACCTTATAGCAAATAACAACGAGCGGATTGCCGAAGGGGGTTAAGTATCTACAGTATGAGACAGGTCGCAGCTACCCGTCGTACTAGATAATCTCATCCTTTTCATTGGCATCCGGCCCAGCCGCGATTAACCGCACTCGAGGTGCTCATGTTTCTTCTGCCAGAACACCAGGAAGTTTACGTCATGAGTATTGTTCATCCACGCGCCAAGCCTGACTCCAAGGGGAAGAGTGTTCAGCCGGGTCGACTTCAACGCGTCCCCTAGCAAGGGGTATCAGCTTTAGCATTCCAATATTTCCGTTTGGGCATGCAATTATGCGACGAATTTAAGAATCTGTTTGTAGCCGTATATATATTCTGGGGTGCTTTTTGTCGGTTGGGAGACGCAGCTAACGACGATCATCAGCAAGTGTACCAAACTATTCGAAAAGAGAAACTGGGTCTGCCAATAATGACGCGTCGCATCTAATTACAGTAGCTGCAAACAGCCCAGCTGATATTCTGTGACAAGCTGAAGTCTAACCTCCTCATAAATCAAAGTCGGCTAGACCGGGTTCACACATCGGTGTGATTGGTTCCTCCGCCCATATACTACGTACAACATACCGACTTTTGGGTCATGACCTGTACATAGCATACGCGCACAGCAGTGGTGTAAGTTTAGGCCCCTACACCGATGCTAGGCCTCGTCTGTGTGGCCGTCAAGGGCTCCATCAAAGTCAAGGGGGTATTTTCAATCCTCGATGGCTCGAGGGTCTAGGTATACTATACAACTACAGGGCTACTAATGTAAGTCAATAGAGTCTCACTGTGGCGTCAACCGGTCGGCACCTAGTCTTTATTTAAGAAAACCCCATGAACTCGTGGGAAAACACGTCGGCGAGATTAGTCCCAGGTCTCAACCCCAAATTCGCCATGAATTGAGTATCTGATTCTGGCACGCTTGTGCGTTCGAAGGATGCTATGTCGTCTAAAATAGTGTCGTAATCAAGTGCCGCGCTGCTGAAGCTTGGCCGCCCGGGTTCTGGAAAATGTATCGATGGTGGCATCGCGAGCGTGTCCATATGCTCGAATTCCCCAATAACGGGGGAGGGTCCCTTCAAACGGAATGTCTCAGACTCGGGGGCGGTGAGCTCCGACACCTTTAAGTTAAGGTTAAGATCTTCGGGGAATGGCAAGCTGGTATTCGCAGAGCCGTGAGCGACGTTGGCGTTTGGGTGAAACACTGTGGCCACTGAAGGGTTTTCCGGCCGCGTATTGGGGGCGAACTCAAAACTAGGGCTCGATTGATGAGGAAAATGATTGTCTTCGTGTCTCATGTCGGATTCATAGTTCTGGGATGACTTGGCCCAAACTGATTCAATTGCATTTTCGATTCGCTCCCATTGTTCTCTCTCTTCTCCAGTCAGGAGATTATTCTGTGCCTGTTGATCGACGAGCTTCATGAATACAGAGAGTAGGGGGGACAAGCCGCATATGCCGAAACTGGTCGCATAGCCGTCGACGCAGCTCAATGTCGCACGATGTAGATGGGGGAATCCCTCGCACGTGCTTGCTGCGCATAGAAACGCAAGGCGCAAGAGGTGGACGGACGGCAATTGACCCGTCATATTTTTACCTGTCAAAACACAACTAGACAGCGATACTTGAGCACCGCATTGGTTGACTGCGTTTTGGAGTGTACGCAAGAATGCGTCGCCGGATTGTAGGGAATGGTCAGCGTCATTCCAGAGCCGGTGGGAAAGAACGAGATGGATTCTATGGAGAATACCGAATGAGCTGATTGAGTGCGAAGGCATTCGCGAGGGTCTTGTGTCTCGCTTTGAAGGACCGAAATCAGAGCAAGGCACTGCAACACTCAGGGTCAGTTATAGCCGCTTTGAGCGTGATTTACGAGGGTTTCATAAGCTTCCAGACATTGTCTTGGAATAGAAAGGAAGAGTTGTGCTCTGAAGGTTGCCAAAACAAGGAAAATGACTCTGAGAATTACTCACTCCAAGGCTGCCATTCATCTAGATCATTATCGAGACCAGGAGGACTTATGTGAGCCATGCCGGACCTAAGATGTGGCAGGAGGCCTAGCCGTGCAGAGAGAAGCGTGTCCAGGATGAAGCATCCCATATAAGTATGGGAAGATTGCCTGTGATGCATTGACACTGAATTCCCATGAAGCCTTAATGAGAGTGCCACCCGACTTGCCATCCCTATTAACATCCACGCGACCCGGAGGTCATTGCAGGCCATGTTAACTAAAGTAAGTAACAAGAGCGCGTTAACATGGCGAGCCTCGAAGACACCATCCTCAAGGGGAATCAGGTTGCGGGCCATGCGATATATATCCCTTGGTTTCATATACATTGAATTCGAAAGCAGATCCTCGACCCCTTCGCCAGTTCTACTAGCCATTTCCTGGTGAGACGCCAGTGCTAATGCAGCCCAGAGTTCGGCGTGTCCAGCAGAACCTGGAGTATCACGGGTAATGTGTAACCCCTCATCTGAATACGAGTACCCCGTCTTTAAGAGCTCGTGCTTCTCGAGTATTGGGAACCATATATGTGTATAAGAGAAGTATATGTCAAGGAGTCGCCAATGGTTGGAAGGGAGGCCGACGGTGCTCAGCTGTTGTGGTTGGCGGGGTTTGAAGTTTGGTGGACTTTCAGGCGGCTCCGAAACACCGTCTTTGGTTGTGGTAGGATCTTCGTGCCATTGTGGCTTTGGTTGGGTTCTGTCGGTCAATTCCCTGCCAGAGTTCATTGGGACTGTCGGTTCTGATACATTTAACACAGAATTCGTGTCTTGAAGCGTGGGCAGGTCTTTCTCGGGCACATCTTCGTCGGATTCTCCGCCGGGAGTTGAACCATTCGCTGACCCCGTAGAGGCAGTATCGCCGGATAACACGCGCTCGATTTCTGTGTGAACGATACTCTTCCTCCATCGACGATGAAGGCGGTTGCCGGCCGCTGTGTCCTTGCCGGCTAGTAACAATCGTCCCTGTCCACCTTCATGAGTGAGCAGGCCGTGAAGGGAATTTTCTGATTCGGGGATCTTGTCAAATATCCAACCGAGAGCCAACTCTAGCGTCCTAATATATCCAGTCTGAACCCCACGCTTCTTCTTAGGTTCTTGCCAACTGCATGATCGATTTTGAGACGCGCAAGGGAAGCAGAGGGGCTGAATCCCGTCACATTTCTCGCGCGCAGCTCTACATTGATCACATGCTCGAGATACACGTTGTCTTTTCGGCGCTGCTTCGCTTGATGAACGTTCGGTGATACTTTTAGTCCTTGTCTCTTCCATGGTGCCTCGCCGCTTCCCACCCATGTCGACTCGTCTTCCTCCCTTTCGAGGCAAGGGTGCCTCGTATGTTGTCGTCTCGTCGAGGTCCTTTCGGAGGCATGTGTTTTCATCTTCTCATGCACAATCCGGACTTCCATGTTCTATGCATGTCTAGTGTGCAACAGGCCCCTCAAACTCATTTCTTGGCTGGTAAACTCACCCCGGAGTATATTACCCGTTCTAACACGCAACCTACGTAGATTGTAATAACGGCACGGGCATTCGTCCACAATTTGCCCTTCGTTGTATACCAAGATGATGTTCTGTGGGGAAATCTGGGGAAGCCTGGTGCGGAGATTCGTGAGCTGACTAGGTTGTCCCCTACCATGGATAAACACTTATCCAGGGCGGGTGACTCGTGTTCCCCGCTAGGACCTGTCTTTATTCTACTCCTTTGACTCTTCGCTTAGTCTAGCACATTATCCTATTCTTTCTAAGCATTATGTCCCTCCTAGCTGATAAGCTTGGTGGGCTCGTAAGATGGATAGAGCGTAGCATTTGTTGCCAAAAAGGCACACCTTGGTTGGTCCATTACTGCCTGATCAAGCAGAGCTGACGAAAACTATTCTCGTCAATAAACCAAAAGCTACAGGCACTTCTTTATGTTAGTAGAATCATTGCGTGCTTGTCCTCGACGATCCTTTACTTAATTACACACAGACAAATCTTTTACTTTTGCCGGTATACCCAATTGAAGTGGCCGTAGGGCTTCAGGTTATGCCACCAGAGTTTCGCTAGTCCACTATCCATCTCTCCTGGTTATTTACGCCGCGACGGGTGAGGCGTAAGCTACTGGTTGTGGATAAAGAAACGACGGAATTATACGGGATTATAAGGATGGCTAATAATAACAACTACTTCCTCGTCTGATATTGTGAAGGGCACGAAATGGCATCTGTGCTGGTCACCGGGGTTAAGAGGGGATACCCTGTTGCGACTGCTGACGAACGACAACCACATGATGTATACACCAACCCCGAGCCCTCAAAACGGCTGCGCCAGGATGACCCGCTACCTCGAGGTAATCCCCATGGCATGGGCATGCCTGATACCACGAGCAGCACACCGCCAAGGGCCAGCCCAGAAGCCTCATTCGAGCCAAATGTGTCAATCGTGCTTGTTGGAATACGCGGTTCAGGGAAATCAACCCTAGCGATCATCGCCTCGACAGCGATGAAACGCAGGGTGGTTGATCTTGAAAAACGTTTCCAAGATGTGACCCGGCTGTCGACGGTAGCATACAAAAAGGCACACGGTCCCATTGAGTATCGGCGGCAACAGTGCAATGTACTAGAGAGAGTTCTAGCCACGCACCAGCGGGATAGCATTATCGTGTCATCTTGGATGGAACCTGGTATTCATGCACTCCTAGAGAACTATGCAGCTTCACATCCCGTCATCCACATCGCTAGAGACCCAGAAGCGATACAACAATATCTCAAAGTGGCCGACGAGAGCAAGATTCGGGAGTTGATGAAATATACGGCCTCAGCGTTTCGTGCTGTAGCCAACTTCGAATTCTTCAACGTATCCGAAAAATGTTTGAAACTAGACGATCTGGTCAATTGCGATTCACCAGAAGGCCTGGTGCGCGGAGATGGTCTGGCATCTCCAGCTCCATATCTCACTTTAAAGAGAGCAGAGAGACATTTCCTAAAGTTTCTCTCTCTCATAATGCCACCGAGATCTATTCCATTCATCGAATCTGCGTTTCCACTCGCATCTGTCCCAACAGAGACCCGTCAATTCACCTACGCGATATCTGTACCGCTGTCACGAATATTAGCGGATGAATGGGAGACCGAGGACCTCGAAACCGGGGCGGATGCCATCGAGATTGTTATAGATGACGCTTTCGCTCCGAACGCGGCTACATTCCCCGGCAAGAGCCATTTGAACCCAGAGCGCGCCAGTCGAATAAGTAGGGCAGTTGGTGCGCTCAGGAGGAACGTCGTTATTCCCATTATTTACCACGTACCATGGCCAACTTCTGGCTCTATCAATGATGCTCAGCGAGCTGCATACCTGGAGCATGTCCAACATGGCCTATTACTTTGTCCGGAATATCTCACAGTTGACTTGCGATTGGACGATCGAGCACTCCATCATATCGTAAAGTTGAGAAGGATCTCAAAAATCATTGGCGCTATCCATTTCGAATCCTCGTCTCGCCCGCCTTCCTGGGTTGATCCTATGTGGGTGGGCTACTACCGTAAGGCGCAGGATTTTTCCTGTGACCTCGTGAAGATGACCCGTCCGGCCTTCTCGATGGAGGACAACTTCGAGATCAACATGCTCCGCTGCTCTGTCGCAGGCGCAGGACAACCACAAATTCCCTTGGTGGCATATAACACTGGCGCCAAAGGCAGACATTCCGCATGCTTAAATAAAATACTAACATCAGTTCTCCCGGAATCTTTACTCAAATCTGGGTATGAGGAAAATAATTACTCCTCATATATTACACCGTCCATCACCCCTCGTCAAGCAACCATAGCCTTACGATCATCCTTCGCCACAGACGACGCGTTAAAGCTCTACGTAGTCGGGACAAATTGCCAGCACAGTCTCTCACCAGCCATGCACAACACCGCAATACAAGCTCTCGGTACAAGACACATCTATCAACCCTACTCGACAAGCTCCCTAAGCAACATCCGGGACCTAGTACATGATCCTTCCTTCGGTGGTGCTTCTGTCGGCCTGCCATTCAAGGTCGAAGTTATCAGTCTCACCCACTCTCTCAGCACCCACGCCAAAGCGATCGGCGCTGTTAACACCTTGATCCCAGTGCGCCATTTAAATCCCGACGGAAGTATACCAGACGACGCACTTCTTTCCAACGCACGTAATAGCGCAGGTCCAGTTCTTGCTCTCTACGGGGAGAACACCGACTGGATTGGCATTCGAGCATGTATACGCAGGGGGCTCTCCCCGGCGAACGCCGTCCGCTCCAATACGGCAGGCCTCGTGATCGGCGCCGGGGGCATGGCTCGCGCAGCCGTATATTCCATGCTCCAGCTTGGCGTGCAGAACATTGTCGTGTACAATCGGTCTCCGGGCAACGCGCAGAAGCTTGTGTCTCACTTTGAATTACTGCTCTCTCGCGATGATATACCCCTGCTGAGCAAAGTCGACGACCGGAAGACGAACTTCCACATACTACGGTCTCGAGATGACCCCTGGCCTGAGCACCTTCGTCAACCAACTATTGTAGTCTCCTGCATACCCGCGCAGCAGGATGGAGACCGGCCTCCACCGAATTTCACACTCCCCGAGGGCTGGATGGGCAGCCCCACGGGTGGCGTGGTAGTGGACTTTGCTTACGGTGTCTTAGATACGCCCGTCATCCTCCAGACCCGTGCGGAGGCGCATCGCGGGTGGGTAGTGATGGATAGCTTGGATTTACTGCCTGAGCAAGGCTTCGCTCAATTCGAGTTGTTTACGGGAAGAAGAGCCCCGAGACGGTTGATGCGTGCCGAAGTGCTCAAATCAACTCCTGATGAACTGCGGTCCTACCCTCTCCAACCTCGACTCGATAGTATTACCGAGCAGGAGCCATAGTGTACGTACCTTAATATATTTAACGCCAAGAAATAAAAGATTATAAGACATTGTTGAAGGGTGATGATACCTAGTCCTATCTTCTGAGTATTAGCCGTGTCCTCCAAGACTACGAGTATAGCTACCATGGTTATAAGCCGAAACCTCTGTGTTACCACTGTAAATAATATATATTAAATCTCGTTTGTTTGTAGCCCCATTTCAATATTCCACGCACTCCTCGATTATCTTCTTAACTCCGGCGCAATGCATTCGGTACCGGACACCGGCATGAGCGAGGAATGTTTTCAGAATCTTCATAACCAAGATGCCTCTTTTTTTTTTTCTTTTCCTCTGCGCTGCAACGTTGACCAACGCGGCAATCAGCGAGGCCTCCTGCATAGTAACTCAAGCCACAAGAATATAAGAATGAGACAGGGTCACAACCGAACATCAACGGCGGCAACCGCCCGCCATCGCCTCTGTTGTTAGGTCAGTTGGTTCGGCGTCTCCAAATCCGTGGAACGAACGGATGAACCAACGCGCCGCGTTTTCTTTGCTCTTCGGGGACCTTGTCAAGGACCCATGTCATTCAAAGATATCTACCCGTTGCTTAGAGTGCCCAGGCAGTTCCTTATCAGAGCTGACAAAGCCTTATTACAACAGGCTTATCTACTGGCAAGGTTGAAGCTCTCAGAGATCCTGTCCATCAGCGGCCCATCACCTAGCGCGTCCATACAGCCAGAAACAATCCCCCACAGGCCTAGAAAAATGTTCCTTATCTCTGACCGACCGAGGGCTCCAGGACTGTTCCTAGGGAATTTTTATGGCCTGTTGTGTTTGGTTCGCGGTATCTCGACCCATCGTCATGGGTCCCAAGCTATTTTTAAGATGGAGACCAGGGAGTACATAGTAGCTAGTATATACGAGAATTTCCCCCGTGATACCTAATCCCGAGGCGTCTACTTATCTATTGAATCAAATCATATTTATGATTAAATAGGTCAAAGCACCGGTATAGCATTGTCACGATCTTCAATGTCAAGATGTTTGATGCCAGGTATTGCGATTGTTAATGCTCAATAAGCACTACAGCACAAGTGTACCTAGTCTGAACTGTCAATTGGATCGATGTCCGACTACTCTTAATGTAACATGCCAATCCCAGATGCCTTACAAGGCAAGCATATGCATCTTTGACAGCCCTGCTACCATCATCAGCTGGCCCCGCCGTCTATGTACTGTATGTGCATTCATGCAGGCGCTGATATAGACGCCAGGGTTGGAGATATGATATGGCCTCCCCGGTGAAATTTGGTGGAGATCTTTTATATGAGACTTAAAGCTCAATTTGTTCAAAAACACGGACAAGTAATCGCAACATCTGTCTTATCTATTTAGACCTCAAGCTTCTTATATGCTGGATCTTATTGCCGGGGGACCAACAAAGCGATTATCCCTGTCTTGATTATATCATACTTACCCTCCAACTTGGTATCTAGTCTAAACCTTAACAGAACTACCTTTTAAGCATAAACTGCGAAGATACACTTTCATAACTCTAAAATCTTGTTTACCTAATTATAAGTTTCCAGGAGAAGTCATTGTGATGGACGAGGACCAAGGTCCCTCTCAGATCGTGCCGCAGGCGGCACCACGACGGGGGATAGCAGACCGGCTCCACGGGATCAGGAAGACGTTCCTGACGCGCGACGGCCTCTTCGGCGACTACGACTATGCCTTTCTCTTCCGGCCCAACATACCGTTTCTAAGGAAGCGCCGACAGGCGTCGCCGTTCTTCGGGCTCAACGACCGGTTGCCCGTCTTCCTGGCTCTCCTGCTGGGCTTCCAGCATGCCCTCGCTATGTTGGCCGGCATTATCACCCCGCCTCTCATCCTGTCCGGGGCGGCCGGTGTTAATCTTTCGCTCGATTTACAACAGTACCTTGTATCTACTGCGCTGATCGTGTCTGGTATTCTGTCTATGATCCAAATTACCCGGTTCCACATTCGGGCCACATCGTAAGGCGGATTCTGTCGATGCTTTCTTTTATCCTACTTGCACCTCTCGTCTGTCGCTGTCATCTTGGCAAATACCCCTGAACCTCTACCTCTATCTTGTCGCGAACGTGTAAGCTTATAAAATGGCGCTAGATACTACATCGGGACCGGCCTGATCTCGGTCGTGGGTGTTTCGTTCACCGTAATCCCCGTCGCGCAGGGCGGGTTCACACATATGTACGCGAATGGTTTTTGCCCCTTGGCTGAAGACGGTACGCGGCTGCCCTGCCCCGACGCCTACGGCGCACTACTCGGCACGGCGGCCGTCGCAGCCCTGATCGAGGTTATAATCGCATTTATTCCGCCTAGGATTATGCTGAAGATCTTCCCTCCGCTAGTGACGGGCCCTACTGTTATGGTACATACCCTGCTTTCATGTATACGTGGATCTACAAAGTAAATAGTTGATTGACTGACGGTCTTCCAGCTTATCGGCATCAACCTGATCGAGTCCGGCTTCAAGGACTGGCTGGGAGGAAGTGGCCCCTGTTCAGACGCAACGCACACAGCTTTCTTCGACAAATGTCCCAACATCACCGCCCCTCACGCACTGCCTTGGGGTTCCGCGGAATATCTAGGTGGGTATCAAAGGCGCCATCGGTACCAGACGGTACATGTACTCACCAAAGAGCCTATCTAATGCTCATCAATAGGCCTAGGCTTCTCGGTATTCGTAACGATAATCCTCTGCGAGCGGTTTGGTTCACCGATCATGAAATCCACAAGCGTCATTATCGGGCTGCTGACGGGGATCATCATCGGGGCGGCGACGGGATACTTCAGCCGGAGCGGTATTGACCAGGCACCCGTGGCCTCATTCATCTGGGTACACACCTTCAAGCTCACCGTCTACGGGCCGCTGGTTCTCCCGCTGATCGCCGTCTTCATCATCTGCGCGTGCGAGGCCATCGGCGACATCACGGCCTCGTGCGACGTCAGCCGCCTCGAGGTCGATGGTGCCGTCTACGAGACGCGTATCCAGGGCGGTGTCCTGGCCGACGGCCTCAACGGCGTCCTCGCTGCCCTGGGCACCATGACGCCCATGACTACCTTTGCACAGAACAACGGCGTCATTGCGCTCACGCGCTGTGCTAATCGCACGGCTGGGTATTGCTGCTGGTGAGTTGTTTCCCTTCCTATTTCTTATGATGATGGTGATGCAAAGTTCTGCTACCTGTCTTGATTTTTCATGGCGACGATGACTGGCGTATTAACAAATATCGACCACCAAGTTTCTTCCTCATCATCATGGGCGTCTTCGCCAAATTCGCTGCGGCGCTCGTGGCGATCCCGTCGGCGGTGCTGGGCGGGATGACGACGTTCCTGTTCTGCTCCGTGGCCGTGTCCGGCATCGCCATCATATCCCGAGGCACGGCGTTCACGCGGCGCAACCGCTTTATCCTGACGGCCGGGCTCGCGCTCGGGTACGGGGCCACGCTCGTGCCGACGTATTTCGACCGCGTCTTCACGTACGATGGCGACAATAGGAGTCTCCGTGGATTCCTCGACGCCATTGAGCTGGTGCTGGAGACGGGCTTTGCCGTCACGGCACTCGTCACTATCATCCTTAACCTCACCCTGCCCGAGGAGATGGAGGAGATGGAGGAGGCGAGGGCTACTACCCGCGATAGCGATAGCCCGGTCGTTCTCAAGCCCGGCGGTTCCCCGAATCATCATAGCATGGAGAGTGATAAAATGGCATGAGCACCTTGTAAAGGGCGTAATGATTGTGTGGATTATAAATAAATATCTTGTGATACATGACGAAAAGTTAAACAACGCTCTGAGCCTATTTCAAATTTGAGAAAAAAGCTTTGCACAATGCTGACTTTTGTTGTGCCCGTTCCAAATTGTTTTGTAGTCCTGTATTTCCAACGGTTTGAATCGTACTGTCAGGAATGGACATGAACAATGAAACGGGATAAATACCTAACAGTGAATCTTAGCTATTAAACGAAATCACGATGACAACGCCTGACAGTAGTCTGCATAACCTCACGAATAACATGGTTATGAAGCACATTTGATAATATAATAATATTGTAATAATTCGCGGACAATTCTACCGTTAGGGCGATCATTGTCCACAAGCTAGCTTATTCTACACGTCGCAAGACATTGTACTCCAATCTTTAGACACAGTTGTGTCGGGGTCGTCTTCAGGCACGGTTGCGTTAGGGTCGTCTTTGGACGTAGTTGCGCCGGGGTCATCTTCGGGCATAAATTCTGCCGATGTCTCGTCCGAAGGCCTCAATGAAATACCACCCTTGATTTTCCCCAAAAGATCCCGTAACCTCTAGTCATCACCTTCGTCCTCGGTATAGTACTCAAAATCGCGAGGAGCCGGGGCTTCTTCATCACCCTCTCCATCTTCGTCGATTGCGGTGAGCACACCCGCAGCCGCAGCCGCTCCACTCTGGTTCCGGCTGGGCGTGGCCGGTGCGTTACTCGTCAACCTACTGAGGATGGCGTCTTCGATATTTCGGGGGTTTCTACCCTGCGCATTACCGGCCCCGGCGACGGGTGCTCTCTCGGTCGCTACCTTTTTCAGCTTCTCTTCAATCACGGATTTTTCCTTTTCAGGTTGAGTGTCATGAAGGAGCAGCGGGCCGCCGGTGGGCTATGGATGAGTTAGCATAATATCAAGAGGACAAGGAAGTCGACTGGGGGGTGAGGGGCTTACCAATGGCCCAGGCCGTACGAGCTTGACGGGCCAATAACGTCCCTTGGCGAGACTAATATATTTGAGCTGGCCGGGCAAGACACGGCTCATGTTTTCGATGTCATAGCCTGGTTTCTCCTTCTCTAGTTTCTTCTTAGCATCTAGAGACGCGGATGTCTCCTTCTCGCCCTGCGCCGGTGTCTGTTCCTCCTTCTTGTCCTTGTTCTCGTCACTCGGCTTTGAATGGTCGTCAACGTCCATCTTGTCACTCCCGCCGACAGCAGTTGGTGTAACCCCAGGATCTATGTCCATGCTCTTCTGGTGTTGCGCTCTATCCGCTTTCTCCTTCTGCTGTGCGCGACGCTTGGCCTGGGCGGTGGTCGACAAGATGGCGGTTGCGATCATGGCCGGACCTTCCTCAGCCTTCACCTCTTGCTCGGGAGGGTAGTCGAACAGGCTGGGTTTGGTAGCACAGTGGAATTTTACATCTATGATGTCCAGGTCATGATCCAGGGCAATGATAGAGGTTGGGCTGAAAGCCAGAGAGAGGAAATGCGTGAAAGGAAACCAGTACCAGTATTGCGTGAAGACAGCCATACCAACAATACCTGCCATGTTGAGGCTGCCCGTCTGGGTTTGGAGACCAATGGTGCAGTTCCGTCCACCGGCATCGATGATACCGAGTGCGACAGCGGCACCAAACTTGGTCATGGCATCCTCATGTCGATCACCGACGACCTTTTTCAGTGTCTTGCGGATCGAGGCCACCTTGGGGTTCATGACTTCGTTCTGCTGAATCATAATCATGGCGAGGGCAATCAGGGCACCTTGGCGGACGAAGTCTGTCGGATCCTTCATCATAGGCTCGAGCAGATCGATTGCCTCGTCGAGGCCGGTCCCTGCACAGGAGATACCGAGGGCCATGGCTGATCCGTATCGCACATGCGGGTTGTATGATTCAGAAAGAAGCTCAACCATACGGGGAACACTACCAGGTTTGCGGAAGAGGATGAAACCTAAACTCATAACGGCGATACGTCGCACATCATCGTTCACATCACTCACGGCGACGTGGAGGAGCTTACGAACCGCCTTATTGCTTCCGGTACCACAATAGGCCATGGCAACAGTCATGATGCCTCCGTAGCGTAACGTGGGGTCAGGGTCGTTGAGAAGGCCCTCAATCATAACATCTGCACCCTCTTGTCGCCCATACATGATCAAAGCCATGCCTAGAGCCAACCCCCGAACACTCTTTTCGTGCGATGTCTCGTGTGCATAAGCAACCATGTCTTCCAGTGCCTTGACGTTGCCAGTGCCGAGCATGATGAGTCCCATAGCCAAACCAACAGCTTCACCATTCAAGGCTGAATCCGCATAAAGCACCGCCTTGAGGTTTTCAAAGATTTCATCATTACCACTTGCCATACCAGCCAAGCCGAGACCCAGTGCACCACCATGCTGGATGACCTCTTCTTCTGCTTCCGTGAACCGATTCTTGAGATAGTCCAGAGCGTCAGCACCGTGGTTTGCGTGAATTAAACCGTAGGCATACAGCGCACCGCCCTGGGAATAGGGGGAGCCGCTGATGCCGCCAGCACTACGGGGGAGATATGGATCCAGCAGCTTCTTTGACTGTGAGAGGTTTCCGCGGTGTATGACCCCCAGCGCGGCTGTTGCCGTGAACTTAGACCAGTTGACAGCCTTACCTAGCCATTCCAGGTTATCGCGGAAGAACTTGTCATTTGTAGTGCCTTGATTCATAAACGCGTTACAGAAAGTCACGGCCGTATGGAAGATGGAGTTCCGGCCCTCGAGGCTGTCGCGCACCTTGTTAAGGATGCTGAGGTCAGTGTGGTTGTTGCGATATAGGAACTCAAGATTTAGTTTGATAGTCTTGGTACCGTCGAGGATGGAGCGAATGTTTTTGTAAATCTCGGCATGCTTCTCATCAATGTCGTCAACCCCGACGTTGCTCTGGTCCACATCACTCATCAGCGGGGCGTTCTCGGACTCGGCGTTGTCTTGGTTCTCTTTGTTCTCCGTAGGTGCTTCAAGCTTAGGAAGACCTGATATGACCCTGCCCAGGAATTTCTGGGTGGCATTGTCGTAGAGATCGAAGGCAAATTGGTAGGCGATGGCGGTGGCCTCGACAGTCTCGGTATCAACAAGATGCCGGAGTACGGCGCTCGCCTGCGCGTCCTGGTCCAAATAGACTATGCACTTGGCGATGGAAAAATAGTCTGGGTCTTTGGTCTTTCCGGTCGCAAACCTAGCACTGGTCAAGATGGCCAAGACGAGGAGCAGCATATCGTTTCTGAACGAGCGTTCCTGCACAATATCCATGCAAATACCGAGACAATAGTCCAAAAGCTCCTCTGCAGGGCTCATGGCGTCATCCTGAGCAGCCTTGCCCTTGTTCTTCTTGTACTCCTCGTCAGCGCGCCAGATGACACGCTTGACCCAATCCAGGCGCTTTGCCTCGACAGCAATGCCGACGACCTGCTGGTACTTGCCTTCCCTCATGCAGCTCTCAAACAAGCGCTCAATAACCTTGTCGACGGCATGACGGGTTTGGAGCTCGTCGGTGGTCAGGGCGATGGAAGAAGACCGTTGCCGCTTCTTTTGCGGTTCAAAGGAGGGCTCCAGGATGGTATTGTCGGCAGAGGCGCGCGAGAGGAGGGATTTGGAAGGGAGAGTGGACTGGGAGAAAGGCGTAGTGGGCGAGATTAGGGTGGCTGCGTTGCCATCGGCGGCGCCGGTGGCGAATGCGGTGGCCAGGGACGGCGGCGAGGCAGGGTTGTCCTCCTCGTCGAGGACGGCGGGCGACTCGGGCTTAGAAGCGATGTAGTGGTCAACACACTTGGAGATGATGGTCTCCTCGAACTCGCTAGGGTCCTCGAGCTTGAAGAGGTCACCGGCGGCCAGGGCGAAGAACATGCTCTCGTCATAGGCCTGGAGATGGAAGTAGACCTTGGAGAGCACGAGGGCAGCCAGCTTGCGTTCGGGGAAGGACTCATCTTCGTAGAGAGCCTCGCTGGGGAGGGAGCATCCGAGTTAGCCAGCTGTTCAGAGCAAAGGAGCGGATCGGCAAATGGGCAGCATGTGACGTACATCTCAGTGACCGAGGGGGCGACCTCGAACCAGACCGTGTCTATATCCTCGTTGAGGGTCTGCAGGGCGAAGACCTTGAGCTCGACCTCTTCATCGGCGAGCAGGGCCAGCACGCCCGTAGCAGTCACGAGCCCAGACATGTTGGCAGCTGAGGCGCGCGCAAGCGCCGGCGTCTCGTGGAGGTGTAGGAAGTGTGTCGAAGAACTGAACAGGCGGGTTCGTAGCGCTCGGGATGACGATAAAACTATATCTAGAGGTCAATGATGATGTTGGCAGGTAGTAAACGTGCCTAATGTAGCAAGTGAGGCCAGTGGACTCGAATGGCGCCGGTGGATGTTGGATGTTGGCAGTGTATCTCGTTGTCGATGGGGAGAGGCAGGTCGACAGGTTAGAATAAATGAAGAATGAAGCAGGGCGGTTGTTTCTTCGGTGCATGTACTGTACCTGCTACTAGTAACTATAGCAGCACAGCTTAGGTAGGTACCTACATAGGTAGGTAGGTAGCGCCTGCAATACAGTGCTGGCCTTGGAGCATTCAGTACTGTACTGTACCTATTTAGGTTAGGCAGGTATCTACCTGCCTACGTATGCCGTGCCGCCTACCTATACCTACCTACATGTAGGTTTTTCACACATAGGTACTTGCTCGGGCGCAGCTTAGTCAACTCAGAAGTCACGTGCACCGGACAGCTCCCTACGCCTACTGATTCTGAGAATTTACCACGCATCAAAGGTGTACCTACTTAGCTATAAACATTTGAACCTTCAATGTTGGAAGTGATAGAATGAATTAGGGCGGGAAAGGGTATGTATTTGCTCGAAGTTTAGGTACATATATATTTCTTACAAGGCGCTATCGGTTTTAAAGTATGATCTCTCTATTAAGGTTAGACCTATGTATGTCGATCAATTGAACATTGGCAAACATTCATGCGACATATCAAAAGGATAGTCCTATCTGCGAGGAGTAAAAACATCAACAATGACTTACAAGCACCTAAGGTAGGTCAATAGTCTAGATGGCTTGGCTTAGGTAAGTAATGAAGTGTCCACGTCAGGCAGAACTCTGCCTACAGGCTTACTTACTAGCTGTGCCGCGCGAGGTTCTCATCTCCATTGTCCCAATGTTCATCAACCAATAGAGAAGGGAATCCAACGTCGAAACCTCGATCGGCGGGCCTAGCCTTAGCATTGATAGAAGTATATTCCGTACCTACCTACAGTATGTAAGTATACCTATGGACATATTGCCTATTGCCGTGGACGATTAATAAAACAACAATATTTGTCAGCCATGATATATAACCTATTGCATATGTAAGTTAGGAGTAGAACTCTGGTTATCATATGATCCATCCAGTACTGCAGGTACTTGAGGTATGCATGTGCTATCTATCGTCACAAACCGCGTTACTACCGTCTCTAAAGCCACCTGCTTCTACCCTTCCAAAACCAAAAAGCACGAGATATGAATCCTTGTCAGCCACTCAAAATGCGAGCATTTCTTTTCACAAGGTCTTCGTGTTTCAGATCAACCTGACCGCATGTCTACATATACAAGTATATATATACTGGTGGTTTATATACGTATGTATACCTGGGTAGTATGGTAGGTATCATGTTTAGTACCTTAATATGCACAATCAAGTTGGATAAGTATTTAATACCAGTCGACCGATCAGATATCTGGACTGGAAGTATACTACCTACATACAGTACCTACCTACATAACTGTGCCACCACTGAACCACTACAACACCCACGGGAGATTAAAGATGGGGGTGGATGGGTACGTGTTATTTTTGTGGGATCAGGTAGCCAAGTGGGCTAGCGGCCATGGGCACTAACATCCAGCCACATGCTTTGTGCGGGCAGCTGTTAGCAGCGGGTCTCGCGGCGTCGCATTTCGGCAGATGAGTACCGCTTAGCCAAGTAGACCAACTACCTAGGGTAACCTTAGCTACCTAGCTACTTATAGTAGTAGCACCTAGTGAGTTAGGTAGCCATCTAGGTAGCTACCTAGGTATCTACACTACCTACCTACCTAGGTAGTTACTGACTCCAGGGTGATTGATTACCTACCTGAATGTTCGCATCCAAGAAATCCCGAAATTTTTATGCTCTTGCGACTCGCTGCCACCACTGCTGCTGCTGCTGCTGCTGCTGCTGCTGCTCCGTGCCACACACAGACCGTAGCGGACCTCGCTCCATCGATCCATATCGCCATCTGTATCGTCATCCCGGACATAAGTACATACCATTAGTCTGCTCACTACCCAAGACTACTTATCTGTACCTACCCAGCACACACCCGCCCCGGAACAGGAACAGACATATCCGACGACACACCACCAACAGCAGCGAAGTGCCTCGCCCGAACCACAGCGCAAGCACAAGCACAAGCACACGCACACGCACACAAGGGATCCCCGTCGCATCGACGTCGTCTAGCCGAAGTATATTGCGCCTTCGTTCATTGCGACCGCGATTCGAGCAACTCGACGAACAAGCACCAGCATTGCAAGCCGAGTCGAGGACCAACCACTGCAGCCCGTCGCTAGATCATTTCCCGTCTCACATCGCTCGGCGCGTCGTTGTACCACTGTCGAGGTCCCCCCCCCTCTCCCCCCGTTCACATCCCGCCTTGTCCTTGCGATGCTATCTTGGGTCAATTGAATCAATCGCCTCGTGAATTCCGGACCTGCATCGTCCCGACGATGGACTTGATTGGATAGACAGAATACCACCCAACCAGACCACCTATCTAACGCCGTCTCTCTCGCCTGCCTGCCTGCCCGCAGACCACAAGACGAGCGGCATTTCAACCCACCGGCTGTCTCGTTATTGTCGCCGTACGTGCGCGCGCCTTGCCTGTGTTAGTCGGCCCGTCCAGCACCTTGGCCATCGTGAACTCCCCCCGACTTGCCTTTTTCCGATTGCGTGACCAGCTTCCGAATACGGGCGATGAAAAGCGCCTTGCTGTAATGTGTCTAGGACATAGAGAACCGCTTGCCAGGACGAGAACGAGACGAAACGAAACAACCAGGAGAGGAAGAGTCTAGGCTGGATCGAGAGTGGGCGTGAATGCAGATGTGCAAGTAGGCAAAGCATTGGTAGAAAACGTGAGAAGACAGAAACGCGAGCAGGCGAGAAGGCAGAACCGGCCAGCTTCACCCCGGCCGTTCATCTCGTTGATACATCGTGCGCGCGCGTGGGCTGGTGCTGCATCGTTGCGGTGGCTTCATGCGCGCGCGAGGGGAGATAGACATAGACATTGAGAATGGATTTACGCGCTATGCTGAACGCGGACGGAGGAGGCGGCGCTGGTGGTGATCGATCAAAGGCAGCCCATCCGCCTCCCCCTCCGCCGCCGCCGGCCCAGACGATATCGACTTCTGCTGCCGCCGCTGCCGCCGTGCCCGGCCCGCCTACGCCCGGGACTCCCATTCAGACAGGGCCGCCGCTGCCGCCGCATTCATTCCGCGACTACAGCCACTCGACGCACGCGTCGCCCGTCTCCCAGCCACGCGAATACCCGCCGTCCGGCCACTCGAATCACAATCCAGCCTCCGCGGGGCCCGGGCCCGGGCCAGCGCCATACGCCTCGCCCACGAGCTACCATCACGCGTCGCCCGGCGGCCCGTTCTCGGGGAGACCATCTGTGCCGCCGCTCCAGCCGCTGGCTCCTCACGATTTACGATCCCCGGGTAGCTCGTCCTTGTCCGGGCCCTCGTCGTATCGCCACACGCCCACGTCCTCTACCAGCGTTGGCAGCACCGGCTATCCTTTTCCGCCTACTCAGCAGCCACCGGCAAGCCCCATACAGCGTCACCAGTACGGCTCTGCTAACTACTCGCGCGACAGCTATTCTTCACAGCCGGCCGTAGGTTCACACGGGTCAGTCTCTTATCCCCAGGGCCACCAACAGCAACACCAACAGCCGCAACCCCCGCCGCCGCAGCACCAGCAGCAGCAACCCATTCCGCAGACACCACCTGTTGGGACGCCGGGCGGCAGTCACCAATACTTGCACCAGCGATCGCTCTCTATCCATTCGACACCTACACCCACCTCTGCGCACAGCCAGCACCCCCCGTACCCTCCGTCGTATGCCCAAGGCAGCCCCGTCGCGACGCACCATCCTCCCTCTGCACATCTCGACCAGTCGCACCATCGGCATCAGTCGCCTCAGCCTGCCACACCGCGCGGCCCACACATGACCGCTCCGCCTCGGCAATCGCCTGCTGCGGGCTACCAGCAACAGCAGCCACAACAGCAGCCACCCAGCCCTTACCAGCAACGTATGCCGTCTGCTTCGATACCATATCAACAGATGATGAAGACATCTCCTCCACCCCCACCGCCGGCCTCTATACCCCGAATGCCGAGTATCGGACACAGTGCGTATGACGCAGTGAGCGAGTCTCAAAGGAGATCGCAGTCGCAGCAATCGCGTAGCGAGCGTGAAAGGAGCATCAGTGTCTCACCGAAAACACGTGTGCCTTCCCTGCCCAGCAGCACTGGCCAGTCAGCCTCCAACGAGCAACAAGATCCATTCCACTCCCAACAACGCCTACAGCCTCACCCACCCCCGGGCTCTGTAGCCGCCATGGAACCGCAGCGCGACGTGACCCCTGCCAAGCGCAAAATAGACGACCGAGATTTGCGACCCGACGAGGTGGAGAATCAGCGCCAGCCACCGCCTCCCCCCAAGATGAACGGGAACCACGCCCTCCCTCCGCAACCGCCACCGCAACCGCAACCTTTGTCCACGTCGTCCACATCACCCACCATGTCCCGCAAAAAGCGTATCTTACACGGTGGTCCTCCCACCTGGGCCCAAGGTGGCCGGAAGCGGACACCTGCTGCAAGCCGCAACTTTTCCATCAAGCAACAGGGGCCCAATGCTCCCAGCTTGGTCACCTCCGTCAACGGTGCGCAGCGCGAACCCGCGTCGACGAGCCGAGCCGAGCACGCGTCTCGCCACACGTCACCTGAGACTGCACGATCAACCACACAAACCAGGGAGGAGCCCAGCCAAGTTGCGGCAAAGGACCCCCCCTTGACATTTGGAGGACAGCCCTTTCCTTGGGAGCCTTCCATAGAGGCCTCGAAACCTATCGACATCATATCCCGCTCCGTCGCCGACTTTTTCGTCTTCAACGTGTTACAGGGCCCAAACCCCGCCGAGTTGCGTGCTCGTGGCGCACAGATCGAGATCGAAGCCAAGCTTGGTACCATCATCGACAAGAGCACCAACGATCGCGTCGAATTGAGGATCAAAGCCGGAGAATGCGTGATAGGAGAAGGCGCCAGAATAGCCTTCCGTAGTTCGATGACTGAGGTATGTGACAGGCACTCCATTCCAGTGTCGGGTTCATGCATCCGCGCAGTTCCCTATCTTTCCACGTCAACGTCTATACTAATGAGCGTCTACTGCAGAATCAGCACCGAGAGCTCAATGAGTATCTAAACAACCAGGTCAAAGCCTCGCTGTTCCCTCGCAATTCTACGGCTGCCCCCCGAGTGCCAGTCCAATACGTCCACCGTCGACAGAAGGACCGGTTCTTCGAGCTACCCGCCCATCTTCGCCAGAGATTACCCCCCTCAATCGCCAACCTACTTCCTCCAAATGCGCCGCTCAAGGCCCGAGTCACGTACGACCAGAAGAACGGGAATGTGCTCGCCAAGATAGTGAAAGCACGAGTGGCCGACCTCCACATCCACATGGCCCATATGCCCCTGGACTGTCGAATCAGTATCAACATTGAATGGGACTGGGACGGCCCCCCCCAGGAAATCGAAGAGAGCCAGATTCCAAATAAAGACCGGCAACCAGATCGTAACAAAGATAGGCTCAGCTACACGCATGGGTTCTACCAGATCGATCTGACGCAGGTCACATACGAAGCTCACGGCCCACACGGGCAAGCCGGGCCATCGTCCAAGGAACACGAGCTCGAGATCGAGTTAGAATCGCGTGTATTGTACGAGCACGGCAGCCTACTCAAGAGAGGCGAACCAAACAGATATTCGGACCTAGTCGACGGGCTCGTCGACAACGTACGTGTATTAGCGAAGCATTGCCCCCAGCCTATCATGTGATCGGTTGTACTTGTACACTCTCGAAGGGCATTGAAGGTTACTCTGTTCCGTCGGGGCCTGATACCGGTTTTCTGAAACAAGCTACAGCACCCAATACCAGCGATACTAGAAAACTGGATGGATTTGGAGAGAAGGAGAGAGGGGGGGGAGAGAGAAATAAAGGAAATCTTTTATATGATGATACCACGGCCCAGGGTTTATGCCACATCAAGCGGGTGATGAATTCCTATGGTCAAGATTAAAATGTAGAAATTAGGGTATGGACGAAGCGTTCGAATCATATGAGCACTGGATTGATTCATTGCACCGCTTCTTACGTGATCTGTACTATTTTCTTCAGGACGCGAATGGTTGCTGATAATGTCTAGTCTAAAGGGGGTCACGAACCGTGTTCGAGGCTTCTTTGGTACTTAGTCTGTAATTCATGATAGTAAATGGTATATATATCTTTTGGAGTTTGCTGCCTTGCCGATCGCCAAGCTTAGATATTCCAATATCTAACAATCAGCATTGTGACTTGCAGGAAATGTAGTGTAGGTCTGGAACTGAAAATCCCCGTTACTAGTGTCTCGCTTGAGATGAAGAACCTATCCTTCTCTCAATTATGGTCAGCTACCTAGATACTTATAAGAGTACCATGTTGATATTGCTAAGACGATTTGTTGATAGTTCATGTTCATGCTTTTGTAAGATACCAATACAGTAGTACTGAGAGCGACATATGTCCCTAGTGGCCATTTTACAGCAGCAATGGTAACGTAGGCTTCATAAGGTAGAGATACAACTATGTAGTCTTTGTGTGAGCGTGCTTGACTAAAAGATCAAAGGCTATCTGAGATAATTAATATCTTAGAAGCAACAGTATATAGCTATATATAATGATGGCATGAGGGGAAAGAAGAAACTAGAAATCAACTCAATCATGCACGGCAATCCACAGGTCACAAAGAAGGACGCATCAACAAGGTCACCTCCTCTCTCATTCACCACCAACACCGAAAGTTACCTTGAGACGTATTTTGTGCCCTTGGATTTTAGAGAACGGATCAGGTGTCAACGTCAACAAGCAACAAGTAACAAATGAAATGAATTGACTATGGAGGATCGATTACATCGTCCGTGTGTCCTTGTACCCAATCAATCAACAACCCATCCTACCTATCACCATCGCGCGTCCGTCCATCTTCTCATGTGATTGTCCTCCATATAGATAAACCATCTGTAATGTAACGTGGCACAATCAATCCAAACCCACAATCCTGGCATGTCATACATTGGCCCCTCCTAGCTTTCTTCCTTCCTTCCTTTCCTTTCCTTTCTTCGATCAACTTCGCTCCCCCTCTCGATAACCTCCGAGTCTAGTCAAACCCGCTGCCTTCCGAACTGCTATCCGACGACGACGACGGCGCCGACAGGAACGACGGGAGCGACGACAACGACGATGACGACGACGAGTCCGAAGAGCTCACCTCAGCCACCTCAGCCACCGCGCGCGAGGCCTTCGCGGCGCGTCCCTTGCGCTGCTTCTTAGCCGACCGCGGCGCGTCAGGGGCGAGGTTCGCGGGGGAGTCGGAGACGGCGCTGCGCTCCGAGTACTCGTAGGGCTCGGAGCCGGAGGAGGAGGAGTCGCGACGCTTGCGCTTGCGCGCCGCGGCGTTGTCCTCGGAGTCATCCGCATCGGAGACGCGGGCGCGCTGGGCGGCGCCGTTCTGGGAGGACAAGGGCGGCTTCCCGCCCTTGGCGACGTACTCGTCCAGCTGCCCCTTGATGAAGGCCATGTTCTCCTCGAACGTCCCCGGCTTCTCGCTGACCTTGCGCAGCGCCTCGAACGCCGCCTCCTTGGATCCGTGCGCGAACATAGTCTCGCCGCCGTCGGCGATGTGCCGCTCTAAGGCGGCCTTGATCCACTTTCTCGAGTCCGCGTCGTTGGTGTAGCTGGCCTGCACCGCGGTGAAGATGTCGAAGTTCGGCTCCGTCTTCGGGTCTTTTACGGGCACCTTTTTGCGGTTCGTCGGCTTCGCGGGTGTGGCCGTATTGTTCTTCGGCTTCGCGGGCGTGGTCGTATTGGTTGTCGATGTAGCCGCAGGCACCGTCTTGCCAGTATTAGCAACGTATTGATCTAT
>MU383924.1:69797-173535 GCA_022495065.1 Xylaria telfairii
TATCGCATCCTGGATAACCTTCATTGGGTCCGCGCCTGTGGTAAAGTCTAGCTTCGGCGCTGTCTTTGCGGGCACATTTTTGGGTTTCGTTGGCTGTACGGGCATGGCCGTAGTGTTCTTCGGCTTCGCAGGTGTGGCCGTATTGTTCTTCGGCTTCGCGGGCGTAGTCGTGTTGGTTGTCGTTGTAGCTGCGGGCACCGTCTTGCCAGTATTAGCAACGTATTGATCTATCGCATCCTGGATAACCTTCATTGGGTCCGCGCCTGTGGTAAAGTCTAGCTTCGGCGCTGTCTTTGCGGGCACATTTTTGGGTTTCGTTGGCTGTGCGGGCATGGCCGTATTGTTCTTCGGCTTCGCGGGCGTGGTTGTGTTGGTTGTCGTTGTAGCCGCGGGCACCGTCTTGCCAGTATTAGCAACGTATTGATCTATCGCATCCTGGATAACCTTCATCGGGTCCACGTCCGTCTTCGTCGTCTTCTTCTCCGGCGGGTCCAGAGTGAACCCGTGGAAGGGGTTCGTCGATTGTTTGGGTGCTGGTGTATCCGGCCTCGGTAGGCTTGCTGTGCTCGAAGTCAGAGCTGAATGCGAGGTTGCTGGTATCGTCGGCTTAGATGTCGAAGCCGCCTTGGTTTTCGCCAGCCTTTCCTGCTCCTCCCGAGCCGCTTTTTTCACCCAAAAGTTTTCCTCCGGAGGAGGCGGTTGGTAGGTTCCCGCCGCCGTCGACTTTGTTGTGTTCGGAGTCGGCGCCGGGGCCTTGGTTCCCCCCCTCGCTTGCTTCTTCCCTGCTATTTTTACCCACATGTTTTCCGCCGGAGGATGCGCTTTTGTCGCTTCGCTTGGATCGGAATCGATGCCGCTGACGTCCGAGCCCCAGTCCGAAGAGCTCGATGGAGTGGCCGCAGCCATAAACTGGGGATGCGAGCTGATAGGCCCCCCTTCAGGGAGCTTCTGATTCACGAAAACTGGACTGGAATCCGAGGCATGGTTCAGCAGAGCATTCAGGTCCAGCTCAGTGTCCGACTCCGGCTCCTCCTTAACCGACCCGGGCTGGGAGTCCGATTGTTCGCCTACCTGAGAGACCTCTGGAGTATCATGGTGAGTTTTCATGTGTTTGCGAAGTTGTTTTTTGGTCATGTGGGTAGTAATGACACCACAAATGGGGAAGAAGTCACAACGTCTCTCTTGACCGGAGGATCCCCCGGCCCCAGCCTTCCCGGTCTGGCCATAGGCTTTCAGGATGTCATCGACGTGCTCCTTGACGAAGTGCTCCTTGATCTGGTCTGTGTTGTAATAAGGAAGGAGATGTTTGTCCTTATCGCAGAGGAAACAGCGCAGTACGTTATGATCCTCTCTTACATGCTTATCAAGGCCGACCGTGTCAGCGAAGGTGAAATAACGGTCACAGTCGGCATATGGACATTCCCGCGTCCGGTCCAGCAGCTGGAAGCGTAGAGAGTGGACCTCGCGTTGTAGCCGGAGCACTTCTGTCGGCGTCATCATGGCGATCGAGACGCCGGGCATGCTAGGACCCGTCCTGAGGATCGATTCCAGGGGCGGTCCATTGAGGGGCATGACTGGCTTTAGCGGGTTGGTGAAGATCGAGTTCACGCTTGTGAAGGTGCGGTCGCGTAGTAATTGCGCCCGCGTAGCCTCATCTATCGTGTTCTTCGAGTCTTTGAACACGTCATTGAGAGATTCGTCGTTCTTATATGGCGATGAGCCGGTTTGGCCTAAACCACCATTCCCAGAACCACCGTTCCCAGGACCGCCATCCCCAGGACCGCCATCCCCAGAACCGCCATCCCCAGAACCGCCATCCCCAGAACCGCCATTCCCAGAACCGCCATCCCCACTAACACCGTGCCCGCATGTGGCACAGTCGCCGGCGGAAGAAGGATTAGTTGCCGGTTTATCCCCTTTCGTCGAAGTTAAACTTGGGTTGTTCCTAGTTGTATATCGTGGGCCCCATCGCATGGTCTCTGGGATCACTACCATTTTGTCAGTTTGTCAGTCACCCTCAAGAAGCTGGTTTCCACTTTACTTACACCACTCATCATCTGCATCCTCAAGAGACAAGTCTATGTCTGGCTGTGTGATGTTCCTGAGAATCCACTGCCACTGCTCTTCAGTTGTGTTGTGTTGGATGAGTAGCTTGGGTTGGTTTGCGGAGCTCAAGGTGAGAACCAGCGAAGGATCTCCGGAGTCGTAGTTCCCATATATGCGGGCACGTACAAAAGCCTGAAAGCGAGCAATGTCATATCCATTGATTTGCAAATCCACAATGTTGTTGCCGTCGTCGATCCCTCGTAGGTGATAGACCTTGTACACCGGGCGAACAACGAGGGCGAACCCTTCGTCTGGAACCACTCCAGAGCCCAACAGTCTCTGCCAATCGTGTAGTGATGTGAGGTTAGCGATGTCGCCCGAGAACGTAATATGTGCCGGCCGCTGGTGGATGGACTTGAAATTGGCACCTGGACACCAAATTTCGAGGCCGCTACACTCCTTCTTTAAATCAACGCTCTTCAGGGACAATCTAACAGCCTCGTACACCTTTTTCAGGCCAGTGACATTTTTAGCGGTGGATGTCAGCCTAAAATCCTTGCGTTTCAAACCAGGCAGCTTGCTTGTGAAGTTCCCTGGGACAATCACTGGAACAACTGCGTGGTCTATGCTCTCCAGCGACAAGCTGACTGTGGGATTTTGTTTCCACATGATATGTCCGTTAATGATATCTGTCCATAGCTGGCCGGGCGGGTCAAGGTACTGATAGGTATTAGCGATGTCGTCCTTGCGGAACGAAACCCAAGCATGCGGCCCATTATCAAAGAACAAGGCTTGCAAGGCAAGCATATACTCCATGCTGAACTGGTGAGGTTTGTGTCCTTTACGGAGTCTCTTGGGCACCCTCATATATGCCACCTCAGTCTCACCCGGGAGCGCGATTCGGATTACACCCTCTGTACTCGGCGGTTCATACCCACCTGGACGCTTCGGGTCTGTGGGCTGAGGCTCGTCTCCGATACGGACGAAACAAGCATACTTGCCGTCGTCGCCTTGTCCGAAGTATCTTTTAATCAGCCTCCAAACTTCATCGCTGACATAGGCATCCTTGAGGCCATGGCGAAGGCGTCCAAGAGCAGTCTTGACGAGCTCAAGGGGGGCTTTGCGCCAGATCTCAACGCATAGGGATCGATCCACCGGGTCCCAATTACTAAACAGCTTGTCAACGTTCCTCACAAACTCGTTGTAATCGAGGGATGTCATCACAGAACCCTGCCAGCCGTAAATCCGGATGTGTGCGACTGGAGGCTCGGGCTTGTTTGGAGGACAGGGATGGGTCTTTTTCAAATGAGTAGGTCCGTGAAGCGATTTGGCGGCGGCTGCTGGCTCCTGCTGTTTGGCAGGCTGTTCAATACCCTTAGCCGCCTGCTTTCCCTTGGCCACCTGCTTTCCCTTGGTCTTTTTCCCCTCTGCTATCGGTATTGTCTTGGGCATAGAAGCATCGAAACCAATGATTGGAGGGTTCGCAGGATCGTATTCTTTGCCTGGATTAAGGGTTGCCCAGGCGCTGACGCCGCCACCGCGTAGACTGATAATATTCTTGTCGTAGTTGACTGTAGTGCAGTTGTCAGCTTTCGTAAAGGGAAATAAGGACTGTAGCAATTCGGGCATGAGAACAACTTACATTTCTCCTGATCATCATACTTATCTAAAAATGCCAGGGGATCGGCCTTTAATGTGGCTTTCTTTGCATCCAGCGGGTCCGGGTCTGGTGGCAAGAGAAACGGCATCGTTCCCATGCGCAACGGTTCCACTGGAAATCCAAAGTAGAGACATGTCATCTTGAAGGCTAGCGTATCGTTACCGCCTTTTAAACGCGTCTCAAGGTTTTCGTAGTAACGCCGAGCGTTTCTGCGCTGCCACTCAACGATGTCTGGCGGGCCGGACTGAGGCGTGATGAGGGTGATCTCATGGTCGTCGAAAGTGCCCTGGAGAATATCGTCAACTGTGATACCAGGGGCGCGCAGTAGAGAGAAGAAGTAGTTTTCTATCTTCTGAAACTTTTCGTGGTTTGGACGGACAAGGGGGTCGCATCTCTGTTTGAATGGTATTTTCGGCCGGATAGTGCCGTACTCTTCCTCTTCTTCTTCGCTGGAAACGGAATCAATGCTCCCCTTGTCGGAAACTAAATCCATATCTTCTGCGTCGGAAACGAAACCCCCAGCTTCTTCCTGGAGAACCAAACTATCCCCTACTTCTTCTTCAGAACTATACGTCTCACTATCGCTATCAGTGAAGGATAGCAACTCGTCATCCGCCATGACCTCGTCCATTTCGATATCCCCTGCAAACGCCATAATGGATGGGCGACAACCGGATTTGTCGTAGTCAGTGTTGAGTTCGAGGCGAGCGTTGCAGTCCGGGTATTTGGTTGCTACTCGTTAAATATCTCTTGCTTTTTCGATAGAGACAAAGTGTAGGAGAGGCAGCGCGTTTCTACTCTCTTTTCTTAAGCAGCGCAATCATAATACCTTCAAGGCACTCTCCACATGAAGCGCAGGCAGCTCTCTTGCGACAGATGATGTACGAGTAGAAACTACCAAGCACGACTAGGGGAGCTGAGGCCGTGAAGCATTGTAAGCAAGGGAAGGATCGAAGTCAGAAGCGAGATATCGGGGTTACTTGGACAAAGAGCGAGGGACAAGGGACTTTTCTCCAAACTACGAAAACATTCTTAATTAACTATAATTACCCCTAGGACGATTGCATTCCACTCTTTTGGGTTCGTCGCATTTGATTCTGAGGGGAACGTCGTTTCGCTCCAGTCTTTACGCCACTTCCGTCGCGAATAAAGCCCATGGCCGTTTTCGGAAGATCAGGACTGGTGCTAGGGACTACGATAGGGCGAAGCTACCTAGTGATGGCGAACGGCGATTTAGCGTATAGGTGATTCATATTGTCTTTGTCGAGACGCTAAAATAAGACCAGAGCGGTGCTAATGAACGCTGCTCCTGGAATGTGGCCTTTGCATTTTAGTGTCATGGTAATACCTATATAATCTGTTAGTTAGTATATTCTTATTAGAAGCAGCGAATTTAGGCAACTTACTTCCTTGGAAATATCTAGAAGTAAACTGTGATGTTAGTACTACTCAATAGTGTAGTTGTGATCAAAATGCCGTGCGGCCTGATCAACATTTGATCCAGATTACCTAGTGGTTCTGGGCGACTACTCGTCACATATGCCTTGGTATCTGGATTATCCTATACTTCCTAGCTGGGAAGTTGCGGCTCTTAATTATAATGAGGGTAGGATAGGTTATGCTATGCATGTAAGGCTAGGTTTTGACGAGGGGCTCGTTCTCAACCATATACGCCATACATCTATACTACACCAAACGCCATCTCCGTTGGCTATTATCGTGAATGAGAGGAATATATCTAGTCAAGCAAGCACGTTTTGCCGTGAAGAATCTTCTTTTGCTATTGAATGATGTGCTGGCTTTTTAATTTTCTCTTCGATCTTGTACTAGATCTTTAAATAATAGGGCTTAATATTACTTAATGCTGGTCTTTTTGTAAGTTATCACGCATATTTCTCTAGAAAATTATTTAAAGACTTTCTAGGATATTAAATAAAAGGGTTTTAAGATATTATAAGTAATATCTTTTTATATTATAATTTTAAATGTTAAACTTATTTTTTAATTTAATAAATATCTTGTTTAGCAGTTTATATAAATTAAGTATTTTTTTGCTTAACTTTTAAATAACTTAATTAATTAAAACAAAGTAATAATTTTAATTTACTTGTTATAGTAAAGCAAAGATTTTTATTGCTTATAAATACTTGTTAAGTTATTTAAGTAAGTATTTAAGTAATTCTACTAATTTTTGTTTTATTTTTACAAGGTATATTTAATAGAAAATATATACAGATCGCCTTTATCGATAGCATACGCCACACCGCCACACACCGCCACACACCGCCACACACCGCCACACACTGCCACACACTGCCACAGACCCACATACCTCGCCGAGCGTTCGCTCGCTCCGCTCGCCTCCCCCTTAATTTTATACCCCTATTAAATATTACCTAATTTACTTGGCTTACTTGTCAATTAATTGGCTCAAGTCAAGTAAGCCGACCTATTAAAACAGTCAAGCAAGCTGATTTTCGGACTTAAGTCAGTCAAAAAAGAAAAAGTCGTTTTTTTTGTTTTGTTTTGCTTGTGTTGACCGCTGATCTTGCTGTTGCAGGACCCCTCCAGCTCTTTTCTTCTTTCTTGCTAATCACTATTATGTATATGTGCATGATATTATTAATTGTAGTAATGAGGCTATTGTTAATAAGGATAAGGTAGAAAGAATATCTTAGCTGGACCTGAACGAGGAATGTTGCTGAGGTATAAATATACTAACGAACCTGAGTTATGGTGGTTTTGGGATAAGGCTAAGAGTACGAGTTTTTGAATATAAATTCTTTCCCTTTTATATGCCTTAGGTTTCTTCCTCCTTTGACTTCTTCTCGGATGTAACGTCATGAATGCTATCACTTCCACCAAGCCCCTGAAGCATCGCCGTAAGTCCGATTTCACGATTTATCTCCGCTATACGCTCTGAATCGGCCTGAGCTGTGCCTTCTGAGCCGAAGATGACGTCCTATGAATTGCAATATTAGCGAACAAAAGCTACTGGTAAGAATTACAAAAACATGTTGCACGAACCATTTCTTCTAGTGTAAGTCGCTTGGTTTCCGGGACCTAAAAGAGTCATATATCAGTCTACTGCCGACCGAGTCTTATTAAAGAAAAGGGGGCACGAGCGACACTTACAAAAAACCAGATAAATCCTGCACCCAGGAAAGTTAGTAAACCAAATAGGATATAAGAGCCATAGCCGATTTTGTTTAGCAATTCAGGCGTGACTTGTCCAACAACTATTCTCATGTTAGGAATATTTAAAGTCGCCAAAGATATTTCGCAAAATCACTTACTAAAGTTATTCGCCCAGTTGCTATAATTATAACACATAGGGTTAGCTGTTGTCTTTGATGTCTTAGAACCACGTTGAACATTTGGGGCATAGTTTCGCGCCGAAAAAGGGCTGTATACTTGAAAGCCGCCAAAACAAGAAAATAATAACGACGAATATTACCCACCTCGAGGCTCCGAGCGTCACTCCGTAAGGACGTGAACTTAACGGCCAAATCTCAGCGATGATAATCCACGCACAGGGACCCCACGAGTATCCAAAATTAATAACGAAGACCCAGACGAAGACAACAGCAGCCCACCCCGCAGCAGCGTGCGTCTCCCATTGATTCGCATTCTTGGCTACGATGACCGCGATAATAATATGGCAGGTTGCCATGCCGATCGCTCCAATAGTGAGGACCGGTTTTCTACCAACGCGGTCGATGTACAGGACGGCCGGTATCGTGAAGACGAACAACAAAATCCCCACAACGCCGGTGGCCAGTAGACTGGTTGTATTTTCGCTCAGGCCGAGAGATTTGAAGATACTAGGGGCCTGTAAATCACGTATAGAGTTAATAATGGTTCTATAATTGGACAATATGAAGAGCTGATACGCCTCTCACTGTAGCTGACATATTATTTCAGGTGACAACTTACATAGTATAACACGGCATTTATGCCAGTCCATTGCTGGAAGAACATGGTGACAGTCGCGACGACGACGCGCTTGAACATTGGCTTCGTTTGGAAAAGTGACTTGATAGCGACGAACTGTAGTTTAAACGTGTTCCAGGCTGTCGGTTCTCGGAGATGAGGGAAATGCTCCGCGACTGAAATAACATGTTAGCTAATTAGTATGGCTTATAACACATGCGTCCAGGAAGCCCATTCTCAATCGTCAAGCTGTGACAAGAGCTGATACTCTCAGAATGAAAGGGGGATGACCCTATCCTTAGCCCCAGGAGATGTCCCAATAAGACGCACTAATGGTGAGATCTCATAACGAAATGAGACTTACCTGTTCGCTTTTCAAACTGAGACTGCGCCTTGATTTCGAGGAATTCGAGCTCGACGAGTTCATGTTCAGTAGAGAGCCCTCTGAGATTCGCCAGTATAACCCGTGCTTCTTCTTCCCGGTCGTGGTGAATCAACCAACGTGGGGAGAATGGCACTTGAAAGTCCTATGTCAGTAACCCGGTCATTCATAATGTGAAGCTGAAAACGAAAGGTAGCGAATACCACACAGAAGAACAGGCTGTATAAAGTACATGACGCCGGGTAATATAGAGGAGTATAAGGAAAAGAAGCAAGGTGGGTAGTATACGCACTAAAAAGCATCCCAACGAATAGCACAGCAGCGGGCGCAAGCTGTAGGGTTATGGGCACGAGCCATGCGGCGTCCTTCTGTTTTCCAAGTGTCGTGCCGCCGATGAAATTTGTGCCATAGTCAATCCAGAAGCTGATCAAGATGCCAAAAGTGATGGCGAGCTGTTGCAGAGCCACGAGGGCGCCACGGACCTCAGGCGGTGCCACTTCGGAATTGTAGATAGGGACGATCGCCGCCAGGGCGCCGACACCCATCCCTGTCACAAACCGACCTCCAAGGATCGCATTATGGCCGCCGGTCTGGGCAGTGGCCTGAACCACGACACCTATCACGAACACCGTGACGGCCACCAGTACGCCGTATTTGCGAGAGAGGGTCTCGGCAATGAAGCCTGACATAAGAGTCCCTATCCAAGCGCCTAGTTCCAGGATGGCTGTGAGCCAACCCTTTTTTGTTTGGTCGGCGTTGGGATCGAAGGGGTCATATTCACCCATATCTTGCACCCGTTAGGATATTGCGACGATTGATGAGGATCAGCAATGAAAATTGGGCTACTGACGAGATTGGAAAGCAGGCATAGCCAGGAGCCCCGAAAACATTCCTTGATTGTAACCGTATAAAATACCACCAATACAGGCAAAGAGAGCAATTCGGAAAACCTTGAAGTTCTTGACCAGGGCTCCGGGGCCTGAAGCACCCATCATCCCTTGACGTCGCTTCAGGGCGGCATCGTACACGGCAGCGTTATCGACAGCCACTCCCATGATGAACTATGCCCCCTCCGGGAGTTTGGAGTCGCGTAAGTAGTGGAGTGTGTTTTAAGACTACAACGCCGGTTTCCTCTTGGCTGTCCTCGACTTATACTTATAGTTTGCCGCAGAGAAGATTGAATGTAACGTGATGGGCCCAGAGTGGAATGACAGATAATTTGATCCCAAGAAGTTAATAATCTTATCATCCTGCCAGATATGTAATAACTTGACTCCTCACTACCGTCAAGTACTGCTGTAGACGGCCGTGTTCTCGCCATCTGGTCTAACCACACTGGTCGAGCGGAGTAGTCTAGATGTGTGTACCCGGTGCCATGGCATGGTGGTTCTATGCACTACTGTCCCTGAACTAATCATGTTACTCGATGCTAGTGTCGATACCCGTTTCCGAGGACATGGGGATGGGATAAAATGGAAAGTGGGAGGAAGAATGGCTCGATAATAAGCCTTGCGTGGTGCGGAGCTGTTCCAGGCAGCTGGTGAACGTATATAATCGCGTTTCCTTCGGTAGCCAACGAAATTGGGATTGGGAATCCATTTCGATAGGCTACCTTATCAAAAACATGAAATTTCTCACTACAACTTACCATTATGAGCGTAAGAACGATACAAATTTACACCTATCGTCTAATACCAAGTATTCACATCTTTGCCTCAAATGTGGAGAGGGTTAGCTTTGTGCGGAGCAGATGTCTAGTTGCGGCATTTGCATTTAGCCTGAATGCCTGCATCCACTATTGTTAGCGGCAACCCGGATACCGTTTCCTAAGGATTATTTTTCGTATCTAGAAATTTGGGTTAGCTAAGATGATTAACAAACTTGGTACGACCATTTCACGTAAATTCGAACGATGTTAGGGACACTGGAGTCGAGACGAATACTTTACCAAGTTTTGAGGTGCATGCGAGCCAGAAGGCGATGCAGAGTGAATGTGGTTTTGTAACGATAAGTGACACCCAAGCACGTAATATCAAGTTGGAAACCTTCCCGAGATAGACGAACTGTACAAGATCGCACAGGGAGAACGGTGTCACGGAAGTGGACCCCGGGATACCATAGCTAATACTGCAAGGGCAAGATGTCCCAGATATAAGATGGTTATGCCAACTGCGCTATTATAGATAGAAGTTACTCTTTTTGCAGTAACGATAGCCAGTACCGGAGTTGCTAGCAGCTATGATTGTCATAAACAGTGTCGAATATTGAACGCCTATAGCGCCAAGAGTAGTGGTCGACTACCCCAGCAGGCGAACACATCTCTCATTGGCATAATTAGAGAATGAGCATAACAATAGCTGCATATCTAACCGAGAGCTAGAAGGATATTGTTCCCGGTAGAGGTACTCATATCCCCTACCTAGTAAGAAGAAACCTATATGTATACATAGCGAGAAACGAGAATGTGGGAAGCCTCTACTAAGCTGTATGTGAATGGACAGATACGCTATGCTGTCGTAGCATGAAAGCCATAGTATTATGAAAGGGAATTCTCTGTGCGAATAACATTATCGAAAATGCATCATTAAGGGGGGTGGTCTGCAGCAGTGGATTAAGTAATCAACCTTCCTACTGCGAGCGAGAAATAAACCAGTGAGATCCCAATTGAATGCTGACGTCTCCTTAGATCTACGTCGGCACGGATGAAAGTTTAGGGCGAATAGAGACGAGAAGCATGCCGCCCAACTTCTGCTTGCCTTTAGCCTCGGGGAAAGCCTCGCACAGACGAAGATTGTCGATCTTAGGCGTAATTCACGTTGACAAGATTTGGCGCCAATCAGCGGATGCATGGTGAACCAGGTTTTAACGCAGGCAGTCGGGATAGGCATGAGTGAATACACGCGGGCGCTTCTCGAATGCTGGTTTTCGCGGGAAGGATGCGAGCGTCGCAGATGTGATCAACGATTGTCCAACGAAAGCACCAACAGCAGATTCTTCAAAGGGGCATCATGCCATCATGATAAGCTCGGCAAATGGCGATCTCCCAAGGTCCCGACAACGTGGGATCAGAGGTCGAAAAAATGGGCGACCAGGGCGGCGGCCCGTGAAACACGGGGCCTGCGCAAGACCAGCGGAAACGACATAGGGCTAGAAGAGGAACATGTATATGGTAATGGTACTCTGGTTCTTCTGAAACCCGACGCACACCTCGGCCCCCAAAATGGATAGTCGATTGCCGATGCACGAATGACACGACTCGGTCAAGAGAGAGGTATAGAGAGGCAGAGAGAAGGAAGAGAGCAGGGTTGACTCTCTCACGCCCCCAACGGGTGCCGTGCGCTGCCGGCTCACCTGGGTTACAGCCCCAATGGGGGCGAACACGTGCTGAGCCAATTCATCTCTGGCACGACAGTGTTTCTGCTGTTCGTTGTTACCCTACAAGAGACATTTTGAAACAACCGACAGCTCTATACCAGCAATCCCATCCTCGACACCGGACAGCGACACATTGGAAGTCTATAGCCAGCAGACGACAGGCGCGCAGTCGCTTGTGGATGTGGTTGCGGGAGTAACATTCCGCGCTCTAGGCCGGCAAGCGCTGTCGAGGGCTTTTCCAAACATTTTGACTTGCGTACGCTTTCGGCAGAACCTAAATCAAAAGAGGAAGATGCCGATTGATTGATGGCGGCGGCGGTGTCTCTGATAGGCATCAGTAGCCGTGGGCGCGAACGTCATATCATGTTATGTGGTATTATACCAACCACATCGGCTCTGGTCTCTGCTATCCCATCATTGACTACCTAAGGTAGGCTAGGCTAGGTAGACCAAGGGAGTTTGACTGACCGAATTCCAGTATCAGCAGCAGCGGTATACGCAGCGCAATGCGCGATGCAGCCATAAAGCCACCTCCATGTCTGCAGCGGCGTGAGGAGACATTGAACGTATAGAGCGTGCAGCGTGCAGCGTGCAGCGTGCAGAGTGCAGAGTGCAGAGCACAACGTATAGAGCAGCCAGCCTGTACCGGCAAGGGAGACAGACGAATTAGAAAAAGGCTCAGGAAAGACCCAACAGCAATAGCATTGCAAAATACAAAATAGCGTCGTCGGGTACCTGACTTGAAGCTTTTAGCTCTCTTCTTGTCTCGGCCGGCATTCTTGGCGTCGCGAACCCCATGGGCCACGGCCCCAAAATAGACCACTCGGCTGCCGAAGCGAGAACGTCGGCGTTTAGATGACAGCTAGTCTCCCGACTGCCTAGCTGTTCTGGGAATAGCCGTAGACAATCCCGTCTTAGCGTGCTGGGCACTGCTGCATGCATTATACTATCGTAGACGCGCGCCTCTGTACTGTACAGTACTTACCTACATGGAAACCTTGTCTGTTTTCGTCCTCACCTCGTCATGGTCCCCTTGTCTGTGTTTTCGCTTCCGCTCTCTCTCTCTCTCTCTCTCTACTGGTACCTCGTCGCTCCCCTTAGCTTAGCTGTAGCTGTAACCCACTGCGGTTCCTATTTCCTCTCTCAGTATGAGTTTGTCTTTTCGAGTGGGATGGGCTTCTGTAATATTCCCAGTTGGTCATAGCCGGTGGGGCGACGATACGGCAGCGATTACCGTTCCCATTCTAAATACCTACCCAGGCCGCAATGTAATGCGACCATGCGGGTTGGTGTCTTTGCGTTTTCAAAACAAGCGCCTTGGATGTGTTCTCGTCAACCGGTATTACATAATAAACCTTGCCAATAGGCCGGGGTGGGAGAAAGAAGAATAGTGGCTCCAAAAGTAGGTTGTATTGGTCTCCGTCTCTCAGTACTGTGTGGAGGTGGTGTGTAGCTATCTCATATAGTAACAATAATATCTGCACTGTACCTTCCCAATCTGACTGGGAGAGTGTATACATGATAGGTGTACGTACTCGAGGACCACGCAGTTGGTCGACTATCCCGTTCTCGTTCGGGGCGCGTCTGGGTACGGGACAGCTGCAATGGTACAGTATGCTACCTTAATTGGGATCCGTATCGAGCGCATCATGTATGTTACCCACCTTGTTCCTGCAAGGTACCATGTTTGTTTGCTCGCTTTGACTCGTGCTCTGCATCGCTGCCAGGTGCCTGTACCCACTTCGATGTGCACACTTTATTTTCCTTGGTGTATTTGCGGGGGGCGGCACCGCCCATGCTTGCTCGCCACTTGGTACCTACCCAGGTACCTACTTCCCGACTGTAGCCTATAGCCTGTAGCATGCATGTGTGTAGGAAGGCGCGAGGAGGGACAGTCGGTGCGCAGGGCCATGTACATACATACATACATACATACCTACCCCTCATGTTGGATTGCCATGTCGATTGCTCCATTCCCGCTACAACATCAAATATGCCACCCACTTGCACACCTAACAGACGGGCTGTCCACCTCGATCCCTTACCTTCCGTCGCTTGCGCTACAGCGCGTTTAGATTTCCATTCGAGCATTTGCTACCTCTCCTCTCGGCTGAAGTTTGTCTTGGCTCGGGCAGGGGTGTATACGCTCTTTCTTTTCGGGTTGGATGCGCCTCTCGATTCAAGCTAAGCCAAGCCAAGTCAAGTCAAGTCAAGTCGGAGCCTTCGCCGCGCAGACAGACTAATTAGAAGCACATAGATGCACCAGCACCTTCATCCACCTGGAGGCAATCCAGAAGAAAAGGGGTCTAGGTACCGTCGTTATAAACTATTTCTTAGTCTGCTTCTTTGTGTGCTTGCGCGGTCCCGCTTCCGCGGTTGTTCTCGTCGTTCTCGCGCGCATCGCAACGGTATACGACTTCTGATAGGGCTGGCGGCTAATGGTGCTCTCCACCACTTCTATTTTTGATCCTCTACCTCCTTCCCCTTCCCCCTTCCCGCTCCCGTCTAACCTACATGTACTATAGTATAGGTATGTGTGTACGTATCTACCTACTTACTCTCTTCCTGGGTGCCTTGACAATTGACACTTGACACTTGTAGTTGTAGTCTGGTTTGGGTTGGTTTCGTTTGGTGCCCCCCAACCCGTGTCTATCCTCTTTCGACTTAGACCGGCGTACCCACGCTTAGCCGCCAGCACCCCGGACCCTTTTTTCTAGCCGCCCAGCTCCCAGACAGACGCCTCTTCCGACCTAGTCCAGCCAATATCAGCGGCCCTTCTGGCTTCTCTTCGCTCTTTCAGATACACAACACAAGTTTCATCGTCTACGCTTGCATTCTTCCCCACGTCGTCTGTCGCTCTAGCTCGTCATCCACCCGCACTACTGTATGGACGGGGGTCGTCGATGGCTACGTTTCAGATTCAGAGTCTTGGGTGCTCCTCTCTACCACGCTCGGAACCAACACGTTTTCGAGAGAGAGCTCGCGTGGGACAATGCGCCGTCCTCGACGATGGCCGCCCCAGATGGCTGTTTTATAAGTAGGCGCCCATATCGCGACCTGGTCCATCTTGTTTACATTTCCCTTCCCGGACCCTCCTGCTACACCACCAAGCCGCCTGTTTCCTATTGTATTCCTTTTTTCCTAACGTTCTGGCCTGGTTTCCATTTCCTTGTTCTCCGCCGTTCGTTTCATCATTCATCTTCATTCGTTTGACACGAGTCAGAGATCTTTGCGCCAAAGAACCCATTTTTCAACAACTGAGCATCTCGAAACATACCTAAGTTCTCCAGGCGAAAACGAGAAACAATTATTACCCCTGTCCTACCTTAGCTTCCAGTCGCATAGTAAAAGAGCAGACTGCCTCCCTGTCGCTAATTCCTAATCGCTTCTGTTCCGAAGCGGATGCGCAAACGTGTATCCACTACTCTATACTCCTTCTAGCTTATAAGCTTTCGTTTATACTCCCTATTTTTTCGCTTCAGTTCCTGTACTATCCGCAAACATGCCGAAGCACACACGCTCGACGAGCTCGAACCAGGCCCGGTACTCGAACAACCCGTTGCCTGTGTCCCTGGCGCCATCGGCTATGCCCGTGAGCTACAGCACGCGCCCGACAGCCCTCCCCTTGAACACGAACCTGAACACCAGCTACTACAGCGCCATGCCGCCTTCGGCCGCGGCCTCGGTGCCCATGCCCGCACAGGCTTATGAGCCGTACCCCGCGGCCGTGGCCGCCCCGCCCGCTCCTCCCATGCCTCACCGGCCGTCCTCGGGCGCGTGGTCGCAACAGGACGACCACAACCTGCTCACGGCACGGCAGCAGGGTCTCAACTGGGCGCAGATCCAGAGCACGTACTTCCCTAACAAGTCGCCCAACGCCTGCCGCAAGCGCCATGAGCGTTTGTTGGAGCGCAGAGGCGCTGACGACTGGGACGCCAGGAAACTGGAGCGTCTCGCTAAGGAGTACATGAGCATGCGCAAAGAGATGTGGCAGGGGCTAGCGGCGCGGACCGGAGAGAAGTGGATCGTTGTCGAGGCAAAGGTATGTTATTTCTCGTCTCTCAAAAATAGGAAGTGGAAGGCAGAAAACTCACCGAATTCCCCACAGTGCATGCACAACGGCCTCAAGAACCTCCAATCTGCGGCGCGGTCTGCGGCGCGTCGCGAGCGGCTGGAACAGGGTCATTCGATGCATGGGTATGACGACGACAGCGGCATTTCCGGCATTGGTCTGACTCCAGTAGATGACCTCGACGCGTCCTACAGCAGCCCCGAGACATCGTCGAGCGTGCACTCGCAGCATTCTCAGCACTCGGGCAACGGCGGCTATAGCATGCATCCCATGACGACGATGCCCTACGGCTCTACTGCTGGCTACTCGTCGAGCTACAGCTCCTCCGTCTCGTCATCCGCCCCGTACGCTACCATGCACGGTAGCCACCACCCACACCACCAACACTCGCAAGACAGCTCGCCATACATGGGTAACGGCCAGCGCCTACCCAGCGTCGACATGGGAATTGAGGCCATCATCAACCGGCCCGGCCACGCCCACGGGCCGGCTCCTGGCATGTAAACTGATCTGATTTTCGACGGCGCTCGATCGAAAAACATGATACATTCCTTCTCCTCGCCCCTTTCCCTCCTCTCTTCTCTTGCTGTATGACTTTCGTTTTCTCTCGTCAAGTCTACTCCTTATTCTCTTTTTTGATACCATTTTCACTCAAGCTGGGCCTATCTATGCATAAATGTCGGACATCTTGCTGGCGTTCGAGGCCAGGGGCGTTCAAGGCGTTGGGTGATGAACATTGGATTTATTTGAATTTCTTTCCCCTCTGGGAAGGCGCACTAGCAAGGGTGATGCGATACTTTTTATTCTTCTTTCTCTTTCTTGGGCCCTGCAGACTTATTCTTCAGTTTGTCCTTTTGATACATTTTCTAATCCTCTTGGTCGGGGCACGATGAAATGATGACAACATAACGACGCGTGGAAAGATGGGATGATGAATGGAGGGGTTCGTGGGGGTGATCTCTCTTAAGGGTTGTTCTTTGATGGCATCTCGGCTGCAGGCCGCGTTTCTCACCCCATTTTTTCTTCTTCCAAGTCATGGGGCATATCTAGAGAGGCACAACACACGAATTGGAGCTCAGCATCGCTGGTTTTTGTTTTATAATGGCAGGCATCTCCCCTGTTGCCCTCTTCACTCGGAGACAAAGGGGGCTCACAAGCGAAGCGATATACTGTACACTTATACCTTAGTCATCGGATAGATACCACGAAAGTAGCTGGGCGGAGCTGATGATCGGAAGGGATGAATGGGATCATCGGCGGTAATCAGATAGTAAAGACGGGGCTAAAAAAAGTAAGGAGTTGTGCTAGAGAATAAGTCGTCGCAAATAAATGAATGAACAGAGCAGTTTTTCTTGATACAATCTAGAAGCCCGCCTCGCGTCTATGGTTAAGGGGACCGAATCGCCCCATGATGAGCAGATTCTGCTTCGCCGGGGAATTGTTTGTACATTTGATGGACAGTATGTTACAAGTTGGTATTCACGTCGTGCTAGGTGTTCTTGGGCCTCATTTAGATTCAACACGGGTCGCAACCACATCGGTCGGGGCCTCTGTAGCGCTCGTATCCCGGACGGCGCTTTCGTCCCAATCGTCTTCGTCCTCGTCGTATTCTTCTTCCTCATCTGGGGTTGGTTCTCCCATGACGCTCCTCCACACACGACCCCACATGTCTTTCTTCTGCACGAGGGCCAGGACCATGATAGCGGGTAGATGCCAGACGCTAGCCCAGAACAAACCCCGGGCGCTCCCCTTAAAGCCCTGGTGCCGATGGAACCGCACGGCCTCGCGCACGAGCCAGACGTTCACGGGCAAGCTGGTCACGGCGAAGCTCCACTCGGTGACGCCGACGGCACACAGGCCGACACAAATGGGGAGGAAGGCTAGGCTGTAGCGCAGCGCCACGCGGGCGTTGCGGGCCGGGTTCACCCAGCTGAGCATCTGGTGCCCCGCCATCTTGTACTCGTCCCGAATGGACGACGAGAGCGCCATGAAGTGCGGGAACTGCCACGCGAAGAGCAGAGCGGCGAGAAGCCAGCCGCCGACGGCCTCGGGGGCGAGTAATAGTTCCCGGAAGGACCCGTCCCCCGTCGCGTACTGCCCCGCGGCGGCGGCCCAGCCCATCAGTGGCGGGATGCCGCCTACCACGGCGCCGGCCCACGTGTTGAGCCACGACACGCGCTTCAGGGGTGTGTAGACGCCTGCGTACAGGGCGATGTTGGCGGCGCCGAGGAAGGCGACGGTGGGATTCACGCCGAAATACAGGCCGCCGACACCGGCGGCTGCGGCGACGACGGCGAAGGCGAGGGCGTTCCGCCGCGAGAGGAGACCCCGGACGAGGGGCCGGTTCCGCGTCCGGCTCATCATGGCGTCCCACTTCTGCTCGTACAGCATGTTCAGGGCGTTGGCGCTCGCGGAGCAGAGGGCGGTCCCGGTGGTGAGGAAGGCGAGGGTTAGAGGGGAGAGGGAGGGCGTGTCGAGCCCCAGAGAGGGCGAGATGAAGTCCGGGACGGGGTATAATGCGTATGGCGCCATGGCGGTCAACACGATCAGGACGGTCAGACGCGGTTTGGAGAGAGAGAGGTAGAGAGATAGCTGGCGGCGGAAGGAGCTTGTCGGATGCTTGGTTGATGCGGTGGTGAGGGTGGAGGATGCGTTGGCGGGGAGGATGTCTTCTGTCGCTGGCTCTCCGGGTTGAGGGGAGACCTCGGAAGCAGCGTCTCTCGCGGCATTTTGTTGCTGTTGCTGTTGCTGCTGTCGTCTTTGACGCCGTCGGTGGGGGGGGAGGTGTTCGGGGTCTAACTTCACGTCGTGGCTCGCCGTGGTGGTCCCGCGAGTTCGTGCCGACAACTCATTGGAGATGAAGTAGCCCGCTTTCAGGCGGATGGGGGTGGACTTGAGGACTTGGCGGAGAGGAGAAAGCAGGGAGAATGGCCTGCCGATCAACGGGATTGTCTTTCGTGTTATCGTCTGGCGGCTGCATCGCCAGCACACGGTGTCGAGAACATGGGAGCCGAAGACATTCCCGGCCGGGCGAAAGCTCATAATGGCTGGCTATAGGACTGGCTACAAGGGAGACGTCATATCACTCACTCACTTCGCGAGGGTGAGAGGCGGGATGCTGCTCGGTTGGTCGGTCGGGTCCACGGGTATGGGTTAGATGTTTCTATTTCAACAATCATATGTCCATAAGTCAGTTCAATTGCAGAAAACTCCATTGGCTCATGCTGCTGCATACAGACCCCTGTATTTCCAGGGCTCGGGCTAGGTAGGTACCTACCCGGCAGGACAAAATATGCAGCTATACCATGTGCCAATGATTTAAACAGTGTAGTGTGTAATCCAAACTAACGCCCGCATTGCCCGCCCATCCGGGTCCAATCAGAAGGCGGTTGGGGTGTCCAATCCATCCGGGTACATGGAAGAACATAAACCACTTCGTGCTTACACTGTATCTTTCCTGTCCCAAGCCGTGGCTGCTTATTATACCTGCATAGGACCTTCTTATCGAAAGCCTTTATATTCTACATCAAGAGGGATCAGATCATAGGATGTCTTATACTACTTACTCAGTTCTTCTGGCGACCCTGGTTCCCTCCTCTGTGTATAAGCCTTGAACTAAGCATGACTCGATGGCTGACGATTCCAAAAAGAGTTATCTATAAGTATTTGTATGCTTGCTCCTCTATCACAATCCACTTCAGAGACTGGGGTCAGCCAATACCCGATAAGCACCTCTCCTGTCATTGGCTTACCCGTTCCAACAGCTACCGTCGACCAAGGACATGGGCACAGCTGAGCCCTCGTTATACCTACCTACTTAAGGTGGTACTTGGGTCGCAGCAGCGATGCCCTATGCGCGATACTACATCACCTGACATGGAATGGGTCTCGAACGGCGAAACGCATGCAATACTTAAGCAGATGGGGATGGGGGTGAGTATCTGTAAACTTGGGGCTAGGGAGGAGATAAGAATACAAATGTCCAGCATGTCTTGAAATCCTACACCTCCAAGCTAGACGCGAGATATCTTACGATGAAAGGGATAGTAGCCAGGTGGATCAAAACTGTCTAAGACGCTTCAAAGGTGCTTGTTTAAAGATCGAGAGAAAGAAGTCTGACCTGGCTTCCGGTCCAACTTCTCACCACTTCTATTGTTCACTGTTGCTACTCATATCCGATAGTACGCATTTCTGATAAACTTCATTTCCGATTATGGCAACATATACTCCTACATAGCCCCCAATATCTCTGAAGAATGAACCGACTCTATACTGAAAGCAGTCGTTTCTAACTCCCCGGCTCTTATAGTGAAGAGGCCATCCGCCTCCGACATCAAGCGGAGATGTACATCTCTACACTCATGGGAAATCCCCAAACAAACTGGAGCCCTCGCTCCAGCTCATGTCTGGACAAATAAGGACATGGGTATGATAAGTACCTCCTCTTCTTTGCTTTGTTCTCTCCGGCGCTCTTAATGCGCACGTTCAGACTAACAGACAGCCGGAAACAGATCCAACCCCTCCAGAACATCAGAACTGGGGATCCTGGACGATAATCGCCTACTGGGCTACCGACGTGCTAAATCTGACGACATGGCAGACGGCATCAGCCATCCTCGCTGTCGGGCTCTCGTGGCGGGAGGCCATCCCCATCATGTTCCTCGGCAACCTCGCCGTGGCCATCCCAATCGTGCTCAACGGCGCCATCGGGTCGCGGCTACACGTCCCTTTCTCCATCATCGCGACAAGTAGCTTCGGGTACTACCTGCGGTATTTCGCCATCGTGAGCCGAGCCATCCTCGCCATGTTCTGGCTCGGGATCCAGGTGCGTGCGGACCGCTCCCCTAAACCGAACCCTCACCCCAGAAACTCCAAAACAGAAATATCCAAGATCTATCCCGCCATGGTATGAGTACTCCGCTAACACGGAACCAGAGCGCCAACGGCGCGCAATGCAGTTAGTCTCCTAGAGTCATTCTTTCCCCCTTTTAACAAGTTTCGGGCCTCATTACTCCTACATGCTCCCGAAACATGAGCTGAAATCTTACTCTTTTCGGTAATTACTAACTCTAGCGTGTAAACAGTAACCATCATGCTCCGGGCCTGGGCCCCCTCATACAACGACATCCCCAACCAGCTGCCCGAATCCGCCGGCCTCACGACGCAGGGCTTCATCTCGTACTTCCTGTTCTGGATCATCCAGCTACCCCTCCTGTTAATCCACCCGACGAAGCTGAAGCCGCTGTTCTGGGTAAAGCTGGTCGCGGCCCCGGCCTCCGCGCTCGCGCTCCTCGGCTGGTCCGTCCACAAGGCCGGCGGCGGCGGCGGCATCTTTGCGCAGAAGGCCACGGTTAGCGGGTCGCGTAAGCTATTTCCCTTTCTCTCAAATTTCCTCTCTCTGCCCTTCCTTGGGGTATAGTAAACACCATATGAAATGCGCAAATACCCCTTCTGTTGCATGATTCAGGTATTGTATAAGTATGCACCAACCGTTGCTCACCAGGCCTCCGCAGAATACGCCTACCTTTGGCTTTCAAGCATGTCCGCCATAACAGGGACCTGGTCGACCCTAAGCGTGAACATGCCTGACTTCACACGATACGCGCGGAGCGCCAACGGGCAATTCATCCAACTGCCCGCGATGCCGATCCTCTTCACCATCTGCGGGGTCGTCGGGATCGTCACGACGTCAGCGGCGCACGTCTTCACAGACGAGTATCTCTGGAACCCGCTCGACATAATTTCGCTCTGGCTGTCCTACGGCTCCGGTGGGCGCGCGGCTGCCTTCTTCGCCGCGCTGGCGTGGTACCTCGCCCAAGTCGGGACCAACATCACGGCGAACTCGGTCTCCGCTGCCAACGACCTGACCGTGCTATTCCCACGGTGGGTCAACATCCGGCGCGGGTGTTTCGTCGCCGCCGTCATCGCCGGCTGGGTGCTAGTTCCCTGGAAGATCCTCAGCTCCGCCGAGACACTACTCGCTTTCCTAGGCGGCTACGCAGTGTTCCTGGGCCCGTTGGCAGGTATCATGACGGCGGATTTCTGGCTCGTGAAAAGACAGAAGGTGGACATCCCCGCGCTGTACAACCCCGATGGCAGGTACCGGTATATCGGGGGGTGCAACTGGCGGGCGGGCGTGGCCTTCATCGTGCCCGTGGCGCCACTACTACCCGGTCTCGGGCTCAGCATCAGCGGGCCCGAGGCCGTGCACATCAACGACGGGCTGGCGAACTTATACACGTTCAACTGGATGTTCGGGTTCGTGACGTCGATTTTTCTGTATGTGGTGCTCAGCTACACGTTCCCGGCGAAGGAGACGCTGGTCGCCGAGATGGTCTGGGACCTGGACCAGGTCGCCATCGAGGCGTATCCCCGCGCGAGCGATGTCGAACACGGGTCGTCGGACGGGAAATCGAAGTCGTCGGATGGGGTCAGCGATATGAATTCGAAAGAGGTATCATAGGAAGAAGAACCTTATATCGCGTATTCACATCTTAAGGGGAGGTGTTGTTCGAAATAAAATAGAGAAAGCACGTGTGGTACGACTCCCACGACAGCACCTCAATTGTACTTGTTATCCGTAACCGTACAGCTATACCCGAACTAGGCTATGATACCGGCTTCGTATCTTTCTAGATAGACGTGTGCATCTCTGACCTGGGGAACCTACAGGTATTTATAGATGCCATGTACAAGTATTATACTATACTCATGCTTTGCTGTTGCAGAGTATGCATTAAGGCAGAGGGATAAAAGAGAGATAGTTGAAGACAAGGTTATGAAGACCTTGGGATTCTTTTTTCAACTTGTATAACAAAGCCCAACAGGGCATGTAAACAAACGCGTCGCGGTGTAGGATCTCGAGAAATCGGACTTTCACTGACATTAAGTTCTTATATTCATATTAGTAATACACGACGCAAAGCACACAACAGCATCCAGCCGTCTACCGATTCTTCATTTTTAGCCCCAACGCCATACATATACACACAAGCTGCCTCCCGCAAATCTAGCAAAACTATTGACAACCCTTGCGTAAAAGTAGGGCAAGACCGGATATTCAGCGGTATTTTCCCACCGGGAGCAAGACACCGTGAACACACACCGTTTTTTTTTTTTTTTTTTTTTTCCGCCTACAAGGCTTCAATAGCCCGCATGAGCACATACATGCTCTTTATAGCGATATCGGCGCTCTTTCCTTCATCGAGAAGCGCGGCCACGTCGCTCAAGACGCCCAATGGTATATAGCATCCCTCTCTAGCACGTTCGAGACTCTCCTTGAGTCTACTCGTGTGCTCCCATTCTCTAGCAGCAACCTCGGCACGCTCAATCACTCGATTAGAGATGCCGCACATGGCTGCGCAATGCATGCCAAAGCTTCCTTCGGCTACGCCATCCTCCAGTTTGTATAAGAATGTCACGCGTCTGTTTTCGTCGTCTACGTGGATCTGCATCCGCTTGGCCCAGACCTCCGGGTGGTTTTCGAACTCCGTGGCGAGGGAGTGGTAATGCGTTGCAAAGAAGCCGATGCATCCGATATGTGTAGCGACGTGATGTAAGACGGCTTGTGCTACTGCGACACCATCGTAGCTCGAGGTGCCTCGGCCTAGCTCGTCAAGAATGACGAGAGAGCGCGGTGTCGCTTCCGAGAGGATCTTCTTGGTCTCTGATAGCTCAACGAAAAATGTCGATTGCGCCGCGAAAATGTTGTCATTGGCACCGAGCCGTGACATGATACGGTCGCAAGGGGTGAGGCGCGCCGCAGAAGCTGGCACGTAGCAGCCAATCTGGGCCATTATAACGGCCGTACACGACTTACCGATGTTAGCACACGGAACGATAAAACTAAAATACGGTGAAGGCTTACCATTCGGAGAATCGTAGATTTACCAGCAGCATTTGCACCGGTCAGCAGATTAATCTTGGCAGAATCACCACCAAGAACAATATCATTGGGGATGAAATCGTCCACTGTGTTAAGCATACACGGATGTCGAAGCTCAGTAAACTCGACGACGCTGCGCTCCTCGTCGACAAAAACAGGGCGGCAGCTGGGCTCGCCCAGCGAGGATGATGCTTTGGCAAGACTAACCAGGCAATCCAGCTGAGCCATGATACGGATAGCTTGCAGCCAAACCTCGTAATCAACGTCAAATCGCTTGGAGAAACGGAGAGATACATCACGTAGTAACTGCGTGTGCGTTTCCTCGGCCTCTTGTAGCTTCCGCACGAGGGCAGTCAGTTCCTTGAAGTAGTAGCGCTTGACGCTGGCCGTCGCAGACATCTGCTGCCAATCTTTAGGCACCTTGACGGCTTTCGGTACTTCGATCTGGTAGACCTCCTTCCCGACATCGGTGAACTTAATAGACTTTGTCTTTAGTTCGGCTTTCTTCTGGGCGAGCAAGGATTGCAGGTCGTCCTTGATACCGATGATGGTGTCGTGGCTACAATCAAAGTCCTCTTCAATACCGCGCTCCGGAATGAGAATCTTGTCTTCCCGGGCCTTTCTACGATCAAAAGCCGACTTCCAGTATGACAAAGGTTCACTGAGATCTGGCATGGCAGAGATGAGGCGGTCGATCAAACCCTTCCCGCCGCCGAAAGCACCGAGAAAGCCCATCGTGTATTCGATCTGCTCGAACCCTTCCAGCACCCTGACAAAGTCCTCAGGCCGACAAGCACCCGCATGAATTCGTGACAACAGACGCTCGAGGTCGGGCATCTTGGTGAGTTGGGATGAAAACTGCTCGCGCACACTAACGTCCGCATTCAACATATCCACTGCGTCTAATCGCTCATTGATTTTCTGAATGTTGCATAGAGGGTGGCAGACCCATTGCCGGAACAACCGCTTGCCAAATGGTGTAATACAGCGGTTGAGCAAGGAGAATAAAGTCCCTTCGGCACTGCCATTAACAGAGTTGGCGAAGACCTCGAGGTTGATTAGGGTCTGACCGTCTAGAATGAGCGTGCCATTCTTATGGATGGGGTTGTACCAGGTAAAATTGCGCTGAGAGAGTAGGTTACGCTCGATTTTGAGCACGCGTAAGTACTGAATAAGGGCACCGAGTGCAGACATCAACAAGTCCTTATCCTTGGCCTCGGACAGAGTCTCTGGCCACACTTCTTCATCTTCGTTGTCCTCTGATGCAAAATACCCGTTGCAGCCAAGCTCGCGACGAGTTAACTCGGCCTCCCAGAACTCCGTCCCCGACTTAAAGTAGTTCCAAATAGTAGTCGGTGAGGTGTTATTCTTCAGGATGCGAAGAGCCTTGGTCGATATATGCGACTTCTCCAAAAGAAGCTCACGCGGGCTCGTCTGAGCCACCAGCGTCTCGAACTTGGTGAGATCGACGTCATCATCGAACTCGGAAACGAAGAATTGGCCGGTAGCAGCGTCTACAAAGGCGACACCGAAGGCCGGATGGTCATCGACGACGGATTCCTTGATGGCCACGCAGTACGTGGCCGTATCATCCTGCAGCATGCTGCCGTCGACGAGAGTCCCGCCCGTGAGGATACATGCGAGTTCGCGGCGGATGATCTTGTCCTGCTTCTTCGCCTTGCCGCCATCCCTTTCGCGCATCTCTTTGCCGAGGGCCGTCTCCATCTGGTCGACCCGCGCCACCTTATATCCCTTGGCGATAAACTGGTTCTGCCACATCGCCAGCGAGCTCTCCGGGACACCAACCATGCGCATGTTGACACGGTCCGTGAGTTTCAGGTCGAAGAGCTGGTGACCAATGGTTGCGTCGTTCTCGTACAGCTCGTAGAACTTGCCCTTCTTGAAGAAGACGACGGTAGTCCAGAGCTTCTGCTTTATCTCCCAATACTGCTTCTCGAAGGCGGAGAACTGGTTCCAGGCCATGGGCGGCACATACACGGTAGAGGGGTCGTAGTCAGGGTGGTCCGGCGGGTGGCGATTGATGTCTGTGATCTTAGCAAGCCAAGGGTATCGATCCTCAGGCTCGCGGGTATGCGCCTTGACCTTGGCTGATGATTGCTTCGGCGTGGATGCGTCCCTCGGCTTGACAGGATCAACGCTGTTGGGGTCATAGGCCCATTGCTGTGCAGTCGAGGTCGAGGGCACATCCTCTAATAGCTCGTCGTCCTCCACGTCGCTTTCTTCCATCTTCCGGATGGGAGACGAAGCATGCGATCGTTTTCGTGCCGTCGGGGCCTTGGTTGGTCGCTTCCTCTTCTTGGGCGGAGCATCCGAGTCGTCCGAGACTACGAAGTCGGCCATTTCATCTTGGCACGGTACATATTAGATTCCGATACCTCGAGGGGCAACACGATTCGTATTACTTATTGAAGACATACCGTCATCATCCTGCTCGTAAGCAGCCCCCTCATCTACCTCTTTGTAATCATCCTCGTCCTCTTCTACGATAGGTTTAACCCGTTGGCCACCACGACGCCGGGAGCGTGATACTTCCAAGGCAGCGAAAATATCTTCGTCATCATCGTCATCAGAAGACTCGGCGTAGCTAACCGTCTTCTTAACCTAGGATACCATGCGTGTTAGTCGAAGGGGCCCAGCTACAGAATGGTGTAATTAAGTCAAACATGCCTTGCGTGAGGGACTACTGCCCATGACGATCTTGGCGGGCGAAACGGGCTTCTTCATGTCATATATCTTAGCAAGTGCGACAAGCGAGGGCGAACGGGATTCAAGCTAGGTTACCTTGTTGGTAGGGGTGACGCTGGCAGATGGGTGGTTCTCCTGAGAACTGGAGGGCTCGATGGCGTCGCTACTAGGGACAGGAGTGGCGTTGGAGGGCTTCTTGGTCTTGTGCAGCTGCAGCGAATTGGATTTGGTGGTTTCTTGGAGGCAGGACGAGCGGGTCGGGGTGGCGGTGGTGGGCGTGGTGGTAGAGGATTTGGAGGGCGCAGTGGGAGAGGATTTGGCGAAGAAGCCCAGGATGCTCTGCTGTTTGCGTGCTGCTGTCGAGGATGAGGCCGAGGCCGAGACGGAGCTGGGCTTCCTCGACAGCGAGGGCGTCTTGGCCGGGGTTCGTGACTCGCCCATCTTGACAAACACGCGCTGCCCAAGCGCGACTATCACCAAGCAAGCAAGCTACTTAGACTTCAAATCGTGCCGACTCCAGCAATTGGGCTTGCTGATGGAGATCGAATGGCGAGCACCGGCAAATTATACAACCCACGCCACCACTCAAGAAGCAAGAAGCAAGAAGCAGTACAGACGTATAGTCTAAGAGATGCCCAGAATTGAACTAGAGAAGAATGGGCCGAACAGTTTTGTTTGATTATGGCTGGTATGGTACACGGGACAAGACACGACAAGATTGGAGACGATGGCAACAACGGAGAGAAAGGAAGATGAATTGATATGAGCAAGGAGGTGAGGTACCTCGAGCTATAACCAGGCGATAACGGAAAACGCGGTTGACATGCACACCCTTGCGAAAGCGCGACGGACGCGTTTAATTGATACGAAAGATGATGTCCTTAGGTACCTACCTACATATGTATTACTTGATATACCGTATACCTAGATGGCGGTTTCATCTTGTTAGATACATATGCAACTAACAAGGTCTGCATATATTTCCAGGAATTCCCGATAGCTTGATCACCTGGGCAGTACCTACTACCTACCTACCTCCTACCTACCTAGGTACCTAGTAGGTAGACGATGCGAAGACTGATTGGAATCGAATATCTACACCCAGTTCTCCTGTACAACGCTCATTACCACCTAGGATAAAATCATTTGTTCCTACAGGTGCGTCGGCGATACAGTCAAAAATACTAGTAAGCCCGATCACAGCAATACAAGATCAACAGCACGCTAGAAACATGGACATTCTCTCCCGATATCAAAAGGGCCATCGACAGCATTTCTTGTCAGGTACAGCTTCATCGCTGCCGACTGCCCAGGTATCCAAGTCAAGATAGGCACCATGAGTTGACAAGATACCTGGACAAGACATTTCTATCACAATGGGAACACGATGGGGTTCAGACTTTGCAGTCCTGTCCCTGACCGATAGTGGCTATGACTCTCTTGTCTGTGTTCCTTTTTCTTCCCTTCGCTCGCAAACGTCCGTCACCGACAAAGAATGCAGCTCCGAGACCTGAGCCGTGCCGTGACAAAGATGGCCCGCCCGCAACCAGTGTCCCAAGGCACCCCGTCCAGGCATCTCTAGGAATGCATGTCTTGCTATCCGCCATTCCCATTGTCCCATGCCTTTAAAGTTGCTAGCACCTCGTTTTGCAATTATGCTGAAAAGCTACGCCAGCCAAATCTTGGGAAACCCACTGTTGTAGACGAGTGATCCGCATCCCACTTCGTTACCTACTCCTGCACTCGGCCCTTATAAAGTTCATTCCTTCTGTAGTCGGTGCCATATTTAATTTTCTTCATCATCGAGCACGAAAACCCGGGAAAGATGCAGTCTCCTCCCCTTGTCCATGCTGCCGAAGTTGCAAAGCACAACACTGAACAAGATTGCTGGGTGGTAATCAACGGTGATGTGTGGGATGTGACGGGTAGATACCACCCTTTCACCCATCATCAATAACGAGAGAAGGCTGATCAAGAGCAGAGTGGATTACCCAACATCCGGGCGGTAAACAGGCCATCTTCCAATTCGCTGGTCAAGATGCCTCCGCTGCTTACAACCGCCAACACCCCACAGACCTAGTCTACCAACGGCTGCAGTGGAAATACGCAAAACAAGGCAAGCTCATCACCAAGGCAGATGACGATACGATGCCTCCAGAGGAGAAGATCCTAATCGACGATGATATGGATGTCAAAAAGCCAGATGTAATACCCGAGTATACCTTGCGCATGTCCCACGGGTGGACCATCACGGACGGCACGTGGGATCCTATCCCCCAGGACAAGAGGCGCAAACGAGACGTTCCCTACCCGAGCTACGTCAACCATACCTTCCGCACGAGGAGTGCTCTTTCGAGCCTCCAGATCGCTCGTAACGCCCCTATCCTACCGCCCGCCATGGACATCGCCCTCGACCACTTATGGAAGTGCATGCCGGGAGAGGTCCGCAGATATCTGCACATTACCTCCCCGATTGGCCCAGACTTGTGGAGTGCCGATAAAGCCACAAGAGAGGCCGTGCACGCAAGGATGGAGAAAAAAATCTATCACGTGCCTGCAAGTAAAGGGTCCAGTAACACGGTGTACAGGCTCTTCGCAGATATAACGAAGCGGCCGTGGGTTATTATGCCTATCTGGGTAGAAGACGAATGGGGTAGTGACTGGATCATCATCGTATGGTTCACACAGGCTACTGACCCAGTAGACCATTTCAACCGAGTAATATCTTACGGTATCTTCGATTCTCGCCGTTCCCCTGAGCCTGATGCCAACGGGCGACACCCCCCCATCCAGGCACGGCAAGAAGCAATACGATACGGTCTCCACGAACTCTGGAGAATAGGAGGCTTCACCACGGACGGGGTCACCATCATGGAGGCCTTCTCTAGCCCTATGCCACTTGATGAGGCGACATCCGGAGAACGCAGTTTCGCCATAGTCAAGGGCCTCATTAGCCAGAGTAAGTAAATTCGAGCCCTGTTTCCCCTCGCCCGCCCTCTCAGGGCAAGGATTTCGGCCCCGGACTAAAACTATGTGCTCCGAACTTCCATGCCCACCTAAACGACTAAGATCGTGTTCGTGTATCTAAAGAAATACTAACTTTATGCGCTACAGTCATAGATTGGTATACAGGGGGGCTGCTATTTAGCCGAGTAAGCACCATCAAGAGTATGCCACAGTGGGTCAACCCGTATCAGCAAAGGGTCGAGTTAACAGGCATCAACGCCTGGACACTCATGGCCTCTCTCGACTACAACGCTCGCATAACAGTCGAGGCAGTCCTGCCTAACATGCGCACCGAGGTCGCAGCCGATGGCGAGAAGAGATTCATTTACAACTACGACCTCGCCGGCCCGTTCCACGAGCCCCCAATCGCTTCCTACGACTACCTCCTTCCTGGGGGCAAGGATTATAAGCCGCCTACTGGCCTGACGAAGCCAAATAACTTCTGGCATTACGCATATAAGGATCAAGCACCCTAGCGATGAAGAAGAGTAACTGATTAGAGATGTCAGAAGATAAGGACTGGTACATACTTACCTAGGGTCGCGATGGAACATGCCACCTATCATGTAATTGTTCACCTGTCATAACACACCGGGTATTCGAGGTTTACCTCTTGTGAATTACGCCGGCACTCCGTTTCCATGATTTCCAGTCGTTGGGGCGTTGTACTGTCTAGCAAGGATCTTGTCACACCTGATAAGAAGCTACTGAGAAACCAATTGATTTCTGCAACCTGATAAAATGTAAACTCGATGTCTTGTGTGCTTGTGGCGTAGCCGAGACTTCGTCGTAGATTCCACATACGAGTCCGTCGAGTATGTCGCCGTCCGGTGGTATAGAATTCCACGACGCTTATGGCGCTATGTCCTGGCGTTAATAGAGAGGTGAGACCTATTGACTACGCGACTACGTCTATTGAAGCGAGTAACCTTGCTCTATAACAAAGCCGATTAGATAAATAAGATATCTGCCGTAGTTGTTCTATAAGCGTAGATGCCGTGATAATCTAAATGAGTAAGGTAGTTACAATGGCTTGTCTATCCAGCTGAGGCTGATCAGTGCAAATTATACGGCGTATGTTTCAAGCCTCTTCAACATAACAAGCAAACGCAAAAATATGAGTGATATAACTTCATCAAGTACCAGGGCTAACAGTTCTAAGACATCGGCCAGGGAACCCGAAAACTTGGGGTACAAGACCTAATACTATGGCTTACTTATGTGGACGGGGAGTCAATAGCGACTCTGCGTCGTTGAAGGCCAGTTGCATTATTCTCCTCTAATAAATTCCGATCCCGAGGTGAGACACTGGTTGGTGCACATAGTACTGGAAGCCCGATTGGTTGATTGACAAACACCTGCCTTATTGCTTCCGTAGTTCGTGCAACATTCTATCTCACATCTGTCTCGAGTACCGGAAAGACACGTGGACTGCACCAAGTTTCGTACTCCCAATATATCCCGCCATGAGGCGGTCTGTACGATGCCGTGGGACCTGCCCCCTCCGGCATTATCGTAGATTCCCGGGTCGCCAAAACGCCACTGACATGATTCAACGGGTTCACGCGCCTTTCGGTCAAAGTTGATTTGAGAGGGTAGCTAAGCAGCGCATGCCACCATGGGTCATGTGCAACGGCAACTAACAAGCCACGACCCGGTTATAAGATATACTAGTACAGTAGTTGTCATCTCATCACAATGGCACCTTGATTGGCTCTTCAGCTCGACAAATGAGTCAGTCTGTCATCCTTGTGACTATTATCACAGTCCCAACCCCAGCTGTTGTCAACGTCCGGCTTCTCTCGAAGTCGCCAAGCAATCAATTAATACCAAGGCCGGGCTTAATTACATCAGCCTTACTATCTCACTCAGTCCTCTAACCTTAAAAGATATCTCGCGCTTCAAGCGGCACTATGCGGTATGAAGATCTCGGTACAATTGTGATTCATGGCCGTAAGAAATTCGCGACCTCGTGATCGCGATAGTTAGGCTATCTTGCCGGGAGACGGCTCCAAAGGTGGTGTGAAGGAGAGATGTCAGATCTATCTAGACAAGGCTGTCCTGTCTGTCATGCTGCGGTGAGACTGTAACGTAGTGTAGCCGTCGAGCGACTGATCAAACGAGCTAGACCGTCCACAGGTGTGCCAAGCTGCGATTGCATAGATTGAACTCGTATAGGCAGTAGGCAAGGTTGTTGCTTTGAGGCGACGCTTACGGTTAATTTCACTAGGCGGCGAAGTGAGTTTCTACTTTTCTCATCTTCGTCAAGGGCATATTGAATGATGATCGCGAAGGGTTTTAATACTCTGTACACTATCTGCGACTCATTCAGCGATATCTCTGGTCATTTCTCTTCATGTGTTGACGGCTATTACTATTCCTATCATCTTTTATAGCTAGATTTCAGGTTTAATAAGTATGTGACATGAAGCGTCAATCGCGGTCTCAGCCTTCTAGAGAAGTGCAAGCTTTGATGTGACACACCGACTTCGATGACAGCTCAACTCAGCGTCTCGGCTACGCAGAGCACAACGCTAGCGCACGCTTCCATCGACTAGTCTGCTGTAGTCGACGTTCCTGAAGGCAGATGAGAATGAAGGCTCGCTCACCCCAGTCACGCGGTTCTCATGACGACATACGATACCCGTAGTTGGACCAGATACTCATAGCCAAGACATGACACCTATAATACTCTGTACCAATCCGATAAGGCGGCAGGGTATGCTGGAATGGCACATTCACCGAAATAGAATGGAATAGTCAGACTTCGGTGTATGGCTTCATTGTATACTAGTCAGCTAGCTCCCGATCGGGCAGCTATCTCGTGCCCTTGACCCCTCGTATTGAAGGTAATGATATCACTCCATGCATAGGCAATGCGGACTACAGGAAACAACTTGCCATGATCTCATAGTAAGTATGGCACGTTTCTCACGCTGCTTGTGCCGTCCGTCCTTGGATCTAAGTTCCTTCGGAGAAATACCCGGCATGAATTAACACGAGTGTGGGCCGGTATGCTTTGAAGTGATTGATTCTCTAGTGGACACCATGGCTCTGTTTTGCCGGATACTATTACAGTATGTTTCTCGTTTGTTATTGCTAAAGTGCTGTTTATACTCCGGCCCTGACTGAGCAAGACAATATGAGTGTATGTGAGGGTCGCACGACCAGATGATGGATACCATATCGGCGGCGGATTGCGGTTGAGTTGGTTTTTACAGTAATACTCTTTTACAACGATGAGGGGTATACGGAATAGTGGAAGCGTCCGCGGGGTTGCTATTCGCTCGGTTATGTTAATTTAGTAGGTCAGATAGATTCTCCGTAATCAACGATAGTCACATCACGGCCTGCTTTTGTCTACAGTAGATAGTTGTTCCCCACCATCGGCTACTATACAGTAGTTGTTGAATACGGCACTATTGGGCAAACCGTTGTGGCACATATGGGTAGCCGATCGAGAAATACGGGTGCCCAGTTTTCTAACCCACATTTCCACACGCCGAACTTGAGATCGGATGCCGATGGCCCTGGGGACAAGACCTAGGTAAACGGCACCACCTGCTTGTTATCGTGATGACACCTTGGCAGAGCGATGAGGGGTCCAGGAAGCTGGAACGTTGCGCCACAAAAAGTGGCATGTGAAAGACCTGTATCAACAAAAGGTCATACCACTAGATATTGGCATCGTTGATGCATGAGGCTTTTTATTCCTATTATTATTTTTCTTCAGGGTGAGCGAGAGCAAGGGCGAAATTACAACCTCGTAATGTCTTCAATGCTTGTGGCAATTGCCCTTTACGAGAAGTGTAACAAGTACCAATGCCGCTTCACAACTCAGGTTACGTACATCCACCGTGAAAAGGGATAGGAGCACTTGCTGCTGACGTCGAGCACTACAATATTTTAATAAAATCTAGCGGTGACTTGCGATGAGTCTCTGGCTACGGCACGGTACAGCATCTTAAGGCCACCAAAATGCACACCTTCCTGACTCGCTATTTCGTAGTCCTACTCGTATCGAGGAGATTGAAGGACAACGGCTGGACCCAGCTGAGGTAGAAGAACCCAATTTGGCTGATGAGAGCCACAAGTGGGAGTCCTCTCATTGGATTAGGCTATGAGACCCAGCAACGCTTAAAAGGCCAACTATTTGCAAATGGTCGGGCAGTAGTCAGGGGTATCCGCGAGCCCCTGCCAGCCCTGAACCTAAACATTTTCCTCAGCTAGCCTAGCTTACACTACTATGTACAGTAGTCCCAGTTCGTCTCATCTCATTCACCTAGTGAGGAAGCTGTGGTGTGCTGTAGATTCTGCACGTGAAGCTTTACCCCACCACTCAGAGGTTGTCAACTACCTGCTATACATACTTATAGTATGCTAAGCCAAACTGCACGTCATCGCGAAAAACATCAACTCAGCCATGTAAGTAATGATGTACACACATTACTAACAAGATTCAAAGACACGGCGTCTTAAAATTATTACGCTTAGGTATGTAGCTGACTCAACCCTAATCTGGACATTAATTGCGAACCCTAACCTAAACTATACTAGCAAGAAGCCACGTGAAAGGGCTTGATGTATTTTTAACGATAGCGAAACGCGTCGAGGTACTTTGTTGTCCGTTCCCCTTACATGCAAAATATTGTAGATCCCCTCTCAAACGGGTTTAGCCTCGTGTGCAAAAGTCGCCGTAATAGAACTGTACGAATCTTCGGGCGTTTTGAGGGGATAAGTAAGACCGCATGAAGTTGGCCCAGTTTAAACATGGCATTCGCAAGAAAGGCCTTCATACGGTTCCATTAATAAATCGTGACAGTTGATTTCTATACTAGAAGAAGCAGTTCTGGAGGTATGGAGTGAGATGACAGGATCGCTAACTCGCTAACTGCCTTAACAGACAATAAGCAGAGCGTTATAACCTATCACATATTCTATTCTCCGCGGGTGCTCGGTAATAATAGTCCTACTGGAACTGGCCAATGTCAGAGCCGAGAGCACAAAACGGTAGGCTACTAAGCCCACTTTTGCATCTGGGAAATGAACCACAACAGCACAGCCCATGCAAGGGTGTGAAGACAGACTCCTGGACAGACTGAACCTGGCAGGTCGCCGCGACCACCACCCCCTGGATGCAGGAGTCAAATCGGCCCACGTAGCATCTGCAGTGATGGACCGCTAAAGAGATGCTAATTTTACTGTCACCGCCTTGCCCGTCTGGGTCTTCTCGATTATGGAGCTACCTGCCTTGGCAAAGCTCGGCCTCGTATCGTTGTACCGCCGGCCGCCCTGGTCGTGTCCTGCTCTGGGCGAGGCGAGTTCCACCTCCTGCAGCGGACCTAAGTAAGAAGGCTGCTGGAAAAAGCAGCCTGGACCGAAATGTGGAAATGCGGGATCGCGTGTGGGATCCTTTGTTGGGCTTACGAGCCCCTAATTGTAATACTAATCTAAATAAGCGCGAGGATCATAAATACAAAGACAGACGTCCCCGGGGATTCGGGTCGGTTCCTGTTGGGTATTGATCGCTACGTCAATCGCCGCTCGCTATCACACAAGGCCGTCTATCTGAAACTCACGACGACGACGATCATGAAGCTGTCTATCGCTCTGTGCGCGTCCGCTGTGACAGCGGCCTCACTCCCACCCCTCTCAGCGCGTGAGGAGGGCACTCCGCTTTCCGAATTTGGCCATGTGAACTCGGTTTCCCCAGAAGAGGCCAATGCCGGCCTCGATATGGCCTACACCATCAACCAGCGCTCTGTAGAAGGCTGGCCACTGGAGAAATTCGGTAAAGTTCACAGTGTCACCCCTGTCGATGCCGCGGAATACAAGGACCTGGGCGGCAACAACTTCAATGTCCTCCCTGTCTTCGGCCCTGGACACGAGTCCAGCTTGAAGGATTGGCTGAAGAAGGTCGGAAAGGACTGGCAAAAGGACTGGGCACAGGACATTGTCGATTTCCGAGAGGATTTCAAAGATGAGCTCCAACACTTCGGAAAGATGTTCAAGAACCGCAAGTCTACGGATACGATTACCAAGGTCGACGACATTTTCGAGGATTTCCTCAAGCCTGCGGACCTTGAACCCAGACACATCCCAGACGAGGACATCATTGAGAATTTCCTCGAGGAGAGAGACCTCGAGGGTAGAGATACTGGCGACTGTGCCAACCCGGCTGTCCGTTATGAGTGGGATAACTACTCGGAGTCGGATAGGCAAGCCTTCCTCAGTGCCATCCAGTGCCTGGTTAAGAAGCCTGCGTCTGGCAAATTCAGCCCCTCCAAGAACCGATATGAGGATATTGTCCGCCTTCACCAGAGCTATGCTCCTAACATCCACAGTCGAAGCACCAGCCAGCAGACGCACAAGTTCCTACTGTGGCACCGTTACTACGTCTGGGCCTTTGAGCAAATTCTCCGTGACGAGTGTGGCTTCGACCGAGCGATGCCTGTAAGTAATTTTGTCTTATCAGATCTCTCAACGGGCATCTCTGTCTTAAACTGGCCTGCACGGGAGGATGAGCACATTCAACGCCTCAGTTGAATTTTTGCTTTTGAAGAAGGATAAGCTGACTGGTCTCGATAGTGGTGGGATGAAAAGAAATGGGCTGGCAAGTTCGCCCAGGCCACTATTTTCACCCCTAAATACTTCGGTAGTCTCCCTGGCCCTACCAACGGCCGCGGTACCTGCATTTACGATGGCGTAAGTTTAACTTGGATATGAACACCCATGGGTGTACACGTCAGACTTTATACTCACGCTCTCCCAGGTTTTCAACGGTCTTCAGTCCAACCTCGGACCTGGCCAGACCGTCAACAACCCCCACTGCGTCCAGCGTGCTGTGAACGAGGGGATCACCGCCCAGACCGGCATCGACTCGTACAACACTTGCATGGCCCGTACCAGCTACCCCGATTTCCACAGTTGTGTCGAATTCACGTAAGTTTCCTCGCCGTTCTCCCGGCTCGCCTGTCCACAGGTTTATTAACGGCAAGATTAGTTTCCACGCTCAGGGCCACAACGGTGTCGGTGCCACTATGGCCGACGCCATCGCCTCTCCCGGCGACCCGGCTTTCTTCATGCACCACCTGTACGTCGATTACGTCTTCCGCAAGTGGCAGATTGTCGACCTCTCGCGCCGCACGACCATCAGCGGTTGCGCGGCCAACGACGGCTGCCCACCCTTGACGCTCGACACGATGATCTACATGGGCAACATCTGCGGCAGCAAGTGCCCCGATCTTCCCGTCCGCAGCATCCTACGCACCCTCCAGGGCCAATTCTGTTACAAATATAACTACTAGAAGACGGGATATATGTATGCACCAGCAGCGTGGTATTCGGATTCTTGGTAAACAAAATTGACGAGCATGTAGAGGGTTAAATTAAGCTCGCGCCACGGCGACAGATGTGTTGCTATTTTCTTAACTATAATTCTTAATGATACCATTCTGTTTTGACCTTGAATCTGTAGATGAACGAGTGGCTCAGCCGACTTGGATTAGCATGCATCTTGTCTGTACCGCACGGACGACAATCCTGCTCGACGACAGTGATAGGATAAAAATATAGGTCGTAAGCAAGGGTCGCGGTAATGTATCGTTCCAGCAGCTATTGACACGTGGTGTTCCCAGGTTTGTGATCCATGCGTACCACAATTGTTTACTATTTTCGGAGACCATTATAGGGAAAGGCCTACGACTACAGTCCGTACACACAATACAGATCATGATTTCGACTATCGCCCAACCTTCAGCTGGAGATGACTAACCTTGAGGTCGTTCATAGGCACGAACCTGAACGTCCTCGTCTCAATGTTTATGCGACTCCGACGCCGACCCAGCATTTGCACCACCCTTCATGACGCAATTCTCGTACCATGTTAGCAAAGCCGGCATTCGCCAGCACAGCAGTGTAGTATTCACTGCCGTTTCTTATCAGCTACTCCCCCTCAGTTCGCTCGGGCACGTTTGGTGCGGAGAACAAGATAATGGCGGCAAACCCGGCGGTTGAAATGGATATATAAAAGGCTCGAACCCAGAAAACCGCACCCAAGCCTGCTTCAAGAACATACAAACAGCTGCTGGCGCTTAAGCGAGGAAAACGTCGTCCACTATGGGTAGCCCAATCAAACACGTCACAGTCGTTGGGGTAAGGTGACATCCATCGTAATGCGTGGCGGTTGCCTATGTTAATGGGGTCAGGGATCCGGAAACCTTGGCCGAGCCGTCGTTCGCGAGCTCGTCGACGCCGGATTCGCAGTGACCATCTTTACGCGCGAGAATTCGACGTCGACACTCCCTGCCGGCGTGGTGGCGAAGGAGGTCGATTACACATCCGTCGAAACCTTGAGATTGGCTCTGCAGGGGCAAGATGCCGTCGTTTCCACCATCGCCACAGTTGCCGTTGGGGGGCAACGACCCCTCGTCGACGCCGCCGTCGCAGCGGGCGTGAGGCGCATCATCCCCTCAGAATTCGGCATCAACACGAGATTCTTAGGCAAAGAACCAATTGGGAATATTCTCCAGGGCAAGGTCCAGACGCTGAATTACATTCACGAGAAATCGAAGCAGAGCCCGTCGTTCACCTGGACAGGTATTTCGACGGGTCTATTCTTCGACTGGGTTGGTTGACTATATTCTATTCACCATAAATGAATAGTATCTAGGGAAGGCGTTCCACTAGCTAACCTATCTCCTCATATCAGGGTCTGGAGCATGGATCCATTGGGCTTGATAAGGATGCAAAGATAGCTACTATTTACGACTCCGGGAACGAGCCATACCAGGCCAGTAACTTGTCGCACATCGGCAAGGTCATCGCGGCCGTGTTGAATCATCCAGAGCAGACCATCAACCGGTACATCTCTGTCGCCTCGTTCAACCCCACACAGAACCAAGTCCTAGAGGTTGTCGAGAGGCTCACAGAGGAGAAGTGGACCGTGAACTACCTCTCCACGACAGGGGAGCATCAGGCCGGCATAGAGAAGCTGAATAAGGGGGACTACAGCGCATTCTCCAACTTTCTACGCAAGCGCGTCTACGGGGACGGTGCCGGCTTAGCCGTGGAGGGACCGGACAACGCCCTCGACATACTGGAGCTCGAGGGCGAGGATCTCGAAGCAACGCTCCAGACTTGGCTTGGATTATCACCTGTCTAGATGTCGCGCGGGACGGGGAGTTAGAACAGTTTCACGGACAAACAAACAAACAGACAGAATGACCTTTTCTCGGTCGCCTATTGATTGATGATGTTACGTCTCTCTCGTATTTACAAAGCCGGCAAAATATGTAAACCAGATAACCCAAGAGCTAACATGCTGCTGATTTTATGCTAACTGTTTCGTTTCGTCTCCCCATGCCCACCCATCTTCAAGCCGCCCATTCTTCATGCGGTTAGCGAAGGGACGGTCCAAGTGGCCCACTCGGTGACGTCGACGTTGGCGCTGCTCTTCTCGACGGCGCCGGGGACGGTGGTGCCCTGGAGCAGGAAGTAGTTGATGTACGCGGTGAGGTCGGCCTGCTGCGACGAGGGGAACTGGCAGTGGTTGTGGCCGCCGACGAGGGAGAAGCCCATGTTGTTGGGGACGCCGGCGCCCTTGTAGATGAGGCGGCCGGCCTTCATGCAGCCGGTCGTGGACACGGGGCCGAGCCAGTCGATGTCGTTCTCGGCGATGAAGAGCCCGCGGGGCGCGACGAGCGCGGCCAGCATGTGGTGGTCGACGGGCATGGTCGGCACGGCGCGCACGTACGTGTCCAGACGCTTGCTGAACCACACATTCTCGGTGACGATCTGATGCGCCGTCTGGATGTTCTTGCCCTTGCCCTCCTCCGAGTCCGAGATACGCCAGCAGGCAGCACCCCCTGAGCCGGACTCCTGCGGCAGCGTCAGCGCAATGCGCTGGACCAGGGCGCCGACGACGAAGGCGCCCTTGCCGTTGCGCGAGCAGCCCGTCGTGCCCAGGCGCTTCGTGTCGATGCCCGTCTTGTCGGAGCCCAGCTGCTCGAGGCCGTCGATGAGGCGGTCGACACCCCAGGCCCACGCCGTCAGCGCGCCGGCCGAGTGCGTGTTGCCGAACAGGGTGTAGAAGGCGCCCGAGCCGCGCGCGTTCGACTGGCCCGCCCACGCGTCGTTGCTGAAGTTGATGGTGCCCACGGTGCCGGGGATGGGGATCGACGAGCCGCCGATGGAGATGATGGCCGGGCCCGGCGACGCGCCGCTGCCCTTCCGGATGCTGGTGCTGATCGTCGCCGTCTTGCTGCCGACCGTCACCTTGACCGACACCGTTGTGCCGCTCAGCGTCGCCTCGACCTTGTCTGGCGGCGGCGGGTAGTCGCCGAGCTCGTACTGCTGCAGCAGCTTGCTGATCTCGGCCTGGCGGCACTTCCAGTCGGCCTGCGAGGCCACCTTGGCGCCGTCGGCGAAGGTGAAGGGGTCGGGCAGCTTGGCGACGTTGACCGTGGGGTAGCTATCCTTGACGCTGCACGCAGAGCCGTTCTGGCGTTCGTAAATCTCGCCGGCGTAGGGGAGGGCCCATGCTGAGGTGCCCAGCAGGACGGCGCTGGTCAGGAGGCGGACCATGTTGGATAGACTGTCTATGCTGGCAGTGATGTTTCGAGCTTGTTTAACCGAGGAGGATGATTCAGAGGTGAACAAGCGAGGCAGATCAGGGCAGCAAAATACCCCAGATGAATACTTATATGTGAGTGTGTCCAGCGCCACTTCACCCGACCGGTTTTTGCCTGTTGTTCACGCAAGCTGCCATGATACATACACCCATACGTCTACCTACACTTCCCCAGGTTACTTGGCTCCTCGGGTCCTTGTTCTGGAGGCGACTAGAACTGCATGGTACGATCCAAGCACACGTGGGCATTCAGGCACGAGCGTTATTCCCATAGTTCCACATCCTGTACTTGGTTGCCACACTCCCAAGGTGGATAGTTTCAAGCAAGACGAATCACTTGAGGTGCGCTTGGCAATTTGGTAACGGGTCTTGGAAGCCTTGTTTTATCCAGTTAGCATAAGTTTGCGCCTCCAAATCCCGGAGATGGGGTTAATATGGCTGAGCCCCCCCTATTTTGCCGGTTGCGGATCTCGGAACTTTTACCCTGGGGGCTCCCTTATTAGACACCGCTATTCCTCACAACGTCGCACTCCTGGCTATTTTCAAACATAGTCTCCAAGACTTACGCGCGGGGGCCCAATCGTTAGCCGCCTCGCAACTCATCATGTGTAGGCGTAGTTGGGTTCACGCCTAGCAATGTTCCATCTATCGTAGCTAAGTGAAATGTTTCGGGTGCTGCTTGTCCGTAATTCTTGTACGTCTTCCCTTAACCCGGTATAAGTTCTAAGATACTTCTCTATTTCATGCGTCTTTTCTGCGTACATATATGTGGACTGTGCTAGAAAGACCAACTGTGGCCCTTCCGAGGATCTCGAACTTTGAATTCAGCTTACCTATTATATATTGCAAACGTGGTCGACTAAACGGCCATATGTTCTTAACTAGATAAACGATACGCAGATACTACCAGCGATCGTATTAATATCCGAGCGGCTCTGTAGAATTACATATTTCCCCGCCTTATTGCTGTGAGGCTAAGCAAATAGCCGGTGACTAGGAAGGATACTAGACCCATATCATCAACACTCCGAATTACCATGTAAGGATGAATAATAATGATAGCATGACCTCTCTTAGGCTCTCCATATCGCTCACCCAACATACATGCCAAACCATCGCCACGTTCATTCGCCATGTGAAGTGCGTCGTATGTTGCCTAAATTGTAATGGTGGCGCGCGAATCAGTATGTATATACATAGTTTGCTCCAACCGCCAAGTACAATCGGTACTTGGCGTACTGTAGTTACGTTCATGCTGGTCCTCGTGACGGTGACTGGTTATACCTAGACCTCGCTTCGAGAACTTCGCAAACATAGCCTCTCTCCGTTACGGTGAAGCGAGGCAAAGCATTGCCAAGACTCGACGCCATGTCTCTCTTACCATCGTTGGCAGCGCTTGTGCTATTCGTGAACCACGTCGTCGGCCACGGCGGTCTATCAAACTACACAGTCGGCGAGACGTGGTATAGAGGGTCGGTGTACCCCCTTTCTTCCTTGCCTTCTCTCTGCTTTATACTAGTGTACGGGCGAGGGTGCTGAGACGAAATGCGAGCACAGCTATGACCCGGACCAGCCGCGTGAGTCCCAGGAGGGACAGCCGTGGATGACGCAGCGGATCTGGGCCTCGATCGAGCCCATCAACTTCGTGAATGACACGGGTATGGCGTGCAATACCCCAGGCACTGCCCCGCCGTCGTACATTCCCATCGCGGCCGGTGAAAACCTCACCGCTGTCTACTGGTGGTGGCTTCACCCCGTCGGTCCCATGAGCGTCTGGCTCGCGGCATGCGGCGAGTCGTGCGAGAACGTCGACGTGAACAAGCTCGACTTTTTTAAGATATGGGAGGCCGGGCGTGAGTTTTCACGTCTTCTCGCTGCGATGTAGAAAAAAGCTACTAACGCTAGATGTCGAAAGTGTTGGATGGAGGCCTAGAGAGCGGCTTATGGTATCAGTCGAAATTCCAAAACTGGGATGGCAGCCCCGATCTCTGGCCTGCGAGGATTCCGGCTACGCTCAAGGCAGGGTTGTATATCGTGCGGCACGAAATCCTTAGCATCCATATAGCCAAGCGACCACAATTCTATCCCGAGTGCGCACATCTCAACATCAGTGGCACCGGAACGGCGTTACCCCCAGAGAGATATCTAGCTAGGTTCCCTGGAGCTTATGCTGAGGACGGTATACGTTTCTCCTTCTACCTACGTAAAAATCGTATAGTTGTTTTCATGAGACTAATGGAGATTAGATCCGTCCATCTTTATCGATATTTACGCGGAAGATATGAAGGATGTCACGGTATGTTCATGCTCTTCATGGCCGAGTACTAGTGCTGTTGATGATGACTGATTCGTTTCCGTAGAACTATACAATTGCTGGGCCTCCAGTGTGGGACGGGTAAGACAAAGAGTATGACACATGGTGGATAGAGTGCTGATTATATCTTAGATTTTCGAATAAGTACTGCTTGGACTGCTAATCGGTCTGAAGTAACATACTGTACTTGCACAGCACAGAGACTGATGGAGTTCTGCCAACTATTATTTCCAATTTGGAGGCAATTTAAGGGGTATTGCACGTACTAGAGGGACACGACTCCAGCCCCTTATGAGTCAGTCAGCGGGAACGTAGTAGCAAATATATGCATTGTTCAAGCGCATAAAATATACACAGGTAGTACGACAACACGGCAGTATCTACAGAAGTAAGGGAAAATCAAACATCCCCACCAGTTTTATGCTCTCTCCTTCGTGACGGTCGACTAAAGGGGCTGGCCATCGGGCTCAAGATACCCGTAGACGGTCCCGATTCGGGGCTCCAATCGACATCACGAGCGCCGATCCATCTAGCGCTCACCGAAAACTCCACCTCACCTCCCTGACTGCTCCGTCTCAGAGGAAGATCGTTCTCCTGTCTTGCCTGCGACGCGCCATCTCGATCAAAGTTTTCAGTACGCGGTCGTTTCTGCGGTGTAGTCGTACTTCTATCACCCATCCATATGCCACCACTAATTAACTCGGCGAACTTCCCTTTCTTCTTGCATAACTCTCTATATGTCCCTGATTCAACGATACGGCCAAGATCAATCATGATGATGCGGTCCGCCATCCTCATCATCTCCTGACTATGCGTGACCATGATGACGCAGAGGCGTTCTTGCCTGTGGTGCTTTCCCATGTTGACGGAATCATCCCGGTTACTGTGTCGCTCAGGATCGAGGAGACGCTGTATCGTCTGTCTGATTCCCTCGGCACTCTCGGCATCTAGAGCACTAGTAGGCTCATCTAACACGAGTATTTTTGGCCGTCTCGCGAGGGCTCTCGCGATACACACGCGTTGGGCCTGGCCACCACTCAAGGTCTGTCCACCATCGCCGACAATAGTATCGTAGCCGTCTGGCAAACTACGGATAAAGTCGTGGATGCCAGCCTCACGAGCTGCCTGCTCAATGTTTTCTGGGGTCCGAAGAGGCGAGTCTTCTAGCAATCCGTACGTAATGTTTCCTGCTATCGAATCTGGGAAGAGGAACGCCGCTTGGGATACATAGCCAATCTGCGCTCTCAATTTGGATATATCGACTTGTTGGAAAGGCACGGACGAGAACATTAAAGGGTGGGCGGAGCTCGTGCTATGCGAGGAGGCAGATAGTGCATTAGGAACGTATAAACCCAGGATGATCGATGCGATCGTGCTTTTACCACAGCCCGACGGCCCGACTATGGCAGTCGATACACCAGCGTCGAACGATACAGTAAGATTCCGCAAGACGAGATAATTAGGCTTTGAGGAATACGCGAAAGAGAGGCCATCGAAACGTATAGGTAATGGGCGAGCCAATGTCTTCGTGCCTCTTGTCTCATGAGATGAATCCAGAGGGAGATATGCATAGTACAGGAGTCGGCTAGCCGTGGCCTGCGCTGCGGAGATAGCTGGAACAGAATTAAGGGTATTCGAGGCAGTGCTCAGCCCTAGAACTAAGAGGTTCACAACCTGAAGAATCTCATGCACCGTAATTTCTTGGTTGGTAGTTAAGAGCACTGTCGCATACCAAAAAACGAGAGCCATCATGAACCAAAACATGGTCTGCCAACACGCGTATAAGGCGGCCGTAACGATTGCCTTTCTGATTCCTAGCTCAAATGTATGTTGGGCAGACTTTTCATATTTTCTGTTGAAAAAGCCTTCGAGTGCCAAGGCTCGGACGACTCGTATGTTGGTGAAAGTCTCGGTGATTATGGCGCTGGTCTCCTCCGCTGCCTTATTACAACGGAGTTCCCACTTACTCGTCATAGTTGAGTATCCCTTCGTAGCAGCGATAAGCAAGGGGCCGCTCGCTAGGCTCACGAGTGTGAGCTTCCATGAGATTGCCAGTGCCCAAATAACGGAGGCGAGGACCATAATGACCACAACAAGAAGAAGAGGTGCGAACCGGCCAACTAGGTTCCGCATCTCCTCAGCGTTATGGTCCAGACACTCAGTGATACGGCTAGCTGAGTGATTTGGATTCTCGAACCAAGCTTTAGGTTGACGGAGTACTCGGTTGAATGCTTGTCTACGAAGAGTATTGATCCAAGCTTGTCCAGCCCATTCAAGGAGGTACCGACTTAGAAATATAGAGATAGCGCTGGCTATAGCGATTCCTAAAAGTATGATAGCCCATTTCTGACCTGCTTCTAGCCGATCTTCCTTCTCATAGAGAGCAGCTAACAGGTTAGCAAAAACAACGGAAAATGCAGGCACAGAACCTGCAACGACGAGGGTCAGGAGAAACCCCACTACGATGAAGACCTTTTCTTTGAACCCAAGACATGGCCAAACTGCTTTGTATATGGATATCAGAGACAGAGAGTCTACCTCTTCGTCATTCTTCAACGGTGCGTTATATTCTGTACTATTGAGTTCGATTCTTCGCCCACGTTCGATCCTAGTATGACTTGAATTTTGTTGGTGTCGTGATCCGGAAGAACTAGAGTCGTGTCGGCTATTTTGTACCGTATCCCCAAGCGCCTGGAGGTGAAAGATGCTGCCGGTTTTGATTGGAGATAATTGAGTATGAGACTGCTCGTCAGGGACCCATGCTACTGATTGTTGGGGAGTTGGCGCACGCGTAGATATGAATTGTCGGCTGAGCGTGGCTATCATTCTGCTGAGACCTCTCCTTGGGGTATTTTGGGTCGCTGTAGCCAAAGTATTGAGCGTTCCGGCGGTGTCCATGTGACGAAGGCGATGGTCACCAAGCAAACGCAATTGGGAACTGCGTCTGGCCATCTTAAAAACGTCATGAGATGAAAACGGTACACCACGAATCGCTTCACCTGGGGTAGGAGACCCAGGGACTAAAGGATCGTTCTGAGACGCGTCGCTCAAAGGTCGGGAAAAATTAACGATAGAATTTCCTACCTTTCTGGTTTTGGAATCTGCGCTGTTGCGACCTGTACTTGGCGTCGGTGTTGTTGCAGCTGCAACAAGCTGAGCAAGCAGACCGTGACGTTGCTTCTTGAGGTCAGAGCACAAGCCTTCTTGGACGACGTATCCGTCATCCATGACATAGACAAAGTCATGATCCTTCATCTGGGCAACCTCGTGAGTTATGATGATTGTGGTCTTTTCCTGACGCCATGTCCTAATTGCTTCTATGATTAGTCCTCGACTAACAGGATCTAACCCGCTGGTGATTTCATCGAGAATGAGAACGGGAGGGTCCCTAAGTTTGGCTCTCGCAAGAGCAAGTCGTTGTTTTTGTCCACCGCTAAGATTGTGGCCGCCAGCACCGACGTTGGTTTGCATACCATCCGGGAGACTTGATATTGTGGATTGTAGTAGTGCCGTCTCGCAAGCGGCTTTGACCTCCTCTGCAGAGACTCGTGTCGGGGTTATATGTCCGAAGGCAACATTCATGAAAAAAGTATCATTGAAAAGCACGCTGGTCTGTTGGATTAGAGTGACGCTATATCGAAGCCAGCCGATATCCAAAGTCCTAATTGCGTTGCCATCAATTAAAATCTCCCCGGAGAGCGGCTCGTAAAATTTCAATAGTAGATTGCCTAATGTACTCTTGCCTGAACCGCTTCTCCCGACAACAAAGCAGAGCTCGCCGGCTCGAAAGTGGAACGAGGATTTTTGAAGAACGATTTTAGAGGGATTCGACGGGTAGGCGAAGCTTATCTGTGAGAGATGTTAGTCCTACCAATGGAGAGAGAAGCCGTAGAAAGGATAGATAGGCACTTACGTTTCGCATCTCAACGTCGCCTATGCATCCTCTGGGAATGTAGCCACCCATCATAGGATAGATCCTTCGCCCGTCCTCTATGTGATGGGCAACGGAGCGAAGAGCTTGGGCTGCAGCTGTTCCCTTGGCTAGAACGAGGTAGAAGGGAACAAATGCTTGGACGGCCTGCAGCGCTGCGAGTGAAGCGTAAAAGGTGGTTAGAACGTTACCAGGACTCAGCCCCTGGCTAACGAGAACGGCGCCGTAATAGAAGCCAACAACAAAGAGGCTGTCGATCCAGAATTTAATATAACCAAGCTGACACGCGTTGGCACGGGCCTGGATGAGATATTTTTGCATGGACCGTCTAATCGCATCCAAGTATTGCCATGTTTCGTGATCGACCCCATTGAAGACTTTGACAAGATCGATGGCCGAGATGGCTGAAAATGCGTATTTGGACGCACGAGAGAGCTCTTGCCTCTGTGCGTGAATCGCTGGCTGGATTGGGCGACTGAGGAGATGGAGCACGACAACGGACACGGGGATGGAGGCCAGCAGTACTAAAGTCAACTTCCATGCCGTGTATAGGGCGACTATGAGATTTGCGATCGAGGTTGCAATGTCGGAGGTCAGGGAGCCAAGTGCCACGGACGATGCGGTCTGCAACTCGCGTGTCTGTCTGGTAATTCGTCAGTGTTGCCTGATCTCGGATTCGGAGACGAGACTATACGTTTGGATTCTGACCAGCAGGCTAGCAACGCCATCTGGCCGGGTGTCGAACCACTCCATATCCTTCTTCAGTAGGCCGCGAAATATCTTGCTTCGAATATTCCTCGCTTGCGATTCACTAAAGGCAACCCACGAGAACAAGAAGCCGAAATTGACGAGGAAACTTCCGCCGCCAACTACTGATAGCAAGACACACCACGAAGAAATTTGCGCCATAGTTTCTGCTCCAGTGAGATGACCTGAGCCGAACTCTGATATGACTGCGAATATTTTACCCAGTAAGATTGTCATGGAGGCCTCGAGAGCCCCTGATAGGAGCGATCCCAGCAAACCGGCGAAGAGAAGCCAACTGTGCCGCCATGTCGTGAACGTGAACAAGTCTCGGAAGGAGGATTTCTCTGGCTGCTGGGAGGCCGGCTGATTCGCGTTAGTTGAAGTCGCCGTCTCCATTGTTCGCCAATCACTGGTAGCCGGGGCGCAATTGAGCTTCAAATTATGTAGCCATTCACTCGGTTGGCCGGTTTTGGGTCTATTTCAGGATTTTGGGGTGTAAATAATTTGGATGGGCGTTGTTGGGATGGCTAGGCGGTGCAGTTCTGGGATTGTTTACTGTAGCTGGCCCATGATGTGTGTTTATGTGCCTAGTTGCCCAACAACACACACGTGTTTCGTTTACTTAGTTACTTCTATCCTATCTGATTTTCATTGAATGTTGCAGAGACCACAGTAACCTAATGGTGTAAAAAAGATCAACTAAGGCAACGACCAAGGGTAGCTGGAAACGCCTTTGTCCCGGAGTATGCTGCGTTCGACTAGTAACACTGCGCGGCAAAGTTGGTATCAAAGGGAAAGAAGGAAAAAGAATAAATAAAGAGCTCTAGAACACGTCGTGTCATAACAATGGATTGATACTGATTCACTCTATACAAGTTCACAAATCGAGCTAGAACAATTCGATTGATCCCTTCCTCGACATGACAGCAACACTGCCCTGAAGCCGAATAATCTCGAAATTAACTAAGGGGACGAAGGTGAGATTAGGATAGATCATAGGTCTTAGGACGTACCAGAATCAAGACGCCGACAACCACAGCCACCTTCTCCAGGTTCAACCGCACATAGCATGGTGAGGCGTCGTCCTTACCGAGTAACGTTTGGCCGGTGGCTAGCAAACTAATTCACGAGGTCGAAAATGGGGCGACGGTCTATCATTCAGCCGCCACGATAAATCGACGCACTCGGACGTCGAGATTATAGCCGAAACTCGCGTGTCATACCAGTCTAGTTCTCATTCCCCACTGGAGCCATCGAATGCCCACCATATCCTACTGCGATGTCGAAATCTTTCTATTTCTTCTTCTCAGACTGTGCCTTTTCGTAGATCCAATCGTTCAGGCCGGCGCGATTCCGGGCGATCTCGACGGCATAAAACTGCATTCTCGGAACTGAGGCAGTCACGCGATGCGTCGTCAACCACGGCGGTCACCACAAGAGACGGCAGGTGTCGGGGTCCCTTACCAAAGATGGTGGTGTCCTGGCCGTACTCGGCCTTGGGACTCGTCCGCAGCATGGTACCGAAGTTGTAGTCGTCGACCTTCTTCTCGTAGGCGGCCATGAACTTGCGCCACCTCTCCTTTCCGGCCTTGCTCTTCATCTCATCCTCGTTGATGGTGGCGGCGGGGTCGAACTCGGGGAAGTCGGTCTTAAGGTGCTCGAGTATGTCGTTGTCTAGCTTGGTGAGGCGCAGCGCGGAGCCCTTCACCTTCTGGAGGATGGCCCAGTATGTCTCGAGATGCTGCACGGCTGTGATAGGCGATCTTTAGTGTCGGGACAACATGGAGGCTGCCGTGATACAGAAACGAACCCTTGACTGCGAACTGCTTCTCGATCTGTGGTGGTGGTATCATGCTGATTAGCCAACTCGTGCGACACATTCCATGCCAGCTGGGGGGGGGGGGGGAATCGTGGCTCACATCTTCGAGGTTGTCGGCGTTCTCGGCATCAAAGTTGGTCGGCACAGGCGCCGACATTTTCAATATGTCGTCCATGGTGTAAATATGGTTTCGTTGTCGCGCTGGCGTTTGTAGGTAACGGAATGACTCTGTAGCTAGAGGTAGGTACCGAGTAAAATTATGAATATACTATAGGTAGGTTGCCCCACGTCTTTTTTTACAGCAGGGTCATATCGTCATACCTAGAGATAGAAAGGTCGGTAGGTAACCGTGCCATGCCCCACTTTATTTGGAACTCGCTTGGGCTCACCTACTAAAATAAGTGCCCGTCACCTAAATAACCACTTTATCTAAATAACCACTTTTTTGGTGTTTTTTATTAAAAACGCCGCAATAAACAACTATACCCGTTGCCATTAGTTATTAATACTGGCTATAGCTTGTTAATAAGTCTTTAATGCCGTGTTATTTTTGCTGTTTTTTTAAAAGTATATTTAATGGCTTTTTTATATTTTAATTTAACTTGTTTAATTAGTTTTTTAGCCCTAGTTTTGTTTAATATAGCTTTTTACTATATTATTTCACGCTTTTTAATAATAGTTAAGACTTTTTTTAACTTTAAAAGGGTATTTTTAATAACTTTATGTAATTTAACTGTTTATTTAGCTAGTTTAATCCTTAATAAGTTTATTTTTATTTATAATAACTTTATAACGTTAAAAATTAATTTTTTAATAAATTAGCTTATTATTATAGCTAACGCTAGGTTTATATTATTTATATTAATTAAAGTGTTAAAAATATAATTAGTAGTTTTATTAATATAACAAATTATAATAAAAGTTTATTAAAATAATGACGAGGCTAGTTAAAGTAAAAGGGGTGTAGTATTACGAGAAGCTTTTTAATTAATGATTTATAGTATGGGGTAAGGGTTAAAGGGGTATATTTTAGTTTTTTTAAAGGTAGATTATATAATTAACTTTATAAAAGCTTTTTTTTTAACCTGTTAAATATAAGTAAGAAACTTTAATTTTGTTATATTAATAAGATTATTTTAAATTATAATTTTAAAGGTTTTAATATAATAGTATTTTAAAAGTTAAAATATTGTTATATTTAAAAGCTAAAAAAAATATGTTAAATATAATAATAATTTAAAAAATATTATTAAATAATTATTATAAAATTAAATAAAATTTTTTATATAATATAAGCTATAGCTATTTAATATAAAAAGCTGTTTAAATTTAATAATTTATAAAATAATATATTTTTTAAAATGTTTAATCTAGTTAAAATTAATTTAATTATTTAAATAATTTATTAAAGTTATAAAAATTGTTATTTTTAATGGTAGTTTTTTAACGCTATATTACTTAGCTATATATTATAGCTTTAATAAAATAATAAAAACAAGTATAACCTTTTTAATAACAGAAATAATTTTAATAAATATAATAAACTTTTTATTTTTAAACAAGTTAAAATAATAAGCTTGTTTATATTTAATAATTATTAAAATATTATTAATTATTTTTAACTAAAAACTTATTTTATTTATATTATATAAATTATTAAAATTAATTTTTTTAGCTTTAAATATTATTTATAATTTATTAAAATATTTATTTATAGTTTTAATATTTTTGTAAGCTTGTTAGTTTAAATTAAGTTTTTTTTAATATATATATAAGTAGTGGTAATATTTAATAAAATATTTAACCTAAGAATTATTAACCATAAATAGCTGTTAATTAAAAAATATACTTTAGTTTTAAAAATTAAATTTATAGCTTTATAAATAAATTTAAGTTATATAACTAGGTTAGTTTAATTAAGTTAATTAATATAATTATAAATAGTTTGTTTTTTAATAAGTAATAGTTTTAATATAAGGTATAGCTTACGATTTAAGCTACTGCGGCCCGCGAGGTAGTTATAAAAAACAGCGCATATAATATTAAAAGCTTTTATAACCGTGGTTATTTTAGCTAAAGGGTATTTTTTTAAGTATTTAAGTATGTTTTATACCTTTTATTCCATTTTAAAGCTTGAAAATTAATAGCGCGGGTGTTTTTTTAATGAAAATAAATGGGTTGGTTAAAAAAGTAGTTATTTAAATAAAGTAATTATTTAAGTGACAAGCACCTACTTTAGTAAGTAAGCCCAAGCGAGTTCTAAATAAAATAAGGCATAGCACGGTTACCTAGGTATCTTTACCTTACTACCTAAGGTACATAGGTATGTACTACCTAAATACGGGGTATAATTGTACACGATTACTAAATACATCGATTTGGCAGATATTTAATTAGGCTAATTAATCTATCTACTAAAGGTTCGTGCTAGTTGGGGTCCACTGCCATGCTTACACCCATGTTAGGTACCTACCTACTGCCTATTAACCATGCCAAAACAAGGTCTTCTCAATCCCTTCAATACATGTGTTAGCTCTCGGGTCGAGGAGAGTACCTATATGTGATTATCGTTGCATCACATACAAGAAAAGTAGCACACGGCATGTCTCATGCTAAGCCGGGCCGTTCCGACTTGTGTTCTCTAGTTACACTCTGGACAGAATCGATGACCAGCCATCTTTGGGTCATAATGCCGAATCCTTGCTTCCGTACTGTAGTGGCTGCTGCTACGATGAAGGGTCGAGGTGGGCGTGCCCACAATACCGGGCTACCGTCGTATTTCGTTTCCCGGGGCACGGACAAGAGACTCGTCGACCTTGGTTCGGGAGACGCCGAGATCACAACGGAAGAGCTGGTGATGGGGTCTCATGAGCCAATCAAAACACCAAGAGACGTCCGCTCTTCAGCTATACCGGCCAGGCCTCTCGTTACTTGCTAGCCCGTCCGCCTATTCCACTTGGTCTGCGCTACCAAATAGGCAGCTATATTTTAGCCATCTATGCTTGCCCTGTTGACGTATGCTGATCCTACCATGTTACGGGACGCGTAGCGTTGCGAGTATATGTCTTCATAGTGAATGAAGCATGAGATAGAACTCGTGCGACGCGCTATCTCGATCTGGTCACTCGTTGGGCTGCCGTTTATATCAACATCCACGGCCACGCCAATCTTCATGACTGATCTACTGATAGTCCTCACAGTTTCTTGAGTATCTTTCCGAGTCGGAAGTGCACACTATCACGAGCTTTCTATACAACCTGATATGTCGGATAGCGAGCGTCGTGACATGATGACGGCACACGAGGCAAGCGAACATTATCTCTCGGGAAAGAAAATCGCTGTCGCTGGCGCTGGGGTTGCTGGTCTCGCCTTTGCCATTGCCCTTCGGAAACTGTGGCCCTCATTCATCGAGCCGCCAGTCGGTGAGTTTCCTAAGCCGCGATGGGGTCTATAAGCTCCTGAAATCCTCATAAGTTACGCACCAAATGGCGGTGGCTGACTCCACATGGTACAGTCGTTATCTACGACCGTGACACCAACGAATCGAGTGCGGGGCGCGAGGGATACTCGTTGTCGCTACACGGAACTGATCGCGATGGCGGGCTCTATGCATTGAAGCAGCTTGGACTGCTCAATGACATAATTGCCCTGGCCATATACCGCGTACAGGACCAAGGGCCAGAGGCCGGTCACTTTACAATGTGGACGCACCAATTCAAGCCTATGGTTGGCGTTCGAGCCAAGGCAACGGCGGACATCCCGGCGGCATCCATTCGCATAGCTCGGAAAGACCTGCGGCGCGTTCTTGTCGAAGCAGCGTCAGCGAGCGCCGAGGTCCGCTGGGGAACAGCGGTGCGTAATTCTCGGAACCATTTTCTTATCATTTCCGCAACTTTCAGAGCACGAGAACCGCTTTTCTAGACAATACAGTGCTCAGAAGCTTCTGAAACGCTTCGTATCACGCTCCGAGTGGCAATAACTGACTCCGAGTGTTGTAGTGTACGTCGGTGAAGCAGCTTGATGATGGGCGGCTTCGAATCCGGCTCGTGAATGAAGAGTCAGTAGAGACAGATGAAGAGTGCGACATCCTCATAGCTGCGGATGGGGCATCTAGTAAGATTAGGGCCTGCTTCCGACCGGATGATAACCTGCAATTTGCTGGATCAGTCCAGATGGCGGGAATTGCTAAATTCGAATCAGCGATTCCTGCTCCCCTCGACACCAACTGGGGCGGGGTTCTCACAGGAACAGGCGCATCTTGCTTCTTCTCACGAATAGATCAGCATTCACTTGTGTGGGCCTTGAGCTTTCTTGAAGCGGCACCAAGATCTAAGCACGATAGCCGCGATGCTCAACAAGCCCAAGAAATATTTCGCGAAGTGAGAGAGCGAGGAAAGGACATAGCGGAACCCTTCGAAACCATCCTTAGAGCGACGGACCCGTCTACCACGATGGTCCTAAACGCCATGGACAAGCAACCATTCCCCCATGACATGAAAGCGGGTCCGGTCATTTTCATTGGGGATTCAAATCACGCCGTGAGCCCATTCGCCGGGAATGGCGCCAACTTGGCGTTGAAGGACGGGTGGGATTTAGCTGAACAGCTTTGCCAGTCCAATAACCTAGATGGTGCCATGGCGACTTATGACAAGCGAAGCCTTCCCCGGGCCGTTGCGACGCTCAAGAGCTCCCACTGGCGTATCAAAGTAGGACATGCTACTGGGCTGCAGTATTGGATGTACCGGGTCTTCTTCACTGTAGTCGGGACTGTGATGACGCTTTTAGGCCGATGATGAAACATTTTCTCCCCCATCTTGCGGGTCAGATGGACAGATAAGCATATGCATCTTTACATTAGGGTGAGCCGAAGAGCAGGGTCACAAGCGTGCTTCGTTCGCGGCTGCATATGTTGTGTCTCGCCGCCAAAAAGAATATCAAAACTCAGCTCCGTTGTTATGTAATTCAAATAATTCAAGCCGTAAAAAATTAATATTGAGCAAATAACCAAATCAGGCATTTTTCAGTCTAACATGATTTAAAGCGGTTACATATTTGTAGTTGGATGTGTAACAACGAAATCGACTATCCTTTGGCTCACCTTTTCATGACGGGATGCCGGCGGTATGCAGGATCCTTGATAAGCGGGAATAATCGGGAATAAAGGCATTGTATAAATCGGCCTACTCTTCCAGTCAAAACGGTGACTTGGATCTACATAGGTGCATGCTTTCCCGAACGCCACCGACGCGATCAGGCATGGACGGCTGCTTTAACTAGATCTAGCATAGCAGCTGAGGTGAGAACGGGTCCTGAACGGGACTAGTATACGTTAACCGTTAGCCAAGGTGAGTTCCTATACATACTTGCTTCACACATCGTCCAGGTTCTAAAATTATTCGGAAAGGGTCGCCATAATACATAACTCGCACAAGAAATACCTACCTAACCTAGGTAGTTTTGCCATTTTTTCTACGAGACTAGGTACAATACTGAAACATCTCGTGGGAACCCGCGTTGCCGCCATGCCAGCGCCCATACCAGCTGAGAAAAAGCATTTGGGTATGATCTGTTCACCTAGGTAGGTATTGGGAGGTATGCATGCTGCCGAGACACCTTGCCGGGAATAAGCAGGATCTGAACCAATCTTTTTCTCGCGAGGGCTAGGTTAGCGAGCAGGTAGCGTCATGTCATAGGCCGAAAGCGGGGGAGCAGGAGCAGATATCGGTAACAAAGACGGGGGACCTGTCTCATTTACCATGGTTGACTCGTCGTCGTCAAAGATCTCGTGGGATGGTAGTAGCCGGCGCCTCGTCGTTTAATAGTGTACCGTGTCTACGGTACAGACTATCCAAATAACGATGTAACGATGTAATACTTAGGTTAGTTAACCTAGCTTATTAATAGCCCTAAAGTGTCCTGCTGAGACCTGCGCATGGCTTTGAAGTAGATACAACCTTTGTTGTGGTGACTATCTATCTCGTAACAGCTTTTTTCGAACAACGGTGTACCTGGTATATAGAATGTCACATTCCAGTATGCGTTCGCTAGATACTGCCGTGGCTGCTGGTGGCCATGCTCCTGGTTCGCCGTTATCGCCCCGTAGAGATAGGGCTCGGAGCTTGCGCCAGCTGGCTTGGGGATATCGAATATTTCCTCGCTGGCTTCGACGGAAGGTATTAGTATACAGTACGTCAGGGTGCTGACAATCCTAGACTGCATGGAGGTGGGTATCCGCGAGAGTAAAGGCCGAAAAGACGAGAATGCACATCTACCCAAGTGTGGCCAAAGCTAAAATTGCTCGGGACCGTCACGGTATCAGGGGTAATGGGAGGGGAAAAGGAAGGGCTTTGTTCCTATTTCCGACAACCTGTACTTTTTTAGTTTTGTGTATTGATTGACCGAATTACGCGGTACCAGGCGGGTCTTTTTATCCGCTTCCTGGACAAGTCACTTACACATCCCACCGCCCATTGAGATCGTCGGAGGAGCGACCTACACTCATTAATTTCTCTTCGTTCAGCAACGAACGAGCACATATTATATTATATATCCTGATAAATAACGATTTGTGTTACTAGGGATAATTTTATATCCAAAATAACGACGTATCCGTTTCGTTTTCATTTCAACATGGACCCGGTTGGGCTCGGCGATCTCAGGCCGCCACCGCCAACTCTGCTTCGACGAGAGTCAAACAGAGACAACAACGCCATCCAGCATCTCAGTCTCAGTCCCAGCCATTCTGGAGGCTATACCCTAGACACAGAGAGGGGGCAAGATGAGGACAAGAGGGCAGCGAGGACTCGCCAGCAATCATCATCCTCGATAGGGGCGAGTTCCCAGCTTTCCACGTGGCTGGACCACGATAGTAAGATCGAGCATCTATATCTCACCTTTGACACCGTCCTGCCAGAACCAAACATCCCTACGGCGGCAGGATCGCCGTCGATCCCTGACTCGCCGGACATGGCCCGCTACGTCGACCCTCTGCGTTGGCCGCAGGCGCGCAAGAACGTCATGGTCACCATATCCTGTGTGGCGACACTATTCACGGCGTACACGGCGGGCGCGTACTCGGCGCCCGCAGACCTAATAGCGGCGGAGCTGCACACGACGCACGAAGTCGCCCTACTAGGCGTTACGACGTTTTGCCTGGGCTTCGCGTTGGCGCCGATGGTGCTGGCCCCCTTCTCCGAGATCAACGGGCGGTACCCCGTCTTTGCCATCGCCGGGGTTGTCTTCACTGTCTTTCAGGCCGTCTGCGGCGTCGTCACCACTGTCCCGGGCATGCTGCTGGCGCGGTTCTTCAAGGGTGTCGGCGGGAGTGTCTTCAGTACCATGGTTGGCGGTGTCATATCCGACCTCTACAGCAAGGAGGCCCGGAATACGCCAATGGCTCTGTTCAGTGGAGCTGTGCTCGTCGGCACGGGTCTGGGGCCGTTGGTCTCTTCCGCTATAGTGGAGGCCAGCGCGCCCGACAGCCAGACCTGGAAGTGGGTGTTCTGGCACCAGGTCATCGTGGACTTCCTCCTAATGATTGCTGTCGTAGTCCTATTCAAGGAGAGTCGTGGCTCCGTCGTCCTGTCGAGGAAGGCGATGGCGCTGAATAAGTGGTACGAGGAGCTGGAGGAAAGGGGTTTCGTCGGGGTCTGGGTTCCGGAGAATGTGTCTCCAGTCTTATATCTGCCGCAATCCCTTGCCAGCGACTACGAAAAGCAGCTATCGGCGACAGTTAGATCGCCTCTGGGCAACGACGGTATGAGACTACAACGCATTCGGTGGACGACCAAGGCAGACCAAGAGCGGGGCTCCATCGTCACCATGATTTCCAGCTCGCTCACCAGACCTTTCCATTTCCTCTTCACCGAACCCATTGTGTTCTTCTTCTCCCTGTGGGTGTCGTTTGCATGGGCAATCCTGTACCTCACATTCGGCTCAATTCCGCTCGTGTTCCGTCGGCAGTACGGCTTTACTATCCAGCAGTCGGGGTACGTGTTCGCTTCCATGATCGTCGGAGCCATCATCGCAACCGTCTGCGGCATCCTCCAGGACGATCTACTGAAGCACCCCAATTGGAAGAATACGTCGACCGCCTCAATCAGCGACAGCGGCGCTGATCCTTATGAGCCAAGCCCTCATGGCTTCTGGGCATTTGTCCGGCAGAGATTTCCTGCCGAATCTCTCGAGTCTAGACTCTACTTCACATGCTTCGCAGCCGTGTTCCTACCCGTTGGCCTTTTCTTATTCGGGTTTGCCGCTCAGCCATCAGTCCACTGGACCATCCCCACCATTGCCATCGGATTCGCCACGATAGGCATCTACTACGTCTACCTGGCCACCTTCAATTATCTAGCCGACATCTACCAGACTTATGCGTCGTCAGCTCTCGCGGCACAGTCGTTCTGCCGCAATATACTGGGCGGCGTATTTCCGCTCGTGACTTCGATGCTGTTTACAAACCTGGGAGAAGCAGCCGCTGGCGGACTTCTGGGTACTATCGCCGCCATCCTGACGGTGGTTCCCTGGGCATTGGTCTTGTATGGGGACAAGATCCGAAGTAGAAGTAAATATGCCGTGGTAAGTATCCCCATACCCTAATTATCCGAAACAAGTCACACTAATTCTCTCGTAGGCCTTACAGAGATCTGCATAGATGATAAGCGTACATATCTACATATATTAGCCTATAAATTGCTTACTGATTCAACTTGATGCTCTTCACGCAACCCCTTATTTTGTTTTCATTTCGAGGGAAACTCCTAGAAACCCTGGGTATAAATCAAGGACCAGTTCCCTCGACTAGAAGGAGAAAGCCCCGAGGACCTATAAACCCGAAGAGAATTATTAGCTTATCGGCTATACCGAAAGACCCTTGAAAGAAAGCTGGCTTCTTCTGTTCGCACTCTAATTCATAGAGCAATCTAAAACGCCGAAGCGTTAGCACGGTACTCTCCCTGACAAAAACAACTGTCCTAAGAGAAAAAGTGTTATGCTTAAGGGTGTTGAGATGATAGATAAGGAGGGGTGAAGGGGCTGTATAGAGCATATGAGAACGTCCTGCTTTGATAAGCCATCTACTATTCATAATTTAGCATGAACGAATTAAGTGTTTACGTGTTATATGGTCACCATATTCTAGTTTATATTTGAGCAGGCAGTATTGTTTCTAGGCCGCAATGCTATGTTTTCGGTTCTGTTCCCCTCGTTGGGTTCTAGTTGTTGGTTCCCTTGCATATGCTGTGCTCCTCGTGATTTTCGCCGGCCAATAGCTTTTCTCCCCAACTACTTATACTGCTAATAGGTCCTCGGCTGTTTCTGTCGTGTGGCAAAAACCTTTTCCTGATAATCCTGATGAAATTTGTAGACAGGTTTACGTTCATGGTCTTGTCTACGACTCACGAGTTGAGCCGCATTTATACCATAGCTCAAGCAGCTATTATCATGTTGGGAGAACTCTCAGCCTACAGAATGATTAGTTTTAATCAGTAATGCCGTATCGCAATTTCTCTTTTACCAGTTTCAAGCTAGATGATGTAAGTAGGCCTGCCTCAGTTAGCAACCTCATAACCTGCTTTATGACATCATTTATCACCGCAGGGACTTGTACTCGAGGAATCGCTCTAATTAGAAATGATTTCTCATGTGAACGTAATGCGGATGAGGCTTTTACATGCGGAGAAACTTTACCAGTTAAGACTTTGCCCATCCCACTAGCGGCTTAAAATAAAGTAAAGATACGACGACCTCCAGCTCTTGTAGATCTATATTTAGGTAGCTTGAATTTGATGCGTGCATCATCGTGTAGCGTATCTTCTTACAAGTCGAAAGTAACAGGCGACACTGTTTCTGCTTCTCCCATCATGGCACTTTACTCTCACGTTCGAAGCCGTTTGTCTTGCAGGCAACAGGGGCACTTCGTTGAAGATGCAAGTCATTATTACTACCAGGGTAAGGCTGTTGCGATTTGTGTTAGTCTAATTCTATGTAACCAACTGCTGAGAACTAAAAATCAAATTTACTTGCGTGCTCCAGACCCCGAGTCAGTGCCCGGGTCACCCGTTCGGTACGTCCAAGCACCCGCCCCGACCATACCATATGACGTCCTTACACTCAGGTTTCCATACTTGCAGTAGATGTTGGTACTCGGAATTAAGCTTACAACCGCCCGTCGTACATGGTGCCCTCGAATTAAGGCAGCTGAGGAATCCCGCAACTGGCTCTGTATTTGTACTTAGGTATGTATTAGTCGGAAACCAAGATGGCTGATTGGCTGGGCCGGAAACTCTGGTCTTTGATTGGACAGATAATCAAAAATGGTCTCCGCTCAGGAGCCAACGCCTTTTCGGTAGCTCGGGGCATTGCCTTTCTAGAGGCACCGAGGGTTGTCACGGTTTCAATATGTTACTATAGTATACTATCTATATATAAGAAGCTTAAAGTATGTAATTCATTTTGTTCATCCGGACAGCAAGCTGCTTAGAATTGTTTCACCACTACAGAAAGAAGTAAATATGCCGACACCAGCCAAGATGAAGGTTGTTTGCGGAACCATGTCATTCGGTGCCGCGGGTACGGCTCTACTTCTCAGCCTATCAATAAAATATGTTTCACGATACTAATTAATTATGTCTAGGCACGCGGGGTGCGCCACACATCAACTCTGTAGAACAAGCCACCAAAGTCCTGGAAGTATTCCAACGCCACGGCCACAGTGAGCTGGACTCGGCCCGGGCATATGGCGAGGGCACGACAGAAGAACTTCTCGGCGATCTCAAGTGGCAGGATCGCGGCCTCAAGAGTGAGCAAGTAGCGCGTTCACGACACACCTCGCCTACTAAACCAAGTTAATCACAGTGGACACCAAACTATACCCATCAGCCGGGCATCCGCAGGAGAAGGGCCGCGGCTACACGCACAAGCCCGAGGATGTGCGCCGCGGGCTCCTAGACAGCCTGAAGGCGCTCAAGACGGATAAGATCGAGATGTTCTACCTGCACGGGCCCGACCGCAAGCACAGCTACGAGGATACACTCCGCGCCGTGAACGAGCTCCACCAGGAGGGCTACTTCAACCGGTTCGGGATCAGCAACTACATGGCATGGGAGGTGGCGCAGATGTGCGAGATCTGCGAGCGACACGGCTGGATCAAGCCTACCGCCTACGAAGGACATTACCACGCGCTGCAGCGTCGCGTCGAGGACGAGCTGTTCCCCTGCCTGCGCCACTACGGCATCTCGTTCTACGTGTACTCGCCGCTCGCTAGCGGGTTTCTGACGGGGCGTTATACCCAGGGCCAGCCGATTGAAAACTTCCATCTGCTCCATCTCTGGAATGAGGGCTATTGGGAGGCCTTGGATATCATCCAACCCGTGGCGCAGAAGCTTGGGCTGACCATCGCCGAGATGGCTCTGCGGTGGCTCGTTCACCACTCTCAGTTAAAACAGGAGCTGTCGGATGCTGTGATCCTTGGTGCTGGCAGTGTTGGTAACCTGGAGAACAACCTGTCGGATTTGGAGAAGGGTCCCTTGCCTGAAGAGGCCGTGAAGGCTTTGAACGATGCGTGGTTGGTCTGCAAGGCCCACGCGCCTAAATACTGGTATTAGGTGTGACAAGGGCTTGTGCTTAAGAATTTGAAACAATGATTCAATCCAGCCAATAATTATCTTTAGATATAAAGGGTCCCTGCTTTCCTATTTCTCTCCTCCATGTAACCTTACATGAGGTTATGCGCTCTCGCCGACTAATAAGCCCTCTATATCTTACCACAGAGCCGGTAGGCGTTAGTACTTTGTAGGCATTGGCCGCATGAAATTAAGTGGCGTTTGTGGATTGACAAATGCGAGGGGGCCTTAGGAGCGGCCAAGTATGCATTCCGAATTTATCACCTTGTATAGCTAGATTATACCATGCCATTGTTTATTATTTATCGGCCTTGAAGCTGCCTTTGGTTAAATTGGGATATTAAACTTCATCTCCATGGCCATATATAACTTAATAGAGCTATTAGTACCCTTAAGATGTAATGGATTGCAGGACAAAGACTTATATCTTTGAACAACAATTAATGATATAGAAAGATTAAAGTTATACTAAGCATGGATATGTTAGTGAATCTATAGCCAACTAATCCAGCACTCACTGGATTATCTATGGGAAAGCAGATAGGATCCCGAGTCCTCGTGAGATATTGAGTTTCACTCCCGCGATGTGTTAACAGATGCTGAGTGTTCTACAGGCTTCAGGGGTAAAGATCTTAGATAAGGGGCTAGTCATCAAGGTACCTAGCTAGGTAAAACCAACAAACCCATCCCCTCTTTTGTCCAGTCCTAGATCCATAGTAAGTATATACACGTTCGTGTGTCCTTTGTCATGGAAGCAGAAGAGGCATCCCGACATTCCCATTATCACGACAGTTACACTGTTACGGCGTTACGGCGTTACCCCACATTTCGGCCAGCTCAATTCAGCGGAATGCCGGATGTGGTCCCGCGTCCCACATCCCCGCTCTACGCTAACCCCAACTCCGAAAGCTCCTTATAAGTCTGCACGATTTGAGGCAATCTCCGTGTCTTCTACTATATACCGATGGTTCAATGAACTGTGATGCCATTGGATACTCACCTCTTCACCAACCTCGAACATCAAATATGCCCGAGGATGAGGCCACCGAGATACGCCAGCCCAACCTGCCGCCGACGACGATACAGAGAAGTCGAAAACGTGGGAAATACAACAGCAATGCATGGTAGAGTGTGCCTTGGCATTCATCTGTACAGCCCTGCCAGCTCACCAGCGTCTTAGCAACACCTGCAAGCGACGCAAGTTGAAGTGCATTCGTAAAGACGACGAGATAGACTGCCATAGATGTAAAGAAGCAGGCAGACCCTGTGCATACGCTCACTATCCTTCCCGATCGTCGGTGCGTATTGTCGACACGGGCAACCAGTCTCGTGCCGAGGAGCAAAGGTCTGTTGTTGTCTTTGCTTTCATGTCATTCTGTAAACGACAACGTAGCTGACGTCCGCAACAAGAAGGCTAGCGCACGTTCCTCTCACCGCCGTTGACATTCCCGCCTCAGGTGATGACACCACATCCTTAAGAGCGCAGGTGAATTCCCTCGGCTTGCAATTGAAAGAGTTGAAAGACAAACTAGATCTGCTTGCTTCTACTTCGTCGCCGCCCTGCAGTGCCAGTAACATCAGTCAGCCGAGGGAACCTCACTACTCGGCCACGATGAGCTCCTGCCAACATGAACCACAACAGGCGCTGTTCATAGGTCATACACAGTCAGCATTCAGCTTAGATGCCGCAAAGACCTCCCTTTCCCTAATGGGAATTCCCCCTGATACAAATGACCCAACAAGCGGCTCGCAGTCCCTGTCGCCATCACCTAGGGAATCGACTCTAGAGCGAAGTCCTACCATCAACCTACCACCTAACCCTCTCTCATTAATTCAAGACCCGCTCCTTTCTATTGCCCTGCCCGAAGCTCGTCGTTTGGTTAACGTATTCCATGAGGAAATTGAGGCTCTCTACCCCTTTATCAGCAGCGATGAGCTTGTTACAGTGGTTGATACGAAAATGAAGGAGTTTGCGGGGCGAATGGGGATCATAGGTTCTGACCCCAGGCTTATGTTGGACATGTCCGAAGATAAAGATATCAATATCCTAAAGATAGCCGTCGCTGTGGCAGTCGTCATTGAAGCTAAAGGTAAAAATCCATTAAGCTCAAAGCTCATTGACTCGACCGATAAGAAGGCGGCCCAGGTCACTAGGTCATCGGATGTCGACTTGAGGGATTTACAGTGGTTGATCTTAATGGCACGTCCCAAAGATGATGATCTCTCTTTCTTCTAGAGTTGTGCTAATGACTAAATAGGGTGTCTATTATTTTCAAGTCGATGAAGACCTTCTGGCCTGGAGAACCATCGGCCACGCTGCCCGGATGGCACTCGAGATGGGTCTGCATCGAAGACGGAGTCTCATGGACAACTACAAGTCAGCAGATCACCAGGCAAAGGCAACGAGAATCTTTTGGTGTGTTTATGCGTTGGATCGCAGATGGAGTTTTGGAATAGGCCTTTCCTTCGCCTTGAATGATCGTGACATCGACCCTGAATTGCCAGAACCCGTAGGTTATCGTACAATATCATCCCAGCTCGCTTGCTGAGTCGTTGTTTAGGGAGAAGACTTCTCTCATCTGCGTTGCATGGTAGGCTATGGGAGGCTTTGTAGCAAAGTTTGGGACGCGCTTCCCCAATACGGATCACCTACAACTACGATCCCACTGGATCAAGTACAATATTTAGGTAAGTATAATATCGCAACTGTTCCAACTCCCTTATATATAAAACACATGCGGATCTCGCTTTTTATCGTCGTTTACATATAGAATTGCTGAACTATTTTGGCAGAATTTCTTATCCGGACCTGGCTGGACAGCATCCCAACCCATCTACAATTTAACCATCCCCGGCTGGGGCTTACATTGCGAAGCCAGCCACGAATACTGCGCCGGTTATGTGCTATGCTGTATCTTCGTGGAAATCACCTTCGGACGTTAGTTCACAGACACCACGTCCTGTCTCCGAGCCTTGTACATGCCAACCTACAAAGCGCACGACTTGTTGTGGATATTGCCAAGGATTCAATTCAGGTTCTCGTGGATCTGGCCGAAACAAGCGACATCTACGCCCGACAACAAAGCGCATTCAATTACTTCCTCCTAAGCGCCCTCGCCGTCATCCTCTTAGCAGTGTGTAACGCGCCAAAGACTTTCTTTAACTCATGCCATGAGAGTTTTTCATCAGCGGTTGAGCTGGTTCGTAGCTTCTCACGCGGGAGTCTCGCCAGCAGGCGCCTCTGGAATAGCATTAGGGGCTGTGAGTAACCCCTGAAGTTATTTCCTTCCTGTTTTTGTCGCTTGTGGAGTCAAAAAATTCCTGTTATAGCAATAGATGTGTTTCGGGAGCATGCAGAACTCCTAAAACCTGTGCCGATTTTCCCTAAAAGAGCAATTACTGACCCCAGCGAGTTATAGTGCTACCAGCCATCCGAACCCTGGGGCTGAAGATAGGGTCGGAGGTCCCTGGGCGCCAGCATGAAGCTTCTGGGAACGGACGCCAGCAAGGGCTCGGCCAACACCCTGAGCCCATACCTCAAGTTACACCATTCGCATTGTCTCCTGGGGGCGTCGCATCGAGCCCCAACACATTTCAGATGAGCGAGGATCTTATGGGCCTGTTTAACGCCTTTGGACAAGCTGACGCCGAAATGTTGATGTATGAGGATCCTCTGCTGGCGATGGATTCAAACTATGCGTCGATGAATTTCCCGATGGAAATAGCGAGGCGCTTTCAGGACCTCATATGAAGCGGCTATGAAATGAACTGCTGATACCCAGCGGCCAAGATTGTTTGCCGACTAGGACGATCAACTAACCAGTTTGGATGTGTACCACTGTTACCTACTGGGTTGTGTTACACGTAATTACGAGTCTAGAGCACCCGATATCGTGCATTAATCATATGATCGGCAAGCTACCGAATATCGACCAGATCGTACTTTTAAGACCCGCGAACTACCTGATCTTCTGAGACAGGGAGTGCGAACCCGGCGATTTTGGTGAGGTTATTCGTGCATAAAGACTGCAGATCACCCGCCCAGTAGAAATGTAGCCAGAGATCCGTATGGGGCCTTGGCTGCATAGAAGACTATTATGAGACAGCACGAGAACTGCGGGTTACGTGAGTCAAGTAGAACGCAAGAGTCTTTTTTTTTTTTAAGGCTACTTCGCAGTCGTATTATAATCTAAATTAGATATATATGAGATCTTTGCAGATCTTCTAAACGGTTTGCTTCATAGATTCTTGATCGGGTATCTCGTCCGCAGACGCTCGCCGTACTTGAGGATGGCGAAGGACACGGGCAAGAAGAGGATGGCGATAAATGCTAGCAGACTGTTACCCCAGCCATACCCCAGCCTCTCGTACAGTCTGAGGCCAGCGAGGGGCAGCACGGCGCCGGCGACGGAGCGGATGATGGTGTTGGAGGCCAGCGCGGAGGCGGCGTAGATGGTGAAGGCATCGACGAGGTACGTCTGGATGGAGAAGAAGACGAGGATGTTGCCGATGCCGCCGAAGGCGGTCCCGATGATGGGCACGATCCAGTGGACCTTCTTCTCGGCCGTCCAGCCGTAAATGAACAGACCGATCGGGATGCAGATGGCGCCCAAGGGGAGGAGCGGGAGACGGTATTCGGGCTTCATCCCCTGCTTCTCCTTGCCCGTCTCCTCGGCAAGCCTGTCTGCCTCTGCGGCTTTTTTCGTAATGTACTTATCCGATGTGCTACTGTAGATGACAACCCCGATAAGACTCCCAACACCTAGGCCTATGAATGAAAGGCCGACGAGCGACGTGGAAAAGCCGTACGCACTAAAACACTCCGAGTCAGTTATCGTCATTTGGAGCATGGTTTGTGAGGGTTTCGGAAGCTTTCAGATACTGCCTTCGCGCAAAAAGAAAGCTGGTGTTGTGTAATTTGCCAACAAAACGAGAAGAAAATGGCACCAAAAATTGCTCACTCACCCCTGGAAAACTTCGGTCATGGTGGTAAACTGAACATAAAGGTATCCGTAGGTAAGCGCTGTGTATAGGGCCATAATCGCAACCATCGGCGAGTGGATGAACATCTTGACAGGGCGGATGGCGCCACGCTTGAAAAAGTCGCTCGGGGACAGGCCAATGTCGAGTTTGGAGCGGAGCAGCTCATTGCCCGTCTCCTTGCGCAGCCTCTCGGCCTTTCTCTTGAGGAGGACGGGCGCATAGCTCTCCCTCATCACGAAGAACATGAAGATGGTGATGAAACCGCTGATGATGGTCAGAAGCCAGAAGTTCCACCGCCAGCCCTTGGCATTGGACAAGAACCCGCCCGCAATGGGGCCGACGATGGGACCGAGGAGAGGTCCGATGCTGAATACGGCCAAGACTGTGCCCCGTTGCCTTTGCGGGATCATATCGGCAACGGTGCCACCGCCGTTGGTGATTGGCGCGACGCCGAACAGGCCTGCCAGGAACCGGAAGGCGATCAGAGAGTTAAGACTGGGCGCGAGCGCGCAGGCAGCGGAGAAGGCCACGAAGCCGACGTTGCAGGCGTGGTAGACAGGCACCCGGCCGTAGATCTCTGATAGCGGCGCCAGCAGAATTGGGCCAGCGGCGAACCCGATCAAATACACTGAGACGACAAAGGTGGCGATCTCGAGCGAGGTCGAGTGAAATTCTGCCAGGACTAGGGGCACACCTGGTGCGAAGATGGCTGCGCCATAGTTAATACCCGACTGCTTTACGCCGTGTTTATAAACAATGCACTTACAGGAAGCCAAGGGCGATATAAACGTCTGAAAACTGACACAGCCAGTGTTGAGGACTTTACGGATGGTGGTCCAGTTGTAGGGGTTCTCGGGGTCGTCTTCGCCGTCCCACCACACAATATTGGGGTCATTTTCGTCATCGTCTTTGGTGGTCTGCTCCGTCGCCTCCCCCTTTTCTATGTCGTGGTTTGTGTTTTCTGCAGCTGCGCCTGACCGTCTGCTTCTTTGGTCCTCTATTGACTGTAGCCTCTTCAGCTCACCGTCCCTGTCTAGTACGTAGCCAGCACTGGAGGGGATATCGGCGTCATGTCCTTCCTCGACAGCCTGGCTCATCTTGCGCTCAAGCTCCAGATGGTCATCGTGGTCCTTCTCGCCATCGGCATGCGTCGCGGCGGCGGTAGAAGCCGTGTCGGACATGATGGCCGGATATTTAAAAGTCGGATGGGTGAGGCGTTAGATTCCACCAAGTCTAATTCTCACATAAAAAACTATGAGCTCAAAAATAGTATTGTTAGACCTCACGGCAAGTCGTTTTTAATTGAACCAGCCAGTTCGATAGCTTGGGCAAGGATATCTGGGGAGAAGAGAGTCTGGGGAATATCTCCGCTTAAAGCCGTTGTGGTGTGACACCGGTCTAATTAGTAATGGGAATCGACGTTGGACTGGACGTGACTGCCAATGCAGAACTTAACAATGGACGGGGCGGGAAGAGGAAGCTACAAGGCACATGCAGGTATTTATTTATTTGGACTGATTGAATGGTGCGATAGGAGATACATAGGTAGGGACATACATACATATCGGAGCTCGTCCAATCCATCTCGCTGCCAACAATCCTAACAACCTAGCACAAAATTTCTTTGTATTGTGTATAAATGCCCCCCTATCCCGCGCGCTGGGGGTGGGATTGGTTGTATTCCCCCATTCATAATCATAAGACCGACCCTTAGATCGGGGACCGACCCCGAACCCGGCTCTCTACCTTCGCTAGGTAACCCAAGCTGTTTAGCAATCGCGCTGCCATTGGTTCTCAGCTGTACGACTGCTACACCGATCGAGCTGGACCGCATCCAGGAAGTACCCGAACTCCGCCGCCACCAGTGACGTTATGCACAACCCCGTTAGCATTGGCGTTTGTTGGCTGTAGCGTACCTACCTAGTAGTGAGGTTAGGTACCTAGTTGTAGTCTAGTTGTGCAAACGCCCGGAACGATCTCTCGGCTAGGTTACATCCGAAACTGAGACTACTGACCTACCACCTACGTAACGGTGTGTCTGTGGCTGGTCAACGGCGTACACAACAAACCATGCCTACATATACAGTAGGTATTTCCATGATAAGTGGCAACGTGGGCCGAAGTCCAGCACGGCTATTTCAGCTTACACTACCATGGTCTATGGTCTATGGTCCATGGTCTCACGTTGTTTGGTGAAAGCGGCGCTACAGTATGATCGCGTGGGCAGATGCAAACATGCGGTCATTGCACTACTTAGCAGTGTCCAAACCCGCGGTTTCTTACGACCCCTGTCTCCGCCATCGCACCGTTACCTACTCTAAGTATACATACTAACCTAGTAGTATAAGTACAGTACACTAGGTAGATACTGTATATGTGGCTGGTGCAATGAGCGTGTTGGCCGGGGAATATACATGGATATTTACTAGTGTATGTATCATGGAGATGTTGCATTGGGGTATACTAGGCGGTTCAAGGTTAGTACCGGTAGTATAGGCAGGTTAGTATGCGTAGTGGGTATTATACTAGGTACAGTATCTTCTAGGTAGTGTAGTGTACTTGCGTGGTTCGCAGATTGGAAACTGTCCTCGCTAAGCTGTACACGTGTATTGTGCCGACCAGCCGGGCACGATGCAGTCCTGACATGTATACACTACCTAGAAATGGACCAGGGTGGCACCAAGGTGTGTGAGTGGTACTGTCTTTTATTCGACCTAGTCAGTTCTCGCCCGTGCCGTGTCTCGACATGCACGCACGATGCTGCACCATCACATATGGAGATTGGGGTCCTCCCAGAGGGATGGGTCTACTGTAAGACTCCAAGGTTAGTATTGATAATTACCTACCTAAGTCACCTAAACTTGGGCACTTGGTGCTCTGTGGGGGTGGGCTTCATTACGGGGCGGAGGGTCGGAGGGTCGGGGTACAGTAGGATGCGCTGAGCATTTATTTTTTTGCCACGAGTTTTAGTTTGCCTTGTAGGATATAAGTCGATTCTTGCCGCATATGGTAGCGAGATATATATCATACTGCTTCTCTTACCAGTGCTCTACGTACCTACATCTATGGCCATGCTCTGCCGTCGGTTGGGACATCTAGTATCTGTACTTTGATACAAGAAATTTCCTAAAGCGGAAATAGTACGAACCCTGGCCAGCATCTAATAGGCCAGCTCCATTAGACCAACGACGCAATGACTTCCAAGTAGTACAGTAGGTATTCAAAGCAAAGCCTCGGAAACTACCTGTGATGCCACCATTCGTCCACCTTGCTCTTCGCAAGATAGATGCATTGATTTCATCTCATCCTTTGCATCCATCTCTCCCAATCCGCTTTGTTAGATTTGGAAAAGAGATAAAAAGAGAAAGAACAACGAATCAGTCGAACCCTAGATTATGCGCTATTGGGATAGTAGAGAACGGATACGGCGTATTCACCTGCTGCGTCCACTGAACAGCGACCTCTCCCCCCACAGCAATCTTCACCATCATCGAAACCAACTTGATATCAGATAAGTGCCAGGGACGCAGCCTGAACACGCACACATCTACACAGGTATATAATCTAGCACACGCGCCCGCTTCCGATGTCGAGAAACAAGCTCCTCATGGGCCACCCCTCAGTTCAGACATGCCAACTACCACCGACTCGGCCGACGGGCTGGGGATGCGCCAGATGACGGCTGAGAGAATCAACATCACCCTCACAGGTGTTGCCGAGACACTAATGATCCCTCTCCTGGGCCGGGCCGTCGACGCCACGACGCAGAGCCCCGTTCTCGCCGATCCGTACGCGAAGGGCGTCATGGAGAAGCTCGACTATGACTTTGCGAAGCTCCCCATGCCACCGACCCATGCGGCTGCAGTCGCCTTGCGCACGCGTTTCTATGACCGATGGACCGCGGCGTTCCTGGCCACGCATCCCCGCGCCACCGTACTGCATCTCGCCTGCGGCCTGGACAGTCGCAACCAGAGAGTCGAATGGGGGCCAGACGTGCGCTGGATCGATGTCGATCTCCCCGAGGTTGTTGCCCTCCGCCGCCAGGTGCTCCCTGCTTCGCTCGACGGGCGGGATTATCGGCTCTTGTCAGCTGATATCACCGAGGATGCCTGGCTGGAGAGAATCCCGGCCGACCGCCCGGTTGTCGTGGTTATGGAAGGCCTACTATCGTATCTACAGCCTAAGCATGCAACGGGCCTACTAAAGCGCCTGGTCGAGAAACTCAAGGAAGGCGAGCTGCATTTCGATTGCATGAAAACGAACGTCATGACGGCCAGCGCGAAAGACCAGAAGGCTGCTGTCAATCAGACGGGAGCGGCGTTCAAGTGGGCGGTGGACAACTTGAAGGACGTCGAGAAGATTCACCCCCGCCTCGGATTGCTAGAGGTGATCCGCTATCTCGAGGCCCCCGGGGTCGACGAGTTCCCCTTCCTAACCCGGATCGGGTATTATCTGCTGTCGTGGGTGCCGGGGATGCGAGACAGTGTGAGGTTTGTCCGCTTCGGGTTTTCAGAAGAGAGTTCTAGTTAGTGTGCAGCTATGTATAATGGATGTCCGTCACTCTCGAGATCATATGCTATACTGCCTCCTACAGCCCCTATCTATGAGTTTGTCCTAGCCTTGCATACAACGATGCTGATGTTGTTTGTAGCGATGCCCTCCCTCCTGCTTGCAAGATCTGTTTTCCTGTGTGTCAAACACAAAATGCTACGCAAGAGGACTGTGATATGCACCAAGAGCCATATATTATATTACTTCAGTCGCTGGGAAGCAGAGAGATTACGTCGGAAGAGGGCGAACACCAGGGCTTTATAGCTGGCCAGCTGCCTAAACATTTCGAGCGCATTGTTATGCCGCTCTATCTCTTAATCACCGAGGCTAGATGAATTCACTAATCACCGCTTAGGCGTTTACCAGCATAAACTTGGAATCTCTACCTATTTTGGAATGCTTCTTATGCTTTTCTTCATACCCTGCTGCTTCTTACATTGTATGTACAGTGGGTGGGTACCGGTAAATAGGTACATAGGTACTTACTAAGGAGGCAAGGTTCATGATCTCCTTAATTATACCTGTCTGGACCTGCCTACGTAGACATTAATTTATTCCAGGAAGTAGCAACGTTAAACTAGAAAGTACCGTAGAGAGACTGAAGGTACGTAGGTCTTTCCCTATGTAGCTCATGTGTAGTTTGTGTGTTCGGGGCATGTGAAATTCGAACCCTTCTTATTACACACCCACTCATTTACTAAAATTGTCGCCTTCCAAGTTGTCTGTCAACTTGTCAACCAACTTACCATCTTGCGAACACCAACATTCCCCACCCAAGATACTTAATGGAACATAGGCTACCGATATACATGTGCACTGCCGTGTTGCACCCTGCCTCGCCATCCCTAAAACGCGGGACCTGGGCAGTATACGTCTCGACGCAGCACTATCCCGCCTCACCAACACCTCACCGCACATACTATTTGCAAAGCAAGCATTCACTTACCCAGACCTGATATTTCTCTCTCGGCTTTCTCGGCCACGCGACCGTGACCTGTTATCGGCATGTCGGGTTTCGCTTCCGCTACATCGGGTAATCCGACCACACATGCAGCCACCAACGACGCTGAGAATCCATGTGACAAGTCGGACAAGATGGCCCCCCACGAACCGGGAAGCTTGGCAACCATCCCAGCCGAGATCGTATTGAGCATACTTGGCTCTCTGAAGAAGAAGAAAGACTGGCTCAGCCTCGCTAGAACCTGTCGACGCGTGTCCAGCTTCGTAGTCGCTGAATTGGACAAATACAACGTGGAACACGGGCAGAACTACGCCCTCTGGTACGCCTGCGTCACCAACAAGCCCACTATTCTCCTACACCAAATACATCAAGATGCTGCTGTTGTCAACCGCCACTTCTTGAAAGATTTCGAACGCAGAAGAGTCAAGCGAGTCGTAGTCCCTTCGAATTGGAGACTCGATCCCGATTGCACTAGGTTTGGCGGGGGCCAGAGCCCTCTCTCTGTTGCCATCATCGCTGGCAGTGGTACTATCATCCAGCTCCTGCTCGCCAACGGCGCAGATCCAAATCGTCGGGACACCGCCCCTGTCTTTCTACATGTGATACCATGGTACCCCATCGACTGGGCCGTGGCGTCGAAGCACGAGAGCTCCGTGGCCACCATTGAGATGCTTGCCGCCCACTCGGCTAATATGAACCAAGTCTCTGAACATTTTATACAGGACGCCTCCGACAAGCCCATAAGAACAAAACAGGCCCCTATCTTCCACCTCCTTAGGCTCCAAAAGCCTATATGGAATTCTCAAGACAATCGACAGACTAGCTGCGAGGTATTCAACGACGACCTTCGGCAACTCCAGGGCCTACGTCTTCGACAACTCAAGGCCCTCCTCCAGTGTGGAGCCGACCCTAATATAACGTATGAATGCGACCGTGTGACGCCCGTGTTCTCCCTCCTGTCCAATCTCGCTATATACAGCCCGTCTTTCTATTTCGATAAGAGTGTGATGTTGAGCCACGAGGAAGACGCACAGGCCGACGTGGTCAACGAGATTGTTACCTCATTTCTAGACATGCTTCGTGACTTCGGCGCTAACATCCGTAGGCTCGGCAATACTTACTTCACCTATGGCTATGAAAAAATAGATTACAGGATCTTCTCTCTACTTCCCGAGACGCCGTTGCATGCGGCCTGCAAGCTACATGATCGCCACAAACCCATAATCGACTGGTTTCTATGTAACGGCCTACCAATCGACAGCCCCAGCCGCAACCAGGGCACGCCTCTCATGGCGTATTGCGGTTCGACGTTTGTGGACGTTGACCAGTTCAAGAAGTTCCTTGGAAACGGCCCGGCGATCAATCACTCGGACGTGCATGGCCGCACGGCACTCCACTACCTTTGCGCTAATCAAGGGCTACGCCCTCAGGTTAGAGAAAAGGCTGTAAAGATAATGCTTGATAGGGATGCCGATCCAACATTTGTTAACAACGAGGGCAACGACCCGGCAAAAGAGCTCGATCCGCGGCAGCTTGGTAGTGCCTACAAGGATGTGTTAGCGATGCTGGAGACGGCTAAAAAATCGTGGAATAAACGGGCACGAAAACGGGAGGAGCGAGGAAGTAACAATAGAGAATGCCTGGACTTAACTAGCTCTAAAAATCGGAACGGCCGTACGGATAATCGGCGTAGTGGTCGAGAACGCGAATGGGTCAGCCATGGGAACAATAAGCCAGAAGGCCAGGAGAGTGGTTATGGGGATAGGAAAACAGGTCATGGAGCCGGCAGTTTCGTCAGCAGTCGCGGCCGTAACCGCGGCGCTGCTCAAGGAAGTAATCGAGGAAACCGAAGACAAAACCAAGACATAAACAAAGACAGAAATAATGGCAGCACTCGGAATACCAATGGCAATAATGGCAACACCCAAGGAGGAGATAGACGGGATACCCCCCGTACACACCACGACAAAGGGGCCCGAAGAGGGAACCGAGATACTTACAAATACAGCGATAACTGCAGCCCTCAGAATACCAATGGCAATAATAGCAATACTCAAGGAGAAGATAAAGAGAACCCCTCCCGTAAACACGACGACAAAGGGACACCGCCAGCAGAAAGCGACCAGTCTGCTCCCCGACGCATACACCTTCGCGGCGGTATATATTACAGTGATTGTGATTGAGAGGCCAAGACTAAGGTCGACGTACTCTAGCCCCGGATGTCCTTAGGGACGAGGCCGGTGATCATAATGCATGGCCGTCCTTCTCTGGAACCCATTTTTGGTGACGATGAGCATGGCATATTCATTCACGGGAGTTCTCTAGTACGAGAGATAATTACACTCTGATGAAAACCTAAGCTTGAATTCGCTTTTTGCGACGGGTGGTCATCACTCCCTCCCTCGTTTTGAAAGGGGTTGTTTGTTGTATGACTGCTGCACACTTGATGATAATTACTACTGCGTTGCGTTGCGTCGTGCTGCTATGCCACATACTAGTCTATTTTCTGTTGTATAATACTAAGATACTCGTTGAATTATTCATGGGACTTTTCTCTCTATCTCACTTCTTGCTGCATTGTGCTCTCTATCCTCTCTATAGTAAGTAAAGCGTGTTGTCAATGAGACTTGTCTAAATTATAAAGTTCTACCTCCTTATAAACCTGTTTATCTACTCGTGCTGTGAGGAGGATTCCAAGATGATAGAAAGAAAAGAAAAGAAGAAGAAAAGGTGAAAAGCATTGGAGCGCACAACACGGCATTTTTTGGGGTGTTCCTTTGTAGTCTATACCTGGTATTAACAGCCACGAATCTATGAAACTAACAAAACAAATAAGACTCCCAGCCTGTCTGCGACATTTTTGATACTTCGTTTACCACACTCCTGTCCTCATTACTCGTTACGCCTTCCGTCTTCTTTCCCCTTTCCCCGAGATAGCAAACCGGCCCGAGGTTTGGTTGTTCCCGATCTAGCGTCTACTCGTCTGTCCTTACTCGAGCTGGCCGATTCCGAGGTGGTCTGGCTCCGCCTTGACAATACGGATCGTGTTGGTGTTGCCCATACCGCCTCTCCAGCCCTGGACGACAACGACGGCCTCACCGCGGGCCAAGACATTTAGTTTGAGCGCGTTGCTGATGCCCCAGCCGATGCGCTTGTCCACGTCTTCCTGCCAGTTGACCTTGTCGAAGTCGGGCTTCTTCTCGGGGAACAGGAATGGGTAGACACCACGGTACAGGTGAGCATATCGACTGGCGCTAGGGGTACGGGTCACCATGAAGATGGGGCAGACAGGCCGGTACTTGCTCAGCAGCCTGGCCGAGTCGCCGGAAGTGGAGAGGACGATGATACCACCGGCGTTCAAGTCCAGGGAGGCTCGTACTGCGGCCATAGCGACGGACTCAACCACCGAGACAGGTCGCTTCACGATCGAGCAAAGCTCCTCGAAGTGGCTGACATAGGGGATGGAGTTCTCGGCCTTGATGCAGGCTTCGTGCATCTCTCTCACGGCCTTGTCGGGGTATGAACCCTTGGCAGTCTCGCCCTAATTACAGAGCGATTAGAAGACGGTAACATGAATAGGGAAATGTTCAGAGTACTCAAGTAACCACGACATCTAGATCAGAAGTAGATCGCCGGCACACGGTGAAATGCTTGAAAGCATCCCCAAAAGGAACGGAAGACGTTGGTATCACTTACAGACAACATGACACAGTCAGCGCCGTCCGTGATGGCATTTCCTACGTCGGACACCTCGGCACGGGTTGGGCGAGGGTTCTTGATCATACTTTCGAGCTATCGGGGTGTAAGCATGGACACTAAACGGGGTAGAGCTGGGGGTGAGCTGAAAGGGGGCCATACCATCTGGGTAGCGCAAATGACGGGCTTGCCGGCAATGTTGCACATGGCAATGAGCTTCTTCTGGGCAGCAAAAACCTCGGAAGCGGGAATTTCGATGCCCAAGTCACCGCGGGCGACCATGACACCATCCGTCTCGCGGAGAATCTCACGGAAGTTGTTGAGACCTTGTCGGTTCTCAATCTTGGCAATGATCTGGATGTGCTTGCCCTCGTCGCCAAGAACTTCTCGGATATCACGGATGTCCTGGCCACGGCGGATGAAAGAAGCGAACACCATGTCGACGTTGTTCTTGACACCGAACCTCAGGTCGGCCTTATCCTTCTCGGAAAGAGCGGGTAGGTCGACGTCGGTGTCGGGCAGGTTGACGCCCTTTCGAGAGCTGATGAAGCCGTTGTTGAGAGCCTTGACCTTGACCGTCTTTTCATCGACAACCTCGAGGACCTCAAAGGCGAGAATACCGTCATCGACGTAGATAATGCGGCCGGGAGAGATGACCTTTGTAATGTTCTTGTAATCGACGTACCTGGCAACCGTGGTTTAGCTCGACGGGTCTAGAATAGAAAGGAGTTTCTCGTTGAGACGTACATGTTACCGGTGTCACAGGCAGTGGCATATTGCTCGTCGGTCGTGAAGTTCATGACGGTCCCGGCAGAGAGGGGAATATCCTCATCTCCCTTGGTGTTGCCGGTTCGGATCTCGGGGCCCTTTGTGTCCAGGGCAATGGCAACGGGACGTCCGGGCTGGATCCTCTCGGCCTCTCGGGCATTGTCAATGACGGACTGGTGGTACTCTAGAGGAAGTGGTCATCAGCAGTCTGCGTCTGGAGTAGTAGTTGCTATTATGATTATTGTTCTCTATAGGTTCGTACCATACGAGCCGTGGGAAAAGTTCATGCGGACAACATTGAGACCGGCGGTGCGTAGGGTATTTAAGGCCTCGACCGAGTTTGTCTTGGGGCCAATGGTGCAGATGATGGAGGATCGGCGAAGGTTGTGTTCGGGCGAGTAGGCAGTGTCGAGAGCGGCGAGCCACTGGATCTTGTTGTTGCCCACGTTGATGTGGTCAAGGGCGCTAGTCGCAATGGACTGTCTTCGCTTGTGAGCCATTGTGAAGGGTGGAGGCTGAGGCGGAAGATGTGGCGTGAAGAGACGCGATGAAGGTTGTTGCAAACTAGTCGAGAATGGTTAATGAATAGCCCAACGTTCACCAGTGGTATTGGATGGACGAGACGGGTGAAGATGAGATAGCTGATTCCGAGGAAAGGAGTAGGTCGGTAGTTATGCAAATAGATGAGAAATAGACAAGCGCCTCTTCCCCAAACCCAATTCCGATAGCTTAGCTGAGTCCGGCCGCAGCTCAGCTTCAGCTCCAGCAGTAGCAGAGTGGCGTCGTACAGCAACAGTAGCAACGCCGAAAAAAGCTCTCCGTGGAACGTTGCCTTGACGAGACTATCGGCCAGGCCATCCCACGATACAGGCCTGTGCCACCCGTACTCGACCTATTACTACCCCGCGCGTGAGGCATGCTTTGGGACAGAGCTGCCAGTGGTCTGTCTACTCGTCCCAATGCCTCGCATGTTTCGGCAGGTTGTGCTGGGATAGGCCTTGTTTTACTTGCCATGGCACACAATAGAAAAACACACCAGATGGAGCCAACATCGAGATTCACATACCTTGGTCAATTGCTGTGTCGGGCGGTCTGGAATCGTGCAATCCCGAAGCTTGGAGGAGGGGTCTTCGACTCGTAGCGGTCGAATGTTGGTGGAAGAGCGTAGTTGGAGTGGGAGAGCTGTGCCGAGAGAAATGTTGAGGGATGAGGGAAGAAGGAGGAAGGAGGAGGATGAGGGAATTCTCGACGACAAGAACTTCCTGATATCGATCAATTTCCCTGCCGGTAGTCGGTAGACCTGATCTGGGAAGTTTAGCGGTAGGGATGCGTCCTTGGAGGGGTCCGGACGGCGAAAAAAGTACCTCAAGCGCTAAGTACAGTACATCTGCAACAGGCGCCAGGGACCCCCCTTCGAGCCTCTCGAGCCCCTCCAAGCAAAAGCAGAGCACTGCAGGCAAGGAGACCCCTCAGCAGGCTGCCCTCGCCCGCCAGTAAAACGGAACCGTGTAGTGCTGATAGCCCCGCCATTGGCCGGTCCACTTAGGTACCTTCCGGTACCATATGTTGCACGAGGTGGGGTGATGTCTTGGTACTATCTGATAAGACAGTACGTCCGATAAGCGATGTGACTAAGCCGCGGTAGAGGGATAACCCCGGATGCCGCAGAGTGGAGAGCTCTGCTCCCAGCCTTTCGAGTTTTGGCGCCAAGTGGGGAACGGGGGGCTCCACCTGCATTGACCGCTTGTGGCTTGGCTGGCTCTTGAGGAACACCTGCCTACCTGCAGCTTGCAGCGTACATACTGCTGTACCTACTACAGCACGATCCACCACCGTCACCTTGTCGTCCCTCTTCTTTTCCCGGCTCCGACTATCCCCCAATCATCTCCGACTCAACCCTCGAGAAGGCCATTTTCCAACCACACGGCCAGGCTGGTACTCGTCATTCTCTCTGCACGTGTAGCAAAGTCTACCTACGGCACGCATCGGTTAGCCGAGTTTCTTTCTGCCACACGAACGAATAATACGAACCCGCCCCCATCGACTTCGAACTGTTGCTACTCTGGTCAAGATGGTTGTAAGTGCTCCCTGCCTACACCGACCCCCCTGGACGAGCCGAGCCGAGCCTCGTCGAGCCTCGTCTCGCTGTCGCGGCCCCGTGTTGGTCGAGCACGCTGAATTCTGAACATGCGTCTTTCATCAGTTCCTCAACTTACTGACATTTGGCCTCTGGGGAAAGCTCGGACGACTAGGCCACTACGCCATCGATGCTGTCCTCAGTACGTTTTATCCCCGGTCCGCGACGTCCGTGCCGTTTGATTGACGCCCGTCTCACTTGTAGTATCCACCATCCTCGCCGGCATGCGGCGCTCGACCGGTCTCACGTGAGTTTTTCCCGCGCCCCATCGATACCCCAAACGATATGGGGAAGACGACAGAAAGTAGGCGTGGTTTTGGTTGCAGAGAATCGAAGCTGACTGTACTCGACGGTTCACGCGATCCAGTGTCAAGAGCGAGCGCATATCGGGCGACAGCGGCGAGATGAACAAATGGGTCAACAAGTACCTGGGCGTCGGCGAGTGGGTGCTGGATCAGTCTGTAGCATTCGCTGGGACCAGCAAATTCTTTGAACGTACCCGATAGTACCACACGCCGGTTTCCTCGGGTCTTCGCTCGGACCCCTTGAAATAGATGGGACAAAGAGACGATGAATGGACGGATACGAAGATCACGACCGATGACGAGGTTCCTTCACACCTATCTCACTAGACGACCAGACCTTGGCTCAAACGCTTCCCATGATATATATCCATGTGCACGGACAGCTCGGCGGAGTAGCTTCATCCCATTTGTTTATCCCAGACTCTGCAGAATGAAACGTAGGTGGTGTATCATGTCGGAGGACACGGGCACAGAGTTCTTGTGTATAACAGGGCGAACGAGACGAGAAAGAAGAGGATCCTCTCAACTCATATTTGTTCTGTTCAAGCTCTCCACACCTTGATAGTTGCATGCGAAGGGCTCTCTTCTGCTTTGCTTTTGCCTCGGGCCTTGCTTGGTATGGCGTTTCATGGGCTTGGATTTGCGGAAGTATAGATGTAGCTGATTCTTCTTGTTCAACCGGATATACATACTTCCTCTTCTTCAGACCCTCGCGCTCGCGCTCGCGCACACACTGTAAATGTGCAGGAATATGTGTGGAATCCCATTCCTAATGATTTGAAACTTATGTGTAAATACAAAGATGAATGAAAATCGGTAGGGAGGGCGGTGGTCATCCATCGTGGGGATTTCGCATCGTCCTCTTGCGCTTCTTGAGTAAGTCAGTGCTTGGATAAGTGTGAGGTATGAGGTACAGGTCCCGCATTTCGCCGAATAGCCGAGCTTTGCCGATATCGCCTAGGCAAGTAGGTGCTTCCAGCGGAGGCGGCTGATCTCCTTTTGTCCGTTGGCTTCTAGCTACCTACTGGTTGGTGCCTCGACAGGAGAAAGACGGGCAAGAGCAGGGAGGGAAGTGAAGAGAAAACAAGATGAAAAGATCGAGTAAGAGCCGAGGAGAAAGGAAGAGAAGCGAGGTGAAACGAAGCGAAGCGAAGAATTGCAAAGTATTGCCTTTCGTGAGACTTGCCTTAGGTGGATAGATGGTACGCAAGTATATGAGACAGGTATGCGAGACTAAGAATATTATTTGAGAATAATAGTGAACATCGACGGACAGGTAAATATACGCACACCATCAGGAGCTCGAGAAATTAAAGGCGATGCATTCGTACACCGTGGTATATCTTCCGCGTGGGGTTGTATATCCTATTCGTTATAAGTACCAAAAAGCTACACATATACGGAACGAATCCAAATAATCCTATGTTGGAGATCATCTCTAGTATTTATTACATATATATTATCGTATTGCCATCACCACTCGGTATCACTCAGATACCTAACCATACAACAAGATGAAACCACAAACTTATATACGAAACTTAGGCACGTAGAAGTATAGAATCTCGCCCAGCTGCTAAAAACAGTGTTACCGCGGCCACTCGCCCAAGCCAACTTCCACACCAAGAGATATCATGATTAAAACTAAACAAGTAAATAAAAGCAACCAGACATAAAACAGCCACCAGAAGCAGAAACCGAGGGTATGTATGTAAACCATTAACCGTACAAAACGCCCCTTCCCAAACGCAGACCTAGCCTCATCCCATCCCGTCCCGCCACCTACACGTATTCCGTCTGCGCCCCTAATCAGCAGATAGCGTGATATATATATATATATGTATATATAACCAGAGAAAGAAAGAAACAGAACCATCCCACCCCTCCCACACCGGGGGAGCAAAAGAAACTTAATCAATATCACGACGACTCTCAGATAGTAAATCGGGCGGGACCTCATTAACGCTACTGGCTCTGCTCAGGGGCCGCTGTTCCTCGCTTTCGTCTCTATCACCACGAATCGTAACGCCCCCCTCTCGTTCCGGTTCCGGTTCCGGGTCCGGGTCCGACGTAGTAGCGACCATCTTCCCCTTCCCCTTCTCTCTCGATTTAGGCGAAGGGCTATGCATGAACAGAAACTCGGGCGGCACAGAATTGGGTTCTTCATCGTCGTCACTTTCATTCGGGGCCTCCTCGCTAAAGAGGCCAGGCGGGACCTCGTTGTCGTCCTCGTTGTGCCGCGTCTCCTCGTTGAGGAGGTCGTCAGGATTCGTGTTCATGCGGGAAATCGAGCGTCGTGGGGAATCGGTCCCGTCCCAGCGGCGGAGTACACTCCCAGTGATCTCTTCCTCCAGATCTCTTCCGCTCAGTCTTGTTTCAGTATCGCCGTGACCGATGCCCAGTAAATCATCCCTGTCACGCGAGGTCGCGCGTGAATGTGTAGCGGTCCCGCGCCGGGGTGTGACTACGCCGTCTGCCCACCCCACGAAGCGTAGAGTATCGCTTAGCTGCGCCTTCAACCCATGGAAGTAGTTGATCTCGGCACCGAGGGCCGTGACGAGCAACTTCCAGCCCTGCTCCTCCGTGTACTCGTACATTTCCTCGAGGTCGCGCGTCATCTCTTTGCACATGGCGTATTGCTTCTTCAACGTGTCACCTAAGTCGTTGAATTTAGCGCTTTGTTTTTGTTGCTTTGCAGAGGAGTAATCCGACATAGCATCGAACGTTAACTTTAGATGTCGATCGTGTTTCTCTAAGCGGTCAACCATGTCCCGCCATAGGTGTGTCCCCTCATCCAAGGCGACACGCTCTTTATCTACGGCGACCTTGCGCAATTCTAGGACTTGCACCTCTCCTTCCCACCAATCCTTAGCCATGGGCATCGTTCTCCGCTCGGGCCTGAGTGAGAGAAATTCGAAGCCCGAGATGTGTTGGTCAACCAAGGTGCGAAGATCGGCATCTTGTGCCATGAGCCCCTCGACCTCGAGAACGGAGACCTCGGGGTAGTTCATGATATCGTTGATACGTTTGTCACATTCACTCAAGGCACCTTTGTAACCGCTAAGCTCCGAGTCCCGGGCACTTCTCGCTTCAGTGATCCTGGCTTCGAGTTTGGTCTTTGTCCGCTTAAGATCACGAAGCCTCTCCTCCAGCTTCAGGATATCCTCACATACGGTGCGGTGCTGGTGCTCCATTTTTCTAATGTCGTTCTTGAGTGGTTGGTCACGGTCCGATTCGATCGCCTTCATCTCGGTGACTATGGAATTCCGCTTCGTCGAGAGGGTTCGCAGTCTCGACAGGGCAGCTTTACGCTCTCCAAGGGCCGTTGCAATATAGGCCTCTTCTTCGTTCTTCAAGTCGGACAATTGGCTCATGCAGCGTGAAATGCCCAAGCGTGCCTCCATCTTGGACAAATGCCGTTTCCTAGGTTGGCGCACAGGGACAACATGTCCATTCGATTTGCCGGACACCAACGACCCCGAGCGCGGCGTACTGTTATCATCGTCGTCATCGGGTGCCGTGTTGGCCAAGTGCTTCTCTAAGGCGTAGTCCTGGGCGTCCAGCAGCTGTTGAAGCTCCTGTTGCATTTGGCGTTCGCGCCTCTCTATTAACTTGAAGCTCTGGTCGACATTTGTTGAGGGCGCTCGCTGGGTGTATGCTGGGCGGGGCAAGAACATGCTCTCGAAAAAGGACTGTTGAGCACCGGCGTTCTCAGCATGTGAATCACGAGGCTCCGAAGCAAAGGATGGGCGCCAGAACTGGGGCGGTTTAGTATTTTGTTCGTGCTGTTTATACGCCCTCTTCCCAGCCCGGTAGTCATGGATAGCATCCCCGGTCCTTCCAGGCGACCATGGCGGCTCTTGGAATGTCACAGATGCCTTCACTCTCGCATTGTCACCTTTGCTTTGACCGTCGATTGACCTCCCTCTGTTGTGGGCGGTACTCGAACCACTACGGCTCGGGTGATTATCGTCGCTTTCGCTTGCGAGCAGGGCATCCTCGGGTCTCGGAGACAATTCAGCAAGGTCGTGTTCGTCGACGGGGCGCGAAGGGGGAGATGTGTACTGGGACATGAAAGACGCCATTCCGGTCTCGCCAAGCCCGAGCTTCGAGAATAGGTTGCCAGTAAAGCTCATGGTCTGGGCATTGTCTGGTCACGGCACGTTTACGGGTTCGAGGAATATTCGTTCTGGGTCTAGGGCGCATAATCTGCGATGGCGGGAAACAGGAAGGCCAGTTCAAGATGTCAGAGAGTCTAATCGAATATACTGAAGGCGACAATACCCCGGATGTAACCGAAGACTCCCGTTGTGAGTGAACACGGCTGTTTCCATACGCGTCTGAATTCGACGTATGAATGGGAAGTATTATTACGAGTACACTGAAGCGAGGATTAAGACACGACTCGGGAGTAAGTTTGGTAGTGTAGACGAAGCAGAAAGCAGGAAGCACGATGATATCAGCAGCTGGAACTTAGTAATTGCCCTACTCCATATACTATAAGTACTGTACAGCAGGTTACTCGCTTCACAGTAGATAGTCATATCGATAAGGCGACACCGCAGGGGGTGGTGTCTTCTGACTGCGGTACAGTGGCAGGTGCGCTGCTCAGCTGGCACGGCAGCAGCAGACCTTCTTCGGCAAGCTCCCACGCTAAATACAGTAGTGGGTCCCTGCCTCCCTATCCAGGTTAGCCTCATCTCGTCCGATCGACTTTGATCATCGGTCTGCAACGAACGGGCCAAGACATGCATGGATCTATCTCAAACTCCATTTGCCGGTCTCTACTGTAATATTCACCCTTCGGTGTTAGTCATGGCAGCATTCGCTTCGAGATAAACTATGTCGTACATATTTATAGACCTGACCCTCATATACTAGACCAATCAACCCGAATGATAAGATACCCCAAAATGCTAAGCATGGATAAGTGCCGCCCATGTTATGAACAACGACCACCGGCCCTGACCTCGGGCAGACCTCAGGCTACAAAGATATATTACACCACCAACCAGCTCGCGTGCGATTTAGGCGAATCTGCACATTCTCCACGCTCTAGGCTCTGGGCTTTCGTTACAGCTCTTATTGCAGGGATTGGATGTCTATGCCTTCGACACCTCGACGAGGAATGTAGCTGGAGCTCGAGAGACACTCCAACGATGGACCCTCATCTCTCTTTCTACCGCATGACCGAGAGTGTCCTACACGCGTAACACGATGCTCCTTACTGCTCGACAATTTCTCTGGTGCCACCAGCAGTTCCGACACAGACACGTATAATGTCCCGTCGTCGACGAGTACTATATTAGCTCTTGCACAGAGTGAGCAAACACTCGCTTGTTTGTCGTCGGTCCCATGTTGCCGCACTATTTAATCAATATCAACATATCGTGGACGATTTGCATGGTTTTTCTTGAGGTATAAAGCCGTTGTTCTTTCTTCGTTCGATATATCGACGTTGATGGTAAACGCAGACCAACCACATTTATTATCTGCTCCATCCTCGAGGATTCTACTTGGTAGTTTTATGAGAGTATCCTCTGCAAACGAGGGAGACTCACTCCCCCCCCCCTCCCCCCTGCCAACCTACCCTAGTCATCTCATGTAGAGCATTTTCAGTCTTCGAACCCAGTCCTTGATCCTATAACAACCCTCGCGTCAAAATCACGATGCGATACGCCATATTCCTAGCCCTCTTGGGACTTGCCACGGCTCTACCAGGCCAAGTCGTCAAGCAACAGGTACGTCCATCACATTTACCTTGCATCTGTCACTACAACTACTAACACGCTCCAGATCTCCATCTCCACCGTCACCGCCGCAGCTCATCCCATGACATTCTGGCCTCTAAGTCCACTAGCCGCCACAGCGACACCAATCAGCTACGAGACGCCGCCCAAACCAAGCCGAGTTCCCCCCTTACTCGACGAGGACGCCATTTTCAGCCCAGACTGCACATCCACCCCCTCTGCTCCCCGCCCCTCTCCCATCTCAGCCTCGGTCTCCATCTGCACCATAATCAAGGGATCCTATCCGACATCGACGCTCCCGTCCTTCTGCCGGCCCACGCTCTTCGCCAACGCGGCGCAGCGCCCATCCCCGTCTTCGGGGTCCGCCGTCGTCACCATCGGCGCCAACAGCGTCCCGGACAAGGTCTCTTGCTGCGCCGAGTGCGCCGCGTACTACAACTGCTTCGCGTGGCGCTTCATCCCGTCCTACGTCGGGACGCCCACCGATCGGCTACCCGGCGGCTTCGATCCCTGGCGGCATGGCGGGTGCGAGATTGCTTACCATACGGGGGATCGAGAGGGAGGAGAAAGTGACCAGGGGGGGTTGCCGAGTGTTTGTCCCAATGGGCTTGTTAATGGGAGCAACGCGACAGGGAATGGGAACGGAGCCGATCCGTGGTTCGACGGACTCTATTATAATGGGTGGAATGAAGGCGCTTGTAGTGACCTTGGGACTGTCCTCTTTTTGGGAGGTGGGGACGCTGGTATTGGTGATGAGAGCTTGCTTTGTCGTTCAGATACCTAGTACTCGAAGGCTATGCATAGCTTATAATGAAATAAACCAAAGTGTATGGTCACTGTAGGCTTTTGAGTTTATGCGAGGTGCGATACGCATTTCCGCTCATGTAGCCCATCATATCGTAGTCATGTCCACCTCGGAATACAGACATCAAGCCACGTAGTCCGGCTCTCATACTATCGTGTGCATCTCTATCTCATTATAAGGTAGGGTTATGTAAACTACACTCCCCTTTTGCCTTGCTCTTACACTAGATAAGAAATAAATACAGAAAATATCTAATAAGGACAATATAAGGATTATATGAGGAAGTGTTTATACTTTCTTCTAAATACGCCTATCTATAGCTTAGCACGGCCATAAGTATATTCATTCATGCACTGAAGCTTATATGATATAATATGGTCTAGCTAAGCAGCGATACACTTTCGACATCCGAAGCGCAGGGGCGAATACGTACGCCAGTCAACCAGCCAGCCACGGGTAAGAGATCAGATCACTGGAGCAATGACTCTCCAGTTTAGATATATTTACAGAGATCTAGACACCTAGATAAGCCGTAACAGGAGGGTAAGTAGGCCCTTACGTCTACCTAATGTAAGATGTACGTACAAGCGCCCGCACAGATCAATGGTCGGACGCCCTGACCACACCAATTTCTCCCTGCAGTACGCGTAGGTAAGTCCATCTATACGCGGCAGTGAAACTGAGCACTACCAAGTAGACTAGATATGTGAAGATGTCGACTAACAGGTAGGTACCAGATTTGACCCGACTATTTACTATGTAGATAAGTACCTAACCTATATGACTACCGCAGAGGGAAATGCGAATGGAATGCATATAGCAAGCACATAAGGTAAATTGTTTTATTTCTCGAGACCCATTTCTAGTTCTCTTAGTCCGTAATTTAAGTACCTAGATGGAACTTTGTCTAGTCTGTTTTTTCTATTCCTCCACATGCTATCCATTTCTAGATGTTGAGAACGTGCAGGTCTAGATTCAACAGATTCTTAATGACGAATTATTTAGGCAAGAAAAGAAGATGTCATATTGATATACCAACGGAGGAAGTCGAAAATCAAGCGGCAGGCAATGGCGCACGAGAGATCGGACCTCCCGGGCCGGGTGCTTCCCCAGATGACGTTGGACCCGGGGTCCCAGGCTCTCTGGCCGCTCCGCCCCGCCTTCTCCTTTAAGTACCCGCGTCATTGTCCCCGGCCGAACGCGGCCACAAGTAACTTAGGCTTAGTGATAACGCCACTGTAACGAGTAGCGCGCGAAATCTCGGGTTCACGGTGAGTAAGATCCTACTAGAACATAAGGTGCAGGGCCTATGATCTTCGACGTCGACCTAGCTGAGGCGAAAGCTAAGGTTTCTGTACCGAGCGCAAAGTTCCTGGATGTCAGTGTCCCGTTTCAAAACATCGATATCACTGATGAGGCGGCTGTTGATTATACTGCTGCGGAGACAGTGGCGCTCCTCGGGCCCTTGACCACGCTGCTCAACTTTGCGGGCATGGACGTCCGTAATTCTAGGAACCGTCTTCTTTTTGTTGCGAACTTTAGAGCACAAAATTTCCTTTTTAGGCAAGAGAGTGCCTAGAAGCTCCCGGAACTCTCTAAAACCACGCTCTAAATGGCGATAACTGACTCCGAGTGATATGGTGTTGTGGTCGCATGCATGATTAGAGATCGAAGGATTGGAGCCACATTATGAGCGCCGATACGATTGGGGCGTTCTTCGTAGCGCGTGAAATGGCAATAAATATGATCGTGCATAAGACTGGCAGCAGATGGTTTTCGTCGCGAGCATTCTCAGCACATCAAAAGTCAATCTTTCCCAGCGGTAAGTGCCGTATAATGTCTCCAGGGATGGCGTCAAGGCCATGGTTCGGTACTTGGTCGTGAATGGACCCGTTACGGCATCCGGGTGAAGAGTACAGTATCTCGCCACGACATACAGATACGATTCTCAACGAGGACAACGGCCTGGAAGAGGAGAGAAACATTTGGCTTGCCCCTATCATTGAGGTGGATCGAACAGCCAATGAACTGTGAGTGTTGTAGTTATGCTTGTAAGTCGGGCAAGCAGCTACTTTAATGGATCTGGCTGTGAGTCTCTCGTTCCCTTCTATTTCCGTCATGTATCGATTTGACAGCGGCGGTTTAAGCCAGCTTCGTAATGCCCCCGATAAGTCGCGAAACTATGTTATAATTGATTGTATCAGATTCTATACTACAGATCACACCAACTGATGACTGTTACAGTTCTAACGGACGGGGACAAACCTTATTCATGTAATAGACTGTTCTGGCGCACGCTTCTGCCGAGGTAGATTAAGCGGCAGGAGGTAATATTAGCCATGCCCCTACCTGCGGGCTTCAGCTTTCCTCTCACGAATCGCCGTGCTGCTTATCTTGGTTGTAAAGTCCTTTTTCGTTTGTGTAGGGCTAGGGCCATCGATGGAGTCCTCGGCGTCGAGAACATCGACTTCGAAAATCTCAAGGCGGTGCCAGCCAAGCTCTCTGCGTCGTGCATTCACAGCGTCACCACCCGATCGCGTCTCTCCCGATACTACGAGGACATCCATCTCCTCTTCGGCGGTGGTTGGCCCGAACGCATCTCGGAGGACGACGCAATGGACCTCGATGGTGCCATCCCGGTATCTGGCAATCACTTCGTCGTCTTTCTTGACGATGTCTGGGTCAGCCCAACCACTTTTAGAGAGTTGAAGAATGGAGGCCAGAAATTCGACGACATTCGTAACACGTAGATCCCATGACTGTACAAGCTCCGCATACTTCTTTCGCTTGAGTAGCTCTTCACCAGTGACACCGATGATGAACCGCGCCGGTGGTGCCGCGGGGCCCTCCGGGACCTTGAGCAATATGGCGGCGGCGGTCAAAAGGAGTTTATGACCAGCGTGTAGATGGTCGAAAGTACCTCCAAGGCAGACGACCGAGTAGGTTTTCGATTGTGCAGGCGGCAATGAGTTCCCAGTCAAAGAGAGCCCGCTCTCAACAACGATGAGCTGATCCTGTCTCAACGTCTGAATACGCTCATAGATGCGTAAGTAAGAAGAGAAAAGTTGATAACCCGGTTCACTGTTCACATGGAAGATCTGTTTCCAGGGGTGGTAGGTGGCGGCGAAGGTGGGCAGGTCAACGATGACGGTGCCGTTGGCGTGGACGGCCGGACGATAGTCTGGGGCCAGAGGCTTTGTTAGGTCCCGGTCGATGAAAACCACACGCACATCCATCGATCTGGGGCCGGCACGCATCTCGCTCGGGACAGAGAGCTGGGCACAGACTACGGCTACGATGCCATAGACACGGGCGAGGACGGACTGGGCAGTGGACCACGAAAGGGACCTGTGGTGGAGTGAGGCGCCGGCGGGGGCGGGGGCGGGGGCTAGAATGGGCGAGGCGATTCCCACAAACAGCACCGAGCCTCTGTCATCGTCATGGTCCTTGTCGTCGTTGAGTTTTGTGATGGCAGCTTTAATGGGGGGCTCATAGGCAGCATTCAAGGATGCATGGTCGGCCGGATTTGGAGGTGGGGGTAGAAGCAACAACGAGGGGTTGCGATGGTGATTCGCCATGGTGAAAAGTAAACAATGGAGACCCCTCGCAGTCCAGGGGTGTGTATAGATGGGTAGTGGCGACGAAGGTTTAGTTTATTCTTGTAAAAAGTGGTTGTAATATCCGTAGGTGAGCAAGAGGAATTGTGTGCAATTAGGCCCGACTTTCGACATTCTTGCTCAACAAAAGAAGGCTCATCATGCCTCGGTAAAAGGACCTAGAATTGAGTGGACAGTTGCTTCGGTCGGCATGGCAAAGTGGGACGGACGAGCAAGGTGAGAGAGAGTGACGTGAGAGGGAAACGGCCCGCTATGCTATAGGTCAGGTTAAGCCACGTTCGTCCGACATTTGGTCGATGTGTGGTGTTAGTACTGTAGAGTACCTAAGTACGGTAGCAAGATAGAAACAAGAGCTTCTTCTTATACCTACTACTGAGTTAAATATCTTGCCTGCAATTGCACATGCATTCATTCGGTATACAATACCTGCGTGTACCCCTCCCCCACGTGTAGGTAGGTACCTACATGTATGGACATATGGATGTACCTATATTAGGTACCCAGTGACGGACGAGCTCCGGCTCTTGACAGAGTTGAGAGCGAACTGTAGATCCCTTCCTTGAACGTTGAGACGATCCCCTATTTTTCTAATGCAATGGATGTGGAAACATCATGGATTCAATGGAATCTGTTGGAACTCAAACTATAAATTTGCATGATTACATACATGTATCTGTCAAGTTGATTGGTGAGGTATATCGTTCGCGGCACTCCTTATTACATGTAGGTATGTACAGGTTATGTATCTCACTAGATACATACCCGTAAGTATCGATGATTACCTACTTAGGTATAGTGCCTGCAACCCCTGGAGCCACCTACATACATATACTGTAGGTATGTAGGTACCCACTAAGAACAGAACAGTGAAGGGCACCTCCTGAGGGGTAGGTATGTATACCACCCCAGCACTCATTGTTGCCCAGCCCCTCCGCCCAGAAGCCCACCTCTGGTTTCGGTCGTGTTACTGCGCCGGCACCCGCATCGTTCGTGGGCGCTGGGGAGAGCGAGTGCCACGGTCCCTCCAAATTCTGAAGTCTGGGAGTCTGGGAATCGAATCTTGAACTCGCGATTTGTAGCTCAACGTGCTCGACACCGACAAGAGGAACGACCCCTCACGTCACACCTGGATTGAACCCGGGCTCAGTTACACCACATCCCAGGAGAGGAGAGGAGAGGAGAGTAGGTAGTTCCATCGTCCTTCCAAATCCACTTCCGGCTCACATGTCTTTTGTCTTTTCTCTCTTGTCTCTTGTCTCTTGTCTCTCAAGATATTTCGAGAGTGCCTGGCCCAGCCCTCTTCATCTACTGCAGATTAGGCGCAACCCGCCTCCTGCATTTTCATGTCTGCTTTGGGCACTTTGCCTACCTACCTAGGTACTGACATATACTTCCTAAGTCCCCGTTTCGGCGGTTCAGAGAGCTTTCATTTGTTCCAAGACAACGACGACAGAGACCGAGAGACGACTGCCGGGTCGGGCCAGGTCAGGTCATTCTTGCCCGGTCTTGTCAGTTCAAGTCCAGGCGATCCGACCAACCACGGCACCGCATCGCACCGCGCCGCACGGCACCGCAGACCACGCCCAGCCAAACCCGTCGCTGAGCCAGCCAGTCAGCCAGCCACTCCGTCATCTCTGCACTATTTTGCTTTTTGTCGTCACCAGCGACCCTCCCCGGCCTCGACCCTCGACCTCCGACCCTAGACCAGGCAGGACACCAGGGACGAGGAACTGACCATCGTCTAACCACGCTGCCTAATATAGTACGAACCTTGGGACCCTCTGGCCTGCTGAACCCGGTCGATTCCTCAACCCGTCTACCTAGTCCGGTGCGCCTTCGCCCACTGTTCACCACACCCCGTTTGCCCTAGCATCTGCCGTCTGGGTCTGCACACTTAGCCAAGGCCAGCCATCTCCTGTGCCCTTCTGCCGCACCCAGCATGAACCATCCGCCGGCGCAGTACGGGGCCGCCCCGAGACGCCCCAACAACGCCTACGGCTCCCAGCACGCTTCCGACGAGCTCCATATCCCGCCCAATTCTATGAACCACGGTGGCGCTGCTGGCCAGATGTCCCCGCGAGACTTCACCACTGCGCCCGGCCCTCAGATCAAGCTGGAGCAGCCCCCCGCGCAGTCCGCCAATCCTCCTCAATACCAATCTTCTTCCTCGGCTGTTCCCAATGTCCTCCAACCTGGCCGCCCCTCTATCATGAGCAACAACACCGCTCCTACTTTGTCGTCCATGTCGGGCGCAATACAGCATTCCCCGAGCGAATATACATCCCCCTCGAAGCCTCCGTCGCTAAGCATGTCGCATACCTACACGCGGGGAAGTCCCGCCGACCCTTACGATACTTCGGCTCCCGCCACCTACACCCCCTACACGCCTACCACGCCCGGTGGCTCGGCAATTGCCGGTTCATCTCAGTACATGTCACCGCAGGATTCCAAGTACGGCGCTCCCGGGTCGCAGAGGAACATTTCCAATACACCGCTTGGTCTCGCTGATATCAGGCCGCGCGCTGACTCGAGCTTGTCCGACTCCCAACCTGGGACCGTGGGATACGAACTCGCCAACTCGCAGCCTTCGACAAGTAATTACCTGGCACCCTGGGCTCTTTACGCCTTTGACTGGTGCAAGTGGGCACCCCAAGGGAAAGGCGCCGGTAAAGTGGCTATTGGTAGCTACCTAGAAGATGGGCATAATTACGTATGTCTCTGCTCACCTCCCCTGTTCTTCGTCATGTGCCGCGGGCACCAGACGGACTAACATGTCTTGTCTCGTCTTAGATACAAATCCTCGATACTCAAATTGTAAATACACCCGCCGACGTTTATACCCCTGGCTCCTCAAAATACTCTCTAGAATTCACCAAGGTCGCAGAGGCAACACATTCGTATCCCGTTACGCGCCTACTATGGGAACCCCCATCGCCACAAAAGCAATCTACTGACTTATTAGCAACCTCGGGAGACCATCTGAGACTCTGGTCTCTTCCTGTTGACACGCAACCGACACATTCCAATTCGATAAACAACAAGTCTGCACTAGGTCCTCCCATCACAAAATTGACTCCGCTAGCGCTGCTTTCCAATTCCAAGACTCCCGACCACACGGCTCCACTGACCTCGTTGGACTGGAACACCGTCTCCCCGAGTCTTATCATCACCTCTAGCATCGACACCACCTGCACCATTTGGGATATACCTTCTTTGACTGCCAAGACGCAACTCATTGCCCACGACAAAGAGGTCTATGATGTTCGGTTCTGCGCCGCTAGCGTAGACGTATTTGTCAGCTGTGGGCAGGATGGTAGCGTGCGCATGTTTGACCTTCGAAGTCTGGAGCACAGTACTATCATTTACGAACCTACAGTCAAGGACGAAAGAGGTGAGTCTGCCTTCATGAAACGTGTGTTCCCCCTTCCTCTTGCTCACCACGTAGACAGACGGACGGATCAGTCCTACACTGGCTCAGCAGACTATGTCGAATGCGCCTCCACTCTTAAGGCTTGCCACATCACCACATGACACTCACCTCTTGGCCACATTTGCTCAAGACTCCAACATCATCCGCATTCTCGACGTTCGGCAACCTGGCCAGGCTTTGTTAGAGTTGCGTGGTCACGGCGGATCGGTTAACTCGGTGGAATGGTCCCCGGGAAGGAGAGCGCTACTGGCGTCTGGAGGGGACGATTCCCAGGTGTTGTTGTGGGACCTTATGAACAGTACTCCGACTGCTGGGCCTTCATCCAACGGCAGCGGGGGGGCAGACAAGCACCTCACGCCTGTAGCGAGCTGGAATTGCGACTACGAAGTTGGGAACCTCGGCTGGGCTCCTCCACTCCATCATAATGACGGCGCCGGAGACTGGCTCGGCGTTAGTGGCGGCCGCGGTGTCTGGGGGGTGAAAGTCTGAGCAACCGGATCTGGGACAGGGCTATGACGATGATCGGGGGGTAGGATGTGGCAAAGACGAACATGACAATCCTCTCTCTTCCCCACGCGTCAAGATCGGTTGAGCGATAGATATGGACTACAGACAGTCGGCGGTCCTCCCTATAGGCAATACCCAGGCTTCGGTGGAGGGCGTCTTCAGAAATAAGCCGGCGATAGCTATTCGTGAGCATAGCTGGAGACGGCCATCGGATGATGAAATGTGGGAGGGACTACATAAGCTGAGAAGCGGAACAATGGAGATGATGCCAGGACTCGGGGCCTCGGAAAGGAGAAGGGTCATGGGTGCTAGCATGGGGGTTATATCGCATTCATGCGCGCATGTTTGGTTTTTTTTTTTTTTTCTCTTACAGAGCATACTACAAATGCGGTGGCGGCGGCGGCGATAGTGACTGGCGCTGATGGGAAAAGATAAGTGCGATATGCTTCATCCTTATCATGACAAGAATAATCATTGGTCGCAAAATTCAAGTTTTGTTTACCCATGGTCTCAAGCGAGCCTTTCTTTTTTGTTCCATGTCTGCTTTAAGCTTGATTTGCCGTTGGCTTGTCTATTGAACTACCTAGGCCGGTTGGTACCTATCCGGTATGCTTTGGTAAAGTCAAAGGTGGTGTCCACGGGGTATTGGGAGCCCCATCAGCTGTCGATAGTACAGTAGCATGATTGTGTATAGACGCCTCTCCGGTAGCAAGGTTCTTGGTGTAGAACACACTTATGGGAGTCGTGAAAAGGCTCAGCTTACCGATTTGATGAATGGTAACTTGACAGTTTGTCTTCGCTCGTCAGACTTTGCTAATAAGGCTTCACTGGGCCGATAAATAGACCGGAGGCGATGCGATTGTAATACCTAGGTAGTTGCGACGTATTCAAGTTAAGAGGTATGATGCAAAGCCACACAGTGCACAGCCACATGCTTAGCTCGGCATAAGGTATTACCTACTCAAGCTGGCCGTGCATGCAGCCTGCCCATTTAATAAACCCTTTAATCCTATTCGGGCAATCGCACATTAGAGCTCTCCACCATTCCAAGCGCGCCTTGACTCTCGTGCAACAGCTGCCGCCAATTTGCTTGAAAGAGCCTGCCTACTCTCATACCTGTTCAATCGTTCCCCATCATTACTCCCTTGTAATCTGTACCATTAATTCCTTTCGCATCGTTCCGCCACGCCTAGAGGCTACACAGATATTCCACATCTACATACCATTCATCCATTCATCCGTCCACCCGCGCACCCGTCCACCCGTACTATCTAACCGTGGTACGCATCGCCAGCTGACACAATGAGCGACCGGCGCGACTACAATGAAGCCGAGTCCGAAGAGGAGGATGACTTCAACCCGGCCCCCGCCGAGATGAGCGACGACGACGAGATCAAGGGTGATGCCGAAGAGGAGGATGACCACAGACCAGCCGCAAGGGGCTCATCGCCCGCCCGCAATGGACGGGCTGCCGATGGCGATGAGGACGACGACGACGACGCGAACGAGGACGGAGAGGGCGATGGCGATGAAGACGACGACGATGACGACGAGGACGAAATACAGGTAAGTCGCCACTTCCTCGTCCGTAGACGGTAGGGAAGCATTTAGCTAACCCTTGTGCACCACCAGGGACATCGTCGCAAACGTCGTCGAGACAAGCGGAACGCCTTCTTCGATATCGAGGCTGAGGTAGACGACGAGGACGAGCCCGAGGACGACGAGGAGGCAGAGGCCGAGAACGAGGGCTTCATTGAGGCCGAAGAACCCGGCGATTTCGGCGACCAGAGCCGCTTGGAGTCCGACAGAAGACACAGAGAGCTCGATCTGCAGCGCGACCGCATGAACCACGAAGACCTCCAGAAGGAGGCAGAGTCCTTCGTGCGTAAATATGGACATAGACGCCATGCTAGGGGCATGGGCGATACCAACATCGTACCCCAGAGACTGCTTCTTCCCAGCGTCGACGACCCCAGCATCTGGGGCGTGCGATGCAAAGAAGGCAAGGAGCGCGAGGTCGTGTATTCCATTACGAAGCGCATCCAGGAGAGGGTCGGCACCAAGGATGAATTAGGCATCACCGCAGCCTTTGAACGCGGTGGTCCCAACTCCATCATGAAGGGCCTGATCTACGTCGAAGCATATCGACAGAACGATATTCTCCAGGCTCTTGACGGGATGCTTAACGTGTATCCCCGAACAAAGCTTCTTCTAGTCGATATCAAGGAGATGCCCGACCTCCTGCGAGTCCAAAAGACTCCCACGCTGGAGCCTGGTGCATGGGTGCGACTCAAGCGGCCTCTGAAGTATACCGGTGACCTGGCCCAAGTTCAAGACATCACAGAGAATGGCCTCGATGTGAGAGTGCGCTATATACCCAGACTCGACTATGGGATGCGAGAAGAATCATTGTCAGGCGCCAATGCAGACGGCAAACGAAAGCGCCCTATGGCTGGCCCCAGGCCTCCGCAGAAGCTCTTCAGTGAGGTTGAGGCTCGGAAGAGGAACCCTCGCAATCTGACGGGCAATCCTCAGACTAATGTCTGGACATACAATGGTGACCAGTTCGAGGGCGGCTTCCTGGTCAAGGATATCAAGATCCAGCATTTGACTGTCACCGATGTCAATCCTAGCTTGGAAGAAGTAACGCGCTTTACCTCGGGAGGCGAAGATGGCGTTGAAAATATTGATCTTAAGTCACTTGCCGCCAGTCTCAGGGATAGTAACGCCACCACTACCTATCTTCCCAATGACGTCGTCGAAGTTTACGAGGGAGAGCAGAAGGGCGTCATTGGTAGGGCTACCAAAGTCCAATCGGACATTGTCACTTTGCAAGTGACAGAGGGCGAACTCGTCGGGCAAACTATTGATGTGCCCACGAAGGGTCTACGCAAACGCTTCCAACTTGGTGATCATGTCAAGGTAATTGGAGGCAGCAGATACCGCGATGAACTGGGCATGGTCGTTAGGATATCCGAGGATCGGGTGACCCTTCTCACCGACCAAACGAATACGGAAATTACCGTCTTCAGTAAAGATTTGAGAGAAGCCAGCGATATCGCAGGTCAGGGCTCACTCGGCCAATACTCACTCCTCGATCTTGTCCAGCTTGACCCAACTACAGTAGGCTGCATCGTCAAGGTGGACCGCGAGTCATTGGTGGTGCTGGATCAGAATGGCGACACCCGGCAGGTTATGCCATCACAGATTGCGAATAAGCTACCCAAGAGAAAGCTTGCCGTCGCTGCTGATCGTACGGGTTCCGAGATCCGGCCCGATGACGTGGTCAAAGAGTATGGTGGAATGGGCCGGCAAGGCAAGATTATCCACATCCATCGCAGCTTCGTATTTTGCCATACACACCAAACAACAGAGAATGCGGGTATCTTCGTTTCTCGTGTAAGCAGCGTATCGACAATCTCGGCTAAAGGTGGTCGCATCAACGCTGCCTCAGCGGGACCAGATTTGGACTCGATGAATCCAGCGAAGAAGCTCAATCCCACAGGAAGAAACGACATGCCACCTCCCCGGCAGGTATTTGGACGGGACAAGCTAATTGGCCAGACTGTTACTATCCGCAAAGGAGGTTGGAAAGGTCTTTTAGGTCGGGTCAAGGACACTACAGATACTCACGCCCGGGTCGAGTTGCACACAAAAAGCAAAGTCATTAGTGTTCCTAAGACAGATCTTATGGTCAGAGATAGTGTCAGTGGCCGTGAGATCAAAAATTATGAGAGCAGACGTCCTGGGCCGAATGGTACACCCGCAAGAACGCAGGAACGGCAAGCTCCCGATTGGAGTGGCGGAAGTCGCACCCCTGTTGCTGCATCGTCAGCTCGAACACCAGCTTGGAAGACGCCATCAGGGGGAGTTGGAGGTCGGACACCCGCTTGGGGCAAGGGAGGAGACGGTGGACGGACGCCTGCGTGGGCCGATGGTTCGAGGACTGTTAACCCTTATGATGGCAGCAGGACGGCCTACGGCTCAGGTGGTCGTACACCAGCGTGGTCTTCGGGTGGCTCTAAAACCCCAGCCTACGATTCCGGATCAAAAACGCCAGCGTACGGCGGCAGTGGCGGTGATGCGTGGGGCTCGAAAACACCATATGGCGTCTCGGCAGCCACACCTGGCGCAAGCGGAGGCGATTCATGGGGTTATACGCCGGGCGCAAGCGGATCATCCAATGCATACGACGCACCCACCCCCGGTGCTGGTTTGCTAGGGGTCCCTACACCTGGTGCTCTCAACGCCCCCACGCCTGGCGCGTACAATGCTCCCACACCCGGTGGTGCCTTAAATGCGCCCACGCCTGGGGGAGGTTGGCAAGGCGGCTGGGGAGCCGAATCTGCGCCAACGCCTGCTGCTGCTGCTCCGACGCCCGCAGCCAGCGGCGGATACTACGGAGCACCAACACCAGGAGCATATAATGCGGACACACCCGCTGCCGGCCCCAGGTATGCCGATGATGATTAGATGGATGGCTTTGCGAAAATGGAGAAGATGTATCTACTAAAATTGATGGTATTTCAGAAAGATGGAGTTAGGATTCTCCCGTTCGACTTTGCATTCACTGGTCAATTAAAATTTGGTTCAGGTGTAGCTGAGTTATCTGCCTCGGTAGTTGGTAGCCCAGTGCGGTCTACTTCTATACAATATCATATTATATTATATCCACTGATGATGTTGAATTATCGTCCTCCATTGTCTCTCTCCTCTTCTACTTTAGGGATATTCCGAGTGTCCCCAGCTGACACTAAGTGCGCTTTTGTGTACGTTACTAATTCTACAAATCATATGTAACCCTACCTCCAAGAGTTAGTGGGTTGTGTGGGCTAGGAAGTGAGTATACAAAATCTGGATGTTTTTTGGTTGGTTCTGTATACTCGCTCTTGCCATCTAAATGTTGAAGAGTTTGTACGGAAACCTCCAAGACGGGAAGTTTCGAAACCCGTAATAGAATCCTCTATAATACCACGTGCGAGGCACTAGCAGGACTTCTTCACGTGACCATTACAACATGAAATTTGGACAAGATCACCGACTTAACAAACCTCAACTTATATATAAAGTTGGTATTGGCGGGGGATACAGTACTGTAATATGATTGGGACCTAAAGCTGTTGATTTAAGTATTGTTCGAAGTAGTGACATAGGCGCGTTGAGTGAAGCCAGGCCGAAGCCTCTTTGTTTTCCCCTGCTCCTTGAGCTCCCGGACCCCTTATATACCTAATATATATGTAAGAGTTAGATTCTATTACGTTAGCCCTTTCTCTAGCCTAACGCATAGTCACAGGTATTTCGAGAGAGGCAATTGTATCCGTCTTCCTCTGAGAGCTTGAATACTGCCGAGGTATCTTGCTCCTGACCACAAACCACGCAGAGGCTATTGACGCCGCCTTTTAAAGTGACACCCTGTTCTCTATATGGTGTCATCTTCTCTTTAGCTGAGCTAACTAAGAGTCATAACCTAGGCCGAATCTATCTCTCACTTGAGTATCCCCGCCTCGGTGCTGCGGCTCGTTGCAAGATCTGAGCAACTTTATGGCGAATGCGCGTCGGTCGACGGGTATCAAGGTTGAGGTAGGTATTGACGAAGATAGTCTTCGTTATCTTGCAGAGATGCTGCTCAACAGCCGATAGGTCCGCAAGAATTACCTCAGCTAGGATGATATCAAGTAATCGTCCAAACAGAAATGAAATTGACATACGTCGAAGATCAAGAATACCGCCAGCATTGCGATTAAGGTTGCCACCGCTGGGGCCCTTAGGTAGAACTATCCCGCTCCTACACCGCATCGGCCATTTTACATGTACGAGATTCCATCTTTTAGGCTCTTCATGTTCATAGCTATTCTGTACCCCTTTATGCCGAGTTGAAGAATAATAGCAAAAGCTTTCATGGGTTTCGGTTTTTGAAAGATGCAAACTACCTAGTCAACCATATGCCATTCAGCCCTCCCTCTCGCGAGACACCTAGATAGACTCTGAATAAAGGAGAAGGAATATCCAGCTTGAGTTGATCTCGGTTGGGTATTTATGTGTAATAAATAGCCTTGGTCATTGATATTCGTCTCAAATCTAGTTCTACTAGTATGTTGCATTATTTAGGCTTAAGCTGCAGCATGCATTCATGGATGACGCAGCATCAAGTCGGTAGGATTGACTCATAAGCGCGGCCGGGGTCCTCAATTTCTAGAACAGGGGTCTCTATGATGGATCTGGCATGACGCGCATAACTTTACCAATCATTGATATATTTAGCCCCACGTTTTTTGCCTACCGTAGGACTATGTATCTATTACTAAAAAGGTAGGAATATGGTGCAGGCAGAGGATGCGGTTCAGCTCCGTTGTGCGTTTTACCACCTCCGCAAATGTTTTAGAGCTACTTCTGAAGCAGGGCGCCAATGTCGGCTAGCCCTACTCCCATAATATCTCATATGACAGATTTCATGATAAGTGTGACTCTATGGGGACGATAACATGATTTATCACTTTTGTTACCGGACGGGGATAAAAGAAGAAATGTATCCTTGAGTACTTACTTACCTATAATAGGTAGCAACACGTGTATTCAACCTTGGTTCATTCTATATACCTAGCTTAGCGACGGAATCGGCATTAGCGAGACTCAGCTACACATCCCAACCAGCCAAGCATACCACAACAGTTCAGACTTGAGACAGAAGTTTGAACGCAGGTAGACGGTGCTAGCTTGGCCTACATGACCAAAATGACCCAAGTCTCTCAGCTCTCTGACTAAAACGGAGAATAGGGCTAGGAGCTGGTCGTCATGGAAATGAGGCGAGACTAACCAATTGCTAAGCCGGGGGGCCGGCGTAGTCTACGATACGATAAAGATTTTATGAACATATCACTTACTCGCCATTCTGCCTAGAGAGACAAGACTCTCAATCTATACCTGCTTACGTGATTGATAGAAAGATGATAACCTTCCCTTTGTCTGCTTGTCTACTAGTGTTGCAGAAGTCAGAGTACCAACACGCCGCCTATAACTGCCCTGCCATACTTTTGAAACCAAACGAAACGAAACTCCTGAGAAGGAACGAGAGCCGAACAGAAGGCCCCCAGAATCGGTACCGATTATCAGTCCTAACGTCATATTCATTTATTACCCATCTCACCCGCCTCTCGATCTACGTCCATGCAAGGCCGTCTTCTAAAGTATTCACCATGCATATGTCTTGGGACACAACGCCACCTGTCACGCTACTCAGCCTCCTTCTGATCTCGACGTCGATGGCCAGCGCGACATCAGATAGATCGATATGTGTGCGCCAGAATGCCCCCCTACTAGCCACAGCAGCAGCTTGCGGGGACCGACGACATTCATTACAAGAATGTTTCCTAACCATCCCAGACCTCGTCACATTGGATGATCTGCAGAGCTGTTTCGTGGAAGGCGACTGCTTGATAGCAGAGGCGACCTCAGAAGCCACGATCATCCTCCAGAACTGTGATGCGAGCGTCTCAGTGCCGGAACTAAAGCGGCGTGGTCCTGGTGCAATACCAGGTAATTAGGCCCCATCCGTTAACTCCCAAGCCATGCATCAGATTCTACGCGTGAACATAAATTGACTGACATCGTAACCTGGGGAATAGAGACACCACCAACACCGAAAGATAACGGTCAAGACCCAGGATCAATCACGACCAGCGGTATCGCCGTCACCATTTTGCTGGTGCTCGTGGTAGTCATCTCTATTGCGGTATTCTTGTATTTCTACATTAAGGACAGGAAGGCGCGGGCGCTCGCTCGCGAGAAGGAAGAGGAAGAGCGGCGGAAGAAGGATCAGGAAGCCTCTGAGGCCGCGCTGCGCAGATTCGCTCAGATGCATATGGAGAGGGAGAGGGCTAGACGCCAGAAGATGGAGACGCTGGAATGGGTTCAGAGACGGGCGGCCATTATGGAGAGTCTGAGGCCACCTGAGAACCCGTTTGATGATAGGAGTGCTATGTAGGGGAAGCGTATACTCCTCTTCTTGTGTGATGACGGAAAAGAAAATAGTTAGACGAGACGACGTAATGAATTTTCACTTTTAAGGGCTTTTAGACGCGATTTGCTAGTAATATTAACTTGTATATTCAACATATTAGCCACCGCCGTCGGCTGTGACAAGGGCTTATGTAATAAGGGCTTGGAACAGTGTTCTATTCAACTAATAATTCTCTTTGGATCTAAAGGGTCCATGCCTTCCAAATCCATCCTTCGATACAACCTCGACCTATGCCTCATATTTATAAACAGCCCGGAGGTTGGTGCCTCAGGCCTTCCAGCTATTACCCCTCCTTTGGCTGTCTCAGATCCAGTCCGCAATACGAGGCTCCTATGACTCTTACAAGTCCTGTGATAATCGCCGACCAATAGATGCGGCTCCTTGAGGCTGTGTGTCTTGCCGGGAGGCTGTATGTCTGGACGGAAGGCTGGCAGGCGTGGGCACCTAGCTTGGTCCGTGTGACATCGGCTCTCTAATACCAAGAAAAGAGAAGAATACATTGGGCATTATACCAACCACTATTCTGCTCTTTGCCGGTTTCAGCAGTTTCCCTGATGTTACTCTTTCTGGTTCAATAGTAACGACTTGTAACTGATCTTTAGGGTTGGGCAAAGCTGCTATTCGCAGTCGCGAAGACTCCTAGCATTACCGCGACGGAAGGCTTCCGATAGGTACTAATAGGCATTTGCTATGAATAAACTCTTAGGATTGTGAATTGGCGCAATGATATTTGCCTTTGTCAACAGGGTAGGTGCCGTGCTGTCTAGGCTGAGGGTAATACTCCTTCCTAGAGGACTAGAAGGACAGCTAATGGGTACATATTTAAGTAGAGCATCGTCACTCGGAGTGAAACAAGGCGGGTCGGCCGCTCCATACTCTTTCAAACGGTTATTAGGTGGGTCTAATTAGAGCGCCGAGGCCGAAACGGAGCAACGCCCGGCTATCAGCCGGTATGGGCTAAGAAGCGAGAATACAAGGTCTTTGCACTTGTCGGTTTATTTGGAAAAATCACTCTTTGCGTTTTAATTTGCTATTGGCTATTGCTGTCCACAGTTGCAGATATTTAATCTTCTGTAATGGTGAACTAATTACCTAGACTAGAAGCTTCTGGTGAGAGATCTTTTTTCTTGTGATTCATCGCCGTCTGTCTCCCACTACACTTATTCCTACGCCAGATTTATTACCCACCTAATATTGTAAGTTTAAGATCGAGAGAAGCTACGAGATTTAACTGATTGGCGGCAAAGAAAGAATGTGTTTCCGCCAAAACGTACACGCAGCGTTCCACTACGATCTCCTGAGTTTTAACGCTAGCGAGCGGGAAGGGCATACATGTTCGTTTCGATTTCCTACTACTAACCGTGAGGGGACCTGATTAAAAGGCGCGGGGGAGAAGTGTCTACTCCATTCTGTTGCTGGGTAAGAACGGTTGTTGTTGTTCGTTGTTGCGAGGCTATTATCGCCGAGGAAGGTGATTGGGAGTATGATGATGGCGATGGACGGCTCTGTTCAAACATTTTTGTTGAAGATGTCTTTGTCCTGCTTCCTGATCCTGGCGAAGTAAAAGAGATTGAAGAGTTCTCTGACCCAGTCGATGCATGTACAAATGACACAAGCGAGGCAAAAATAGGGCAAAGAGTTGATGAAACCACCGAGTCTATCGCGAGTTTTGCCCGACGACGGCGTTCCTCGTGAGGTCTTGGCCCCCCCTAATGAGATGGCGAGTTAAGATGGTGGTATGCTAGCTTCATTTGCCGAGTCCCCTGCTGAGAAGTACATGGAATTCCGCTAGTATCAGGCTGTATTGGTAAGACAGATCAAGGTGAAGGTCAAGATGGGATATATGGATGTGCTTAGAACCGTTTGCCATTTTGTTTTCCTTGCGTGGGGTTGAATAGGGGTAAGGCGAGCGGATGGGGTGATATTTAGTAATTAACTTTTATTATTGTGCCCGTGGGCGATAGTAGTCGCGCGATTGTCTCTGGTTTTATCGGAAGGGAGACAGTAAGCTAGGCCATGCAGTGTGATTCAGTTGCAGCTTTATGTGGTTCATTCTACCACATACTAGATTTGAGATAAAGTCTTTTCAATTCGAGTTACAACACGAACCCTCTTCTACTCTAATTGTATCATATAATTAAAACTCATATGTGTCCCCTTGTTTATTACGAGTTGTTCCTGAACGGGTCCTATGTCTCGAAACATCCCGAAATGACTTGCTCATCACTTACCAACACTCACCCGCCATCTGTATTACAGAGCATGGGCTGAACAACAACACCTTTATCTCTACTCTACTAAACCCAGATCTTGTTACGAACAATACAACTATTCTCTTTCTTCACCTGCACACTGATATGTATAAATACATCTGGCGGTGACGTCCTTTGCTTCCTTCGTACTTCTTTATCAAGAACAAAGGGTCCCACAACCACAACAAAAAAGGAAACAAATCAATCAACCAATCATAAATATAGCATACTATACTATAATAACAACAATGCCGTCTCTACTGCAAAATCTCCACTGTATTCCTGCCAAACCGCTTATACCGGCGGAGCAGGCCAAAAAGGATGCGAAAAAAGCTGAGAAAAAGCAGGTGAAGCAAGCGAAAAAAGACAAGGCAGAGTCTAATAAAATAAATCAATGATTTCTTATTTCCGTTAAATCTGTACCCGTAAAACAGTATCTAATAAGCTGTTTTAAGAGCCCTTATCTTATACAGCTTATTCTTTACAAAATATAACACTTATTAAGGAACGCTTCTTAAGCTTTAAAGGTATTTGCGGTTAATCCTTTATACTATTACTTTATAAAACTATATCCTAGCGCTAAAATTTAAAAAATCTATAAGTTATAAATTAAAATATTCCACGGGGTAAGCGTTATAAAAAAACATTTTTAATAAAAGCGGAGTTACGTATATATATTACATTACTTTAAGAAATTTTATAATAAACTAACTTATAAACTTTTTTAATTAACCGATGCGATATTTTTTCCGTAATTTTTTTTTTAAACCTATTATAAAAAAACGTTTAATTAAATTTTATAAAGCTTTAAAAGCTAAAAATTAATAGTTTTTAAACCTTAACACGTAGTTTAATATAGTTACGTTTAAAATAAAACTTATTTTATTTTATAATTAAATTTATTAAATAAATAATAAAACTATCTGCTTAATTATAAACGTTTAAATCTAATTAGTTCAACTTAAGCTAAGTAATATAATAGAAAATTTTATTTATAAAAATATCTTAGTATTTTATTAATACAGCAGTAATTTTATATATAATCTATATATTAAAATTAAGCAGGTTAAGCATAGTTTTTTATAAATATTAAAACGTAGCTATAATATAGCTATTTAAATAATATTAAACAGTTTAATTAGTTTTATTATTATTATTAAAAAACTCCTTCTGCCTGTAATTAAAAAAGCTTTTTATTTTATAAAAAGTATTTTTTAAGCTATTAAAAAAATTGTTTATTATATTAATAAAGCTTTTATTAAAACTAAAATTATTAAATAGCTTATTATTAATATTATTATACTAATATTTTTAAAAATCTTTAAATAAAAAATTTATAATAATATTATTAAAACTACTAGTATAGTTTTTATTTAAAAAATATTAAGAAAATATTTTAAACTAGCCGAATTTTATTATTATTTAAAATTAAAGTTTATTTTTTTTAAAAAGTTTTTAAAAAAATATATATTTACGCCTTAGTTTCTTTTATGCCGCATTAAGTTTTTTTTTACCGTTAGTTTTAATACAGTACTTTAAAAATAAAAAAAAATCCTATATTATTATTAAAAAATATATTTTTTTATTATTTCAAACTATTATATTTATTACTCGAGAGTAGTATAAAATATTATATTTATTTTTTTCTTAAAGCTTAGCAGCGTTAAAATTAAGATTAGAGGGCTTTATATAATTAAAAAAACTAAAAATTATAAGACTATTAGCATTTATATACCTAATTAAAATAAAAAATAATATACCTAAAAAAAATATTTTAAAAAGCTTAATTTTATTATTATTATATATTTCGCTAATAAATAAATAAAAATAAA